>JANPWX010000056.1:1250650-1264152 GCA_024734555.1 Trochalopteron elliotii
CGGCAGGGCGCTGGCCGGAGGGGCCGCCGCCAGGTACGCGGGGCGAGGCGCGGTGGCCGCGGGCGTGACGGAGAGGGGCCGGTTGCCTGGTTAGAAGCTCCCCTCCTCTTTGCCCGAGACGGTGGCGGAGTTGTGAGCAATCCGTCAAAGGAATTAAAAAGTGACGAAGCGCTCGGATGTTTTCCCTTCAGATAATGCAACACGTTCCTTCTCACCTAAGCGTGCGTAAGGCTGGCTGCAACAGCTAGAGAAAAACAATGTGCTTTGGGGAAGAGTTAACCTTGGAACTGAAACAAAAAAGAGCAAGCAGATGAGAGAGTGCAGTTTGAAAATCTTAGTGTAAAAGGTTCACCTGTTACCAGTGTTGTGGCAGTGCTGCTGTGTTTCTTTATCGAACTCTGTCATCCTCATAAAAACTGTCAAAAAGTGCAAAAGTGATTGGTTCATGACATCAAATTTCAGGGAATAATTTAACAAAACTGTTTACTGTGCAGTGGTATAATGTATCACTGGGACACTTTTTTACTGTATATCCTTTGTGGTGTAATCTTAGGGTTGTGTTTGCGATATTAAATTCGTTCAGTCTTGGTAAACAAAATTGCTGTTTTAAAGAGTAATTTATTAGAGTCTCCAGGGCAAAATCAATTGCTGGAAGGGTGTTTGGTATAAGGAGACCCATTAAGTAACTGCTTGCAAACTAAGTTTAAAAATGTTTCTAGTGGAAACTGCAAAGACCTTGCTTGGCAGCTGGTTCTAAGCAAGCACAAGCCGGATCAAGCACAGCGCTGTAGCCTTGGAGCCGGGGATGCTTCACTCCTGCAGCTGTCCCCGGAGCACAGTCCGTACCTGCTGCCAGCTCGGCAGAACCTCACTGCTCAGCAGCAGGCTTCAAGGGCTCAGGTGGTAAATTAGTCTCGTGGGCTTATTCAGACTGAGATGCTAATGAGGACACGTGCTGGTACACTCATTTTCTTGGGATACAAACAGCTGTTGGCAAAGAATTTGAATGGGATCAACTCGTGTCTCACAGACCATAAAATCAGATATCACTATAACCTGATAAAAGTATCAGCTGGGGCACAGTAAACACATTTGCCCTGGCATGCTCCTGGCACTAATTTCAGTCTTTACACTGAGGAGTTAAGAGAGCTGTTTTTTTAAAAAAAAGTTAATCTTCAGGCTTAGAAAATTGTGTAGTTATTTAAAAATTAAAAGTCACTGAATATGGATCACTTACACATGTGTGTCAAACACCAGAAATGCCTCCTTTTCATGTCATGGGAGTTGGCTGGTGCTGTGATCACTGCTCAGGGAGAAGCAGTGAGTGGCAGCAGTGAGTGATGCCAGTCAGAGCAGTGTGAGTGGAGATGGTTCTGTCACGGGCAGAGGATGAATACAGAGGTGGCAGCTGTGCCTGAATTCTAGAATGGGCTTGGGTTTTCTTCAGTGGCCTAGGTCAGGTTCACAACAACATGACAGTCCATGGAAACCAAGGGATTTCTTAAAGAGATCTGCTTTCCTGAACTGGGACCCAGCCCAGCACATTCTCACAGCATCTGTTCTTCAGATAAAATTGGGAGAGGGATGGAGTCTCACCATACTCGTTGGCATTATAACCTCTTAACCTTGCCTTCCTCGAGTGGCACTGTAGTTGTGAAAAGGACATTGTCTCTCAGCAGCTGAGAGATTATTTGTAGGGATTGTTTTTCAGCCTCGTGGCTGAAACAAGTTGAGATGAAACTGTATAAAACAATGGACTGGCACAGCATTACAGTAAAAAACCAACCAAGAGACAAGCCCTGGTGACTGGTTTGGACTGTGTCCTGTACATAGCCCCAGATAATGGATTTTAAATCAGCTGTGCAGAATGAGGTCTGCTCCAAACATTTGAACACCTTCTGTGAATCTGGTTGAGGCAGCTACAATGTTACTGGCACCCTTCCAGCATTCCTGTCAAAGCTTTTCCTTAACAGTCTTGGATGGTCTGTCTGGAAAAAAACAGGCTTTGTCCACAACCCTTGAGATACTGTTACAAACAGTTGCAGAGCTGACTGCAGGCTTTTAAAGCGGAGGTATCCTTTCTTCATTTTGACACAATACTTCTGTCCCACTTTAGTTTCTTTTCAACTGCAGTGATTACAATGTGTTTTCAGGCATTCTGCTTCATATCCCAGTTGCATAGCTGGTTTTTAAAAAGTCTGTACAGATTGTTTTTAACCAGCTGCTAATGATGTTTATTTTTCTCTAAACTCAATACCAATTTATTACTTACCTGTCTCCTGATACAGTGACAATGTAAGTTGGTGTGCTCAGTCATGGGTAACCACGGTATTTTTTTAGAATTCTAAATGATGTTGATTTTTACAGAACATATTTTTAATTTTAATTAAATTAATTCAAAATTGATAACTAATTTGCTGACTAATTTGGTGCTTGGTTAAAAAAAAAAAAAAAGAAGAAAAAGGGCATCTACGTGTTCATGTTCATTGTGTATAAAAAACCAACAAAGCAATCAACCAAACCCCAAAGAAGCCTAGTTCTAAGTAAAACTAAGTTTTACTTTAAGTTCTAAGCTCCATTTTTAACCACGTGACTCCAGAAGTGTAGTCCTGATTTTATGGTTAGAGGAAGACCTGGGTTACTCATCAGCTTATGTTTGTAGAGTCACTGAGGGCAAATAGTGGCATTTTTATTTTCCTGGTGCCAAAATTCAGACACTTCTGAGGCAGCATTTTGCATCTTGAGACTGACCTGATCTGAGCAAAATCAGTAATTTAGCAGAGCTGTTAAACACAATGAATATTTGTTAGATTTTAGTGTAGATGTTCACAAGGAACACTGAGGTGCAATCTTAGAATTATTGGTACTTTAAAAGGTAATTTGTTCAGTTTTATTTATGAAAATGCTGCATCCAAAGTTCTGGTGATATTTTCTGAAGGAAATGTTGAAAGCTGGGTAAACAAAGCACCTTCTGAAAAGACTTTCAAAGTGAAATTGTCCTTTTAAGAGAAGGGTGGCAGCAGAGGGATTATAGCAGAGTTCAGCTTTCTATCTCCAGTGAAACCTTCTCTACTTTGTGTATTCCAAAAGGGTAAAGCATTGCAAACTATGCCTTGTTGTTGCTGTTAAGCCTGTTCTGCAGACTAAGTGCATGTGAGACTTGAATGTGAACTGGAGCTGCCAAGCAGCCAGTGGTTAATGAGGCCCTTTGTATTTCCCTCTGCCAGTTACTTCTATCATGACTGTGGGGGATATTTCTAGTTTCTCTTAAAGGAAAAAAAAAAGGTGTCCCTTGTGTTTTTGACAGCTTGTATATTGTTACAAGCCTTCATTTTTCCATCTGGCTGACATTTTCTGTAATGTTATACAAGAGACTGTTTGTCTTACCTGAATGCATTGTTATTTCTCTTGCTGACATGAAACACATCTAAAAGCTTTTTCCCTGTTTCAGGCACTTGGCCTCTTGTGGTATTCTGATGACCAGAACTTCTCCTTTGCAAGGACCTGTAATGACTCATACTTTTTCAAGAAACTTCTTCAATGTTGCCACACCACTAATAAATAAAAGAAAAGAATATTCTGAAAGAAGAATTATAGGGTTGGTATAAAACTGTGGAAGAAGACTTTAAATGCTTATTGATTTTGTATTTGCTGTAATTAATCCAAAACACTAGTAGTTCAAAAGACTGGGTATCCCTAAAGACATATGTCCCTAAGACTCTGTGAACCTAGAAAGGAGTTTTGACTTTCAGAATTTGTAAAGATCAGGTTCACCAGTCTGAAATTGAGTATTAAAAAAGTAGAAACCCAAAACCTTTGGCCCATAGCAAGAAACAGCAGAAATAACTGTTCTATTACATAACAAAACCAACCTTGAAATGGAGTAATATAATTTCTTCTAGTAAAATGTGAATAAATCAACAGGTGTGAAAACTGTTCTCTTCCAAATTATTCCAAACTATTCTCTTCCAAATAATGTAAGTTTGCACTTACATTATATTATACTTCTCAAGATTTTCTTATTTTTTAAAAGAAGAAAAACAATTAGTTCTGTGATGAAGAAACTTCACACAGAAGAAAATTTTGAAACCTTGTTTGCCTTAGAGCTAGTGGGAAAATCCCAGTTCATTCAATGATACTGGGATCTGCCCCCAGTCTCTGGTCCACAACAGTATGAACTGTTTATTAGCTTTTTTTTTCACTGTATTTAACATTCCTTTTTGTGATAGTTCTTGAACTGCAACAGATCTTGCCTAGTCACTTAAAAAGGCCTTTGTCCAATAGTCCTCACTGCTGAGCACTGTAGAACATATGCTTCATTTTAAAGGAAATTAAGCACATGCTTAATCCCATCTGTTTCAGAGTCAGAATGAAAAATTAAAAACCATAGCTATGTAATACTTTGCCATGTTACAGCAGAATCAGCTGAAATGTTGCCTTAATATTGTTTCATCTGATTTCAATATCCTGCCTGAGCAGGGGCATTGGACAAAATGAAGTCCAGAGGTCCCTTCCAACATCAGCCATTCTGTGAAGCTGGAAGGTTTTTCCATTGGATCTGGTTTTGAATTAAGCTTTTTTATTTGGGCTAAAATAAGGAAGGTAGCTCTCCTCTGTTTAAACCTTATGAAATCTAGTACTTGAGTTTTGGTCACACACACACCTTGTTCTGGGGAGCCATGAAGTGTGGATTTATTTATTTATTTTGGTGGAATGTCCAAGATCTGCCTAAATGAAGTCACAGCTGTGCTGGAAAAAATGTTTCCATTTGAAAAGTGTATGCATGTTTACCTGACATTGCAGAAAGTAGCAGGCACTAGGTTCATTATGCTGCATGGTGTATGATATTTTGCTTCTTTATGCAAAAGCAATTACCAGTGTATTACTTTTCTTTCCTCTTAATTAGCAAAATTGCACAATTTCCAAAATCACTGGTAGTGACTATATCCACCTTTCAACTGCCTACACCCTGTATACCATCTTTGAAACTTTTTCATGCTGAATTTGAAGTTAAAATACCTTGTAACAGTAATGTTCACATGTCCATTTCCAGGTATTCCATGCAGGAAATGTATGAAGTTGTTGCTGTTGTGGAGAATTACAAACTCTTTGTTCCTTGGTGTAAAAAGTCAGACATACTCTTGAAGCGCTCTGGCTACTGCAAAGCACAGCTAGAAATAGGATTCCCTCCTGTGGTAGAGAGATACACATCAATTGTAACCCTAGTGAGACCACATTTAGTCAAGGTAATTGCATTTTTTTTTTCCTCCTAACCCTAATTTTCCTTAAGTTTTTTGTTGAAACTTGAATATTCCAGGAATGTCTTGCTTCCAAACAAAATCAGTGCTGGAAGTTCTTTGTGTTGCTTTTCTTTAAAGACTTTAGATAAACTGGGGGGAATTTGAATGTGTTTTATAACATAAACTGCCTCATGTGGGAGGAGAGGTAATCACTTTTTAATTTGCCATTATTGGCAAAGCTGGCAGCCATTAAATGAAGACATTAACATTTTTGCTTGGGTTTTTTTTTTTTTTTTAAATTTTGTCCAAGTCTCTCTGTATATAAAATAAGTACTCAGTTAAAAGTTATCTGACAACTCTAGCTTCTGATGCCTTAATGAACTTGCTGTCATTACTTTTCCTCTCACAATTTTTAATTAGCTAACATGAAAAGCCTAAAAAAAAAGGCTAAGCTTCAGTACAATGTGCTGAAGAGATTGTTATTCAATATATTGATGAGAGGACACAAGTGTGGATTTAAAGTCAATTTTTTTACAATTAATTTGTTCAGAAGAGAAGCAGTTATATTTCTCCCTTCAGCTTTTCAAAGCAATAATTAAGAGAAAAGTAGAAAAGTGTCAAGGAAAACATTTTAAATGATGCCTGGATGTTCTATTTGTTTACCTTATATGTTCAAACCTGTTTTGCTAAAGAATGGCACAGAACGATTCCTTGTAGCAAAACTGCCTCTCCCTTGGCAGATTCCAATTGGTTTGGAATAGTGGAAATTATAGCAGTTGATTGTTGTTCAAGATAATTGTTTGAAAATCCTATTTCATTATTCTTTTCTAGGCTTCCTAATAAGAGACACTTAACAGAAAATGAGTTTCTGAAGTACAGGGGAGATGTAAATTGGAAAAGGAATATGCAAAATTACTTTATTCAATATCCTGACTGATTCTGGAAAGAAAAAGGATTTTTCTCCCTTTATTAAAAAAAATTGAGCACCTGTAATGGAAAATCTATGATTTACATGCTGAGAGCTTTCCTTTTCTACAGTTCTCTGAGAAGACAGGCTTTTGTATTTCACACAGCTATCAGATTGGCTTACCAACTCTTTTTCCCTCTTAATTCACTCAAAAGAAGCATTCTTGTCTCAGAAAAAAACCCCACAAAAGTGGTGAGGAAAGCCATTTCTTCAGATTTCCTCCCCCGAGACTCATTAGCTTTTTCTCTGCTGCAATTACTTTTCCTAGAGGTTTACATTATCTCCACAGAACTGCAGGAACATTTCTATGGAATGTGTGCTTGTCCTCTCAAGTAGCTCTAGGCAAAGGAACCTTGTGTGGTGCTCAGGCACAAAATGGGAATGTTTGTTGCTTAAGGTTTTCCCTTTTCTAGGACTTAAGCAATGGGAAAGTCAGAATGGTAACAGCAGTTTTTGCTGAGGGGGAAAGCATGGAGTCAGTTTGCTACCTGAACACTGGGAGAAAGGGGGACACAGTGACAGTTTTCCCATTTTTCCTGCTGTTTTGACAGCAGTAGGGAAAAGCAGGCCCAGCTCTTTGTATCTAATCTTCCCTCTGCTCCTTCCCTTTCTGATGCAGAAGTAGCAAGGCCATGCATTATCTCATTCCTGGAAAGAGAAATGTAGGTGTTCCTGTGCTGGTGATGAGGCTCTGAGATGAGTCACCTTACCACAGCTTTCCAACCCAAGCAACACTTATTCCCTGGGGGCAGTCTGCTGGAGCACAGCTCCTTAGGTAACAATAAGAACTTGTAAAAAAAAAAGACCCAAAAACGTTACAGAAATTTTCTCTACAAATTCCAAGCCAGCTGAGGTTATGTTATTTGGATGTTCTATGCATCATGCCACAAATCTGTTTTATGACACTCAACACACAATTGTTGGCTATGCCTTGGAAGAGCTTCAGTTATTTTGCCATAACTGACAACTGTGCATATAGGATCTCATGCTGGCTGTGCTGTAAGAACAGCTTTAACTATGCTATGACCATCACTATTTAACAAAATGCAAACACAAGCTTCAGGGATACCTGTTTGTCACTTTTGTAAAATTTGCCTAACTGTAGCTTGATTTTTACAATGTTATTTCAGGCATCATGCACAGATGGAAAACTCTTTAATCACTTGGAAACAGTGTGGCGTTTGAGCCCTGGTATCCCTGGCTATCCAAGGACGTGTACATTGGATTTTTCAGTAAGTATGGCAATTAAAACTACCACATGCTAGGAGAAGTACATAGAAACACTTACCTTCAACTGAGGGGGCTTTTTAAATGCCTGTACTATTTCTTTAAACACTTATACACAGAAAACAAGTTAGCTTTAGTCAATTCTATCCAAAAAATATTTTGCAAACTTTACTGCTGGAAACCACTTCAGTATCCTTCCTAGACAGCAGCCTTCTGTGAGGTGTCCATGTACCATGAAACAGCCTAGGACAGGCACCTCTCACCCTACACTTCTAAACACACTGAAGTTTTTATAGACAGTCAAATGCGGGAGAAATGCTAAATACTTTGCTATTTACTTTAATTACTCTACAACCTAAATGCTCTTGGTACCAGAAAGTCAGTGTTCTGCCATCTGTCCTGTTTGGGCTGCAGTTTGGGCAGTTTAATTTCCTGTCTTCCAGTTTTACTCACACATATTTTAAGCCTTACTCCTTCCTTCTCTAAAGCAAGTGTAATAGATTTTCGCTGTCTCTAATCTATGATGGGATATCACTGCAGCCCAAAACTATTGCTCTTTATATCCAGTACCTGATTTAGCCTGATTTCACTCCCAGAAAAAGCTCTTTCCATTCGAGTTACTGCTTTTCCACGTTGTCTGTTTTGTCTGCCATCACATTTTTTTCTTGCATTTTATAATGAAGTGTAGGTGTTGCATTGAGCTGGGGGTTGTAACAGGCTGCAAAAGTCCACAGAGATGGGTGAATCCTGCTGCCATCTGCTGGAATACTCTGCTTTGAAAATTATCTTCAGTAAATAGCAAAAAGCTTTTGGAGTATTTTTAAACTAGCACATTAACCTCCTTGGGTTTTTAACTTTCAGCTTATTACTGTATTGCACTTCATACAGTTCAGCAGTAAAAATTAATCTATAAGTGCTCAAAGAAACACATTTTTAATGGTATGCATGTTACATGCTCATGTTATTTGTATTTCTTTAGGCAAGTAAGTGTCAGTTCTTTCTACTAACATATATAAGCATCTTTTAACCCAAGGCATAAATCAGTTAAAAACGTGAATTAAGCAACTCTTTAAGCCCTACAAATCTAAATACAGGCTCTGTGAGAAAACAGCACCACACCTCCACAAACCAAAGCCACATTATGACATTTCAGGTCAAGAACTTCAGTTAAAGGGAATCAAAACTGGACTGGATGTGGACATTTTCATTTTCTTGGGGGAACACTCTCAACACATGTTACTGCTTACCCTGTATTGAGGCAGCAGAGGCCAGTGCAGTTGGCTGAGCTTAACCCCTGCCAGTTACTGCCCTGCTGCTCCTTCCCTCTGGGCACGTGCAGGCAGGGATGATAAGCATTTCACAACAAACTCCTCAGAACAGGCCCTGCAATTACAGATATTCAAGAGAAAACTTTGATTACAGGAATGCTTGTTTGCTTTAGAAAATGTTATTTGAGTTTCAGGCTATGCTGGTTCCCACAAGCTGCTGCATCCTGTTGATCCAGGTTCCAGGAGACATCCACATACAGCAGGGAACTTTCCTACTTTGCTTTCAGCTCTGAAATGATTTGGTTCAGAGTGAAGCACACCACCATTTTGTTTCATTAATGTATACCATACCTCAACACTGACATAATTGCTGAAAATGATGCCACACTCATTATCCCCAGTCTGCAGAACTCTGCATGCCCTGAATGACAGCTCTCAGACTTGCAAGAGGCACATTAATTTTACTGATGCTCGAGGTCAAGCAAATATAAATGAAGCTACACTTGGCTTATGGGCCAAGCTGTTTAATTACATCTGTGCTACTGCTTTGCAGTTAACATGCATTGCTCATAAGGAGGTGGGGAGAAGCTGTATTTGTTCCTTGTGGCATTAAATCTGTTGATTTTTTCAGGAATGACAAAAATTACTTAACTCCCAATCCATTTCATTGACTGGTGGTGTCAGGTCAGGAGGGGGAGCTATTCAGGTGGGAGATGTGACACACAAACCAAATCTATAGTTTCAGTCATTAAACTCCTTCTTTGAACCTACCATAACTACTGCCACCAACAAGGAAAGACTGAACTAAAATACTGCCATTTAATAGGTAACTATTTCGAGCTGCTTTTAAGTTTCTTGGGTATGCTCCAACCTACCTGTTAGTCTGCTGTCTTGCCATGCAGGATTTTCTTCATACAACTTTTGTCTCCCAAGTGAATTCTGTGCACAAAAAAACAGTTATTGTTCGTCAGTAGCTTTTTAATACCCCAAACCTCTTTCGTAATGAATAATTTTTTAAAGAAAAGACAGTTTAGGTAAATGTAAATGACTACTTCAGAGAACAGAATGAGAGGATTCTTCTAATGGAAAAGCCCTGGGGGACAGTCCTTAGACCAAGGAACATGGGTTTCCTTCTCAGCCACATTCACCTACTCCTCAGTTTTAACTGTTCTACAACTTACCTGCAACCTTCACTGGAGATTCTTTAATAGACTTGTCTATTTGTAACATCATTTTACAACAGTATGTATAAGAAAAATAATTATCTTTTATTTTCTTACACAGATTTCCTTTGAATTTCGTTCACTTCTTCACTCCAAACTTGCTACACTATTTTTTGATGAAGTTGTAAAGCAGATGGTTGCTGCCTTTGAAAGAAGAGCATCCAAACTCCACGGCCCAGAAACCAGCATCCCTCGGGAGCTGATGCTGCACGAAGTTCATCAGACGTAAAGGGAAACTGTAACAAGCTCAGCTATAAACTTGTTTGTACACTTCCTTTGTACAAAGTGCCCTGCTCCTCCTTTGGGGCATCTATTCCTTATCTGAGCTGTGGGTGTGATCTTACACTGTGCCAAATACACCTGCCCAGCCAGACAGATACAGAAAGTTCAAAAGCTGCAATCAAGTGCAGGTTAGAGCCTTATCAGTAACAGACACGCGGCAGCTCCTGCAGCCCAGGCTCTCTCAGGCTGCCGTTAACGCCAAACGGCTCCTGCAATCACGGCCAGGCTCGGCCTTAGCCCGGCTCCTTTGGGGGGTTCTCAGCACTGTAACATATTAACTCAGCTTTGTGGGAACGCAGCTTCACAGCACCAGCCCAGCCAGCTCTGCCCAGGCAGAGGGCAGCTGACACACTGGTGTCCCAGAGAATGGCACAGCAACCACTGAGCACTGGTGCTTTTAATCCAAATGAATAGCAAAGGTAAGTCAGGGGTCTCCAGCTGCTCCCGGAACAGCAACTGCTCTAGAACTCCCCTCGTGTTCAGGGATGAAACACTTAAGGAGTACTGTAACTGGAGTGCAGCAGTCTCAGGTATAGCCAGTGGTTCCCAGTGGACCTGTCTGAAATTTGCAGTACATTCGGCAGGCTGAACTTGCTCCTTGCCACTCCTTCCTTGTTACAGACTGCACTTTGGTTATCTCCATCTCATCTAATGCAAAGAGAACACTTTAAAACAAGTGTTACCTCTGAGAACCAGGTACCAGTGCTGCCCTCCCTGGACACAGGGAACAAGAGGCCCTGGGCTTCCTGCAGACAAGCACAGCCAAGGCCAGCTGTCATTATAAATCATACAAGAGAGCACTAAACCCTCATGCTTTGAGGTTTTTCAGTACCAAACTCCCACTGTGATAATGCCATCTTGATTAAATGTACATTCACTACTTCTATTTCTGAAATACCCTCTTCCCAGTCTCTGAAGAAACCAATGAAGAGGTTTGAACAGGTGCTAAATCCATACTTTGTGCTGCCTTGCATTACCAAATTTCCTTGCTGAAAAAAGGACCAGGTTCAGGCCAAGTGCTGAAGCTGGTCCTTTCTCTGCAGCATATGTAATCCATATGATTACTACACAACAGGATATTAAATAACATTGAAAGGTATGTTTCAAAATAATGACAGCCCTGCAACAGTTTCAGACCATTTTACTTAAAATTAGAATGTCACACATCCCATCAGTTGAAGGATAGTTCTTATAAAGGGCAGGAAGCAGGAGAAAGCAACAGCTGGATTATGTCATTTGTACAGAAATGAGAAGTTGTAAAGCAATTTTGATTGTTGAGGCAATCAGAGACACATACACAAATTTGAGAACACCATTGTTTTGCAGGCTGGAAAGCAGATAAGACTCTACAAATGTTAGTAGTGGTGTCAGGTCAAAGAACACAGAAAGGGGCAAAGCAACATTTCTAGTGCAAAATAACTAAATCCTGCACCCCTGACCAGAAAGGAGGAAGGTAAGAATGGAAGACTCAAGGTGAGGAGGTAACCATATACGAGACCTGAGCAAAGGAAATATTTAAAAACCCCAGAACCTTTAGCAAAGACTTACCTGTTAAGATAGCCTCAGGGCACTCCCCTTCCCCCAGCACTGTGAAAGGTACACTGGGCCTGTTCCAGCACGTGAAACAATCAGATAGAGGGTAAAATAAAGTCAGTGCACGTGCCTTTTTTTCAGAGCATTGTTTAATATTTCAAAGAACTGTAGTGCAGTTCAGCTTAGATATTTCTTACCAAAATTAAAGCACTTACATTTCTGAGAAACATTCTAGACAAAGGAATGTTTCTCGGAGTGAAATGCCCTGTCATTTTTTCAAGCATAAGTGTCAATTTCTACTAAATCTTAGAAGCAGCAGCAGGCTGTCCAGGCTCTCCCATAACTATGGCTTTGTGTGCAGATGAAGAAGGTGATACATTTTGTAACTTTTGAGCTGTTTATTACATAAAGGTCACATAACTCTATTTGCCTACTTTGTACACAATTGTCTAGTCTCACGCACAGTGGCTTCCAAGTTCTTCCTAGTACTGGCAAGCACCAAGAAATTCTGAAATAGAATATCAAGTGCCTTAATTAAGTTCAAATCAGGACCTTGGTAGATGGATCTTGCACCCAGTTATCAGGAATGTACAAATGTCTTTATTCAAAAAATACAAAATAAATTATCTGTAGGCATGGACAATGACTGTAAACAATTACACGTGTGTTAAATGAAATCCGGTAACTGATGGTTACAGTGATTCTTTTCAACACCAGCCTCACTTCAGTCACTATCCATCCTCTCACACTGATAGCTCAAGTTTTTGAAGTCAGAACTGTCAGTCTTCAACAGCACAGCTCATGATCCATCCCTACCCCAGGAATTAGAACATGCCACCTCCCATTCCTCCGCCCATCCCACCCATTCCTCCCATTGCCGGCTCCTTTTCTTCTTTAGGAACTTCAGTCACCACTGCTTCTGCTGTTGAGAGGAGAGACGCGACACCTGCGGCATCCATCAGAGCAGTTCTCACAACCTAAAAATAGGCAACAAACAACTTAAAACCTGCTGACCAAGGCAAGAGGTGGGAGGAAGCAAAGCTGAGAATGAAGATCTTCAGGTTACCTTTGTTGGGTCTATGATTCCTTTTTCTACCATATTCACAAAGTCCCCAAGCATTGCATCATAGCCAACTTCTGATGGGCTCTGCAGGATTTTTTCAACTATCAATGATCCTTCAACACCAGCATTCTTGGCAATAGTCATTGCTGGGATTCTCAGTGTTCTCTTGATTATTTCAATGCCTGCAAGAAACAGGATATTTGGAGCTCTGTGTACAAACACCACCCCCCACTGCCAAGGAATGCCCTTGTGCTGGAGATCAATACAAAGAAAAAACCCTCCCATCAAGAACATAAGCTATTTTTATCAGTTCCAGGAGGAAAGGTTCTCTGCTACTTGACACTTGCCAACAAATGAAATCTCTGCAGGATATTGATGCACATTTTAGTTTTATTTCTACAAAAAGTAGAAAGGAGTATTATTGCTCTTCTTATTTATGTGTAACATGACACAAAGCCTTTTTCAATTTGATTTGCCACACAGTCTCTTGAGCATTATTAAATTTTGTCTGTCTGCAATGACTTTAACAGCCAGCTCCCAACCCTAAGTGTTTGCCAATCTACTGAAATACTGCAGCTTTACTACTACTGGGTCTCTCACAGCCCAGCCAGCAATACAGTGGAAAAGCTCCTTCCCACTCAAAGGCAGAGATCACCACACCAAAGACACGTGAGGTTCCTGAGATCAAGTAACTAAAAA
>JANPWX010000057.1:0-17262 GCA_024734555.1 Trochalopteron elliotii
ATGAGGGCTTGTGGAGTTTTTTTGGGGATACACAATGATTTAAAAATCCTCCCAATTTTATTATTACTCACAGTGCTATAAAACCTAAGCTGTGGGATCTAAGGGGCTTTTACACTTGGGAAATGCACAAGGCATGGATTAATAGCAGAGTCTGGGAATGTTAACTCTACCAGATCACATCACAGGCTTGCCCAATTTAATATTCAGCTGCCAAAGGGCATGAAAACAGAGAAAACACTTTTCTCCTTTCCTGACATCCTTAAAGGGAACTATTCTGGGGAGGTGCCAGCCTCCCCTCTTAGTCTCTTGGGCCAGGGAAATAAATCTACTAATAATCTACTGGCTGTTATTTCCAAGAATCATGGAATTGTTAATGTTGGAGAAGCTCTCCAAGGTCATTGAGTCCAACCATTCTCCAGCAGTGCCACCACTAAGACATGTCCCCAGGTGCCACATCCACATGTTTTAAATCCCTCCAGATTGATGGTGACTCCACCACTGCTCTCAGTAAACTGTGCCAGGGCTGGATCACCCTGTGAGTGAAGAAATTTTTCCTAAAATCCAATCTAAACTTCCCCTGGCAGGATGGGATTAATTTCTTCTCCTTATCACCACGGAGCATTCAAACCTCTCTCCTCCAGCCCCAAGAGCCCTTGAGCTGAGAGATTTCCTTGGAGAGGGTGGAGGAGGTCTGCATAAACAGGGAATTAAGCCCCAGAGGAGGAAGACTTCCTTGGGGAGCTTTGAAGAAAAGTTACTTAAACAGGTGTTTCTCTCTCTGCTTGCTGGGCTGTGTGTGCACCCTTCAGTGCCCATACTCCCTCCAAGCAGCTCTAACATGGGCAAGAAAAGCCAGGATACAGGAAAGCAAGGAATTAAATGAGGTGGGATTAAAAAGGCACCTCCTAAGCAAGTGTTGAAAGCTTTTCAGAAGCTGTTCTGTGTTCTTTAAGGTCTCTACCAGAAAAGGGAGATGTTGGGGACATAAAATCTTACAGCTCTTACACAAAAATTAGATCTTCAAACACAGAAGAGGTAAGTTTTCCAGGATCTTTTCTCTTTCCTCTTTTCTTTTCCTGATTTCCTTTCCTCTTTCTGCGTGCCCGCCACCCCAGCCCATCTTCTTGACAAATGTGAAAATAGAAAAAGAAATTTCCCCTGAAGTTGTCAACCATCTCTGGCTCTCTTTGGCTGTAACCATGTACAGAACTGGCTTTGCAGTCCCAAATCAGGTTATCAAATTCTTTTTCAATTAACCACCTGAAATTTTAGGAGAAAACCCTTGCAATAAGGGGATAGCACAATTCCTTATACTTTTTCTTTTTATTATAACAGTCCACACTGTATTTATTTCCTATTGCAATTGATTTCACTATATCTGTACCTCTAGTCAGTGACTGAAAAGATGATTTTAGGGGTAAGACCCGCCTTTTGTCCCCTTTCTTGAGTATGTTTTACCTCCTGCCAGTAAAACTGCAAGCAGAAGAAAAGACCCAAGCTTTCTCAACTTCCTCTTTAGCCTTCACTTTTTTGAGTTTGAGAGCAATTTTGGTTTTTCTACATTTCAGCATTTCCTGTGGGTGCTTGATCAGCTTTTTGCCTCTACAGGAGTTTCTGATTTTGCTCCACGTTAAAATCATGAAATAGGAGCCTGGATCAGATGGATCCAATCCCAAAGGAATCCAATGGGTGGCATCCCTGCCCATGGTAGTGGGGTTGGAACTAGATGGTCTCTAAGGTCCCTTCCAACCCACACCATTCTGGGAATCTATGATTCTATGGCTGTGTCTCATATAAGGCAAATTAAATATGTAGAAGGGGAAGAACAACAGACAACCAAACAAAACCCAAAACAAATTTAAAAAGCACTAAAAAACTAAATCCTAAACCCATGTCTTTCTTAGAGAGAATGCACTTGTGATAAAGAATTAATTTTTAAGAATGAAAAAACTGATGAATCATTTTGTCTTTTCTTTCCACATTTCCAGGCTCTGCACTGCACATTGCCCAGTAGATTGGCAAGAAAAACTCTAGCAGCATGAAGGAATTCATCCTCCTGGGCCTCTCCGAGAACCAAGGGGTGCAGAAAATATATTTTGTGGTGTTCCTGCTTTTCTACACACTCACAGTGGCAGGAAATCTCCTCATAATTCTCACTGTGACAAGCAGCCAGCACCTGAACTCCCCCATGTACTTCTTCCTCTGCCACCTGTCTTTTGTAGATATTTGTTTCTCCTCTGTCACAGCTCCCCAGATGATTTCTGGCTTCCTGGTGGAAAATAACACCATCTCCTTTGCAGGTTGCATAGGGCAGCTCTTCGGGGTTCATTTTTTTGGCTGCGCAGAGGTTTTCATCCTGACAGCCATGGCCTACGACCGCTACGTGGCCATCTGCCGGCCCCTGCGCTACCCCGCCCTCATGTCCCGCCGCCTGTGCGGCCGCATGGTGGGGGTCTCCTGGGCAGGGGGCTTCCTGCATGCCACCCTCCAGACCCTTCCCACCGCCCTGCTCCCTTTCTGTGGCCCCAACAAAGTCGCCCACTACTTCTGCGATGTCCACCCCCTGCTCCACCTGGCCTGCGCCAACACGCGCGCTGAGGGCCTGGCCGCGGTGGCCAACAGTGGAGTCATCTCCCTGAGCTGCTTCCTCATCCTGGTCATGTCCTACGTGGTCATCCTGGTTTCCCTGAGGGGCCAAACGCTGGCGGGGTGGCACAAGGCCCTGTCCACGTGCGGATCCCACATCATTGTGGTGGTCCTGTACCTTGGGCCCAGCACGTTTGTTTACATCCGCCCGTCCGGTGACCTCTCTGAGGACAGGAGCGTGGCTGTGTTCTACACAATCATCACACCCATGCTCAACCCCTTCATCTACGCTCTCAGGAATGGGGAGGTGAGGGCAGCCATGAGGAAACTGTGCAGGAGGAAAGTGGGAAGTGGAAATGGGGAGGGGTAGGGCTGTGGTCATGTTCCCACAGGATCGTTGAAAACCAAGCGTGTTTTCTTTCAAGATCATTTCTTCTGTGACAATGCTCCAAAATGTGCCTTTGAAAGAAGAGCTGGCTGTTGGCCCCTGCTGTAATTAGGAAGGCACTAAAAGTTCTTTTTATGATGGGAAAGACATTGGGAACTCTGGCATTCCCTTCCTTTTCCTTGTCAACGAGCACAGGCCCAGACCATGGCCTCCTGAGCAACTGCAACACCAGTGCTTAAGTACTATTAAAAATACTGAAAATGTCCAGGTAGAGCATCCCATAAGAAAAAAAACCAAAAAAACCCTGATATTACAAGCTAGTTGGGTGGTTTGCTGATGAAGGAACAGGAGGGGAAAACTTCTCCCCTTCCTCTCCCACTTCAACAAATCCTTTCTGCTCTGTTCCAGGCTAGGCTGCATGGGGCTGGGAGCAACCTGGCCTAGTGAAAGGTGTCCCTGCCCATGGCAGGGGGTTGGAGTGAGATGGTCTTTAAGGTACCTTCCAGTCCAAACAGCTATTCTGCAATTCCATAATTTTCCTATAATTCTATCTACTTCACCTTTCCTCTGCCCAAGACAGCATTAAATAAAATAAATGTATTTTTTAATTCTTCAGAGGTGAACACCAGTGGGGTTTTTTTAGAGGTCTCACTTCTGGGCACTTTAGAGACCTCACTTTAGAGGTCTCACTTGCTGCTGAGCAAATACTCACCCATAGCTTAAGGAAGGTGTCACTGGAAATAGTGTCAGGCTCCTCTACACTTTGCTAAGAATTCTTACAAGAATTTCATACTTGAGCTTAAAAGTTGCTACTGTGCTTTACTGTGTCAGTAAAAATACCTGGTGAGCGAGGAAAACTCACCACAAACCTTTGTGCATTTTTTGAAGTGATTTCCTGAGTTACTTCTTGTTTTGAAGTTTTAAGTCAGGTGTCTAAAGGATAACATCAGTAATATTTTTGCTTTGTGCTGTCAACACGTAAACTAGTAAGAAATAAGATTGTAGATGAGAAATTCTGGCTTAGGAGAGAAAGCAAAATTTGTATCAATTTATGTGAATTTATATAAATGTCCTATGTAAGAGACATATTTACTCTGACATCTCTCTCCAGGGACTACACTAATAACTACCCAAAGAACAATTTTAGCTCCTTGCCCACTGATGATTTCTGACAAAACTCCCTTTGCCTCTGGGATCTCATTACTCCTGATAGTCTTGTGCTTCTGTTATGTGATTTACTTGAACTATTTCTGCTACAGAAGTAATTGTACTTGAAGATGCTCCTGGAGATTTTTTTTTTTTTTTTTGCAGAATGGGAAATACAGAAGGTTGGGCTGTTCTTTTCAGGGCTCAGAGTTGGCAGAGACACAGAGCTGCTTTCATAACTTCTGAGCAGCACCTTGCAGAGAGTTTCTGATGGAACTGAGAGGTTCTGATGGAACCTCTGGAAGTGGTTTGGGGAGGTCGTCAGAGGAAGGACAAGAAGTGAACTCTGTGGAAGTGTTCTGGGATTGTTCCTTTGTTTTGATCAGGCCCCACTGAATCCTGCCTTTGCAAAGCAGCATTGCTGGTGAGTGACTTTTGTGAGGACTATTTTATGATTTAGAAAAAGAACCATTAAAAAATCAGTTACACATTTAGAATCCCAGAATGGTTTGGTTGGGAGGCACCTTAAAGCTCATCTTGTTCTGATCCCCTGCCATGGGCAGGTCCATTGACCAGGTTGCTCCAAGCCCTGTCCAGCTTGGTCTTGAGCACTTTCAGGAATATCACACACTAGTGATCCTTGTGTTCTGCGTGGGAATGCTGTAAGGGTGGATTTGTGGGTGTTTGTCAGTAAAGGAGGGCCACCAACATCTCATTCACTACCCCAGTGTCACTACAGGTGCTTTTATGGGGTGTTGCACACCACAACCAGGACCTGGCTATTATTTCTACCACCCTCCTCAGCTAAACAATCAGAGCTTATTATTACACATGTCAGTCACATATTGTGGCTTGGATTTCACTGTTAACTCCTTCAGGAAAGCATTGGCTTTAAACTGAAATTGTCCCAAAAAGACAGCAGAAGAAATACAGTGGATATTCAGCATACCAGAGGACAATGTGTGTGTCCTATTAATGCTCCCTGTCTAATGATTTTGCCTTTTAGATCTTTTAAGGCAGGTTTATTTAATGCTGTTAGCATCATAGACATCTGGTTTCTTACTTGTAACTTCCTGCTTGCTGAGTTATAAATTCCTCAATGATACCAGAAATGATAGAGAATTAATTTCCTGGAGGGATTTTAAATGAACAAGTACATTCCTCTGCTGGTCCCACTTTAATTTCCACAGGACAGTGAGTGTATTTGTCTACTGAAGAACTTTAAAAATTCCTTTAAAAAAGAGAGAGGTGGAGAAACCATGCCAGGTTTTGCAGCTTCTGCTGTGTTAGAACCCCAAATTTCTCCAGTGAGGAACCTCTCAGACCTGGTTTCTATCCATGTAATCCCAGTTTCAGAGTGGATAAGCTAACTGGAGAGCCCTTTCCTCAATTTAGAGGAGTGTCATTAGGATCAAAACATGGAACAGCTCATTCTTGAGAATGGCGGCATTTGCTTCAGTCATGGCACTTCAGATTTCCAGCAGGTAAAAGTACAGCACAGCATTTATCCAGCATTCATGGCTCTTGTTATCTGAGAGCAGGATGTGCTGGAATCACCATTCCTGAAGGGATTTAAAAGTAGTATAGATGTAGCACATGGGGACATGATTTAGTGGAGGGCTCGGCAGTGCTGGGGGGATGATTGGACTCAGTGGCTTTTCCACCTTTAATAACTCCATGATTCTGTGATTTCTCCCTGACAGAATGGGAGCACACCAACTACAGTACAGGAAAATAGTGGTCAGAGTGAGGTCAGTAGAGAAGGTCAGTGTGGAGTGGTCAGAGACATGAATAGGGACAGAAGGGGGGGGTGAGTGCAAACTCTGCTTTCTGTCATTTATGATATGACACTGTGCTTTCTGCAGCAGCAAATGCATCCTGCTCACACCATCCATGAGCCTTGGAGCTGTAGCACATTCCCTTCTCTTCCTGGCCACTCCCTCCCACCTGTGGCATGGGAGCCTGAACTGCAGCAATGGCACAGGACAACTTCTCCCAGGTGACTGAATTCATCCTCCTGGGGCTCTCCGACACCCAGGAGCTGCAACTCCTCTTCTTCACCTTCTTCCTCCTGGCCTACTCTATGGTCCTGCTGGGAAACCTCCTCATCATCGTGACAGTCACGACTGACCCCAAGCTCTCCTCGCCCATGTACTTCCTCCTCTGCAATCTGTCCTTCATCGATATCTGCTACACCTCTGTCACCATCCCCAGGGTGCTGGTGGCCCTGCTCTCAGGGCACAAGGCCATTGCCTTTGAGGGCTGCATGGCCCAGCTGTTTTTCCTGCACTTTGTGGGCTCCTTGGAGATGTTCCTCCTGACGGTGATGGCGTTCGACCGCTACACGGCCATCTGCAGGCCCCTGCACTACACGGCCATCATGGCCCGCAGGGCCTGCTGGGCCCTGGTCGCTGCCTGCTGGGTTGGGGGCTTCATCCACTCCATTGTCCAGACTGTGCTCATGCTCCAGCTGCCCTTCTGCGGCCCCAACACGATCCACAGCTACTTCTGTGACGTGCCGCCCGTCGTCCGCCTGGCCTGCACCGACACCACCCTCACCGAGTGGCTCATGGCCTCCAACAGCGGCCTCATATCCCTGGGCTGCTTCCTGGTGCTGGTGGCCTCCTACGCGCTCATCCTGGCCAAGGTCCAGGCCCACGTCTCCCAGGGGCACTGGAAGGCCCTGTCCACCTGTGTCTCACACGTGATGGCCGTCACCCTCTTCTTCATGCCCTGCATCTTCACCTACCTGCGGCCCGCGGGCACCTTGCCCACCAGCAAGTATGTCTGTGTCATCTACACGACCTTCTCGCCCGTGATGAACCCCCTCATCTACACCCTGAGGAGCAGTGAGATGAAGGAATCCATGTGGAGACTGTGGAAGCGCTGCAGAGCCCTCTGAGACAAGCTGGGTTGGCAGAACCCTGGAGTTACACCCAGAGTTACACCTAGAGTTAAACCCTGGAGTTACACTTGGAGTTGCATTCCTACTCCACTCCTACACAATAATGACTTAGTGGCTAAAGGCTACAGACTTCAAATTATGTACAAGCACATTTATATACCCACATAACTGTTAATATTAAAAATAATAAAAATCTATGCGGAAAACCCCACACTTCCCAAACACTTTCACTCGTGTGGGATCATAATTTTCAAATAAACAAATGAATCCAGGATGAGGCTTGTCTCCCTCTCTGACTTGCTTTTCCTGTGCTGTGACAGCAGATGTTAGAGGCACATGCACTGTGTCCCCAAATTAACCCACTGACACTGGAAGACAGACATGGCACAGATTCTGCTTGTATGGTTTTCTTTAGACATATAATAATATTTTTAGTCATAATTCTCTCACAGAAGTGAATTACTAAAATCATACAAGGCACAATATATAGAGGGAAGAGAAGGAGTGGAGAGGGACTTCAGACAAGNCCCTCTAAGATCATCAAGTCCAACCATTCCCCAGGGCTGTTAAGGCCACCAACAACCCATGTCCCCAGGTGCCACATCCACACAGCTTTTAAATCCCTTCAGGGTTAGTAACTCTACCACTGCCCTGAGCAGCCTGTTCCAGGGCTGGAAAACCCTTTCCACGAAGGAATTTTTCCTAATATCCAATCTAAACTGCTGCACAGGAAGTGAAAGGATTTCCACTTTGCCTGTCTCTCTGTGCTGCCTTAAATTAGCCCTCACTCCCATACCTGTAGGAAGAGAAGGATTAGAAGCATCAGTGAGTCATTGATCCTCCTGGTTAAGAGAGATTTCCAAACATCTCCCGTCCTTCTGCAAATGAGATTTCTTTTTAATAGTGAATTTCTACTCAGGATCATCATATAATGGCTTGGGTTGGAAGGGAGCATTTTTTTTAGTATTAGAGAAAAATGTCAAAAAATTAAAATGTTCTTTAGGTCAATTAGGGTAAATTTTAATTGAGAAAAAAATGCATCACTGTGATAATTTTTAACATTCCAATAAAGCTTTTATAAATATTTTATTTATAAATCAATGCAAGGCAAATTGGAGCTGTAGTCCAGTTATTTTGCTGTCAGTTTGCTCACCAGGTATAAACTGAGGGCATCAACAGTGAACTGATTTGAAATAATTGCTCCAATTTTGATAAAATAAATAAAAATTCCATATTTTGGGGAGCTGGGATTTCAATACAGGGAGGTTGGAGGAACCTGATCCAGTGGAATATGTCCCTGCCCATTGTAGGGGATTGGAATGGGATGAGCTTTAAAGTTCCTTCCAACCCAAACCATTCTATGAAGACAAACAATTTAATATAATTGATTTTTTTTTCCCCTGGAAACATCTTGGGACGACTTTAACAAGGCCTCAGAAGATGCTGTTAAAAAGTTGGTGCCTGACAAATTGCAAAGGTGCAGCTTTGGCAGCTGAGTTTGTCCCTCCCTGTAAATTGGCTCCACTGCGCACCATTAAAATCCCGAGTTTTTCTCTCCTGGAAATTATCATCTCTATGAGCTCACCCTCAGATTTACTGCCCTCACCCAGAGGACAGTAAAAAATGGCCTCAAAGGAAAAAAAAAATCCTTTGAGAACTTGCAGGATCTCTACAATACTTTTGTTAAATCCCAAGAAGCCTGAAGAGATCCCAGGCTAATCAATTTTATTTAAAGACTATGAGACTGAAACACAAATGGACATCAGAGAAAAGGGAGCATTTTCAGCAGACTCTAATCAGTCTGGGCTCATTATAAGCATTCCTAGATGGAAATCTCAAACAGTGACAAAGCTGGGTAGTCCCAGAAGTGGACAAAATCAAATCACTTTGGTTCCATTACAGTGGAGATGGCATGGGGGGGTGGGCAACAGGGCAAGAGGGGTTTAATCCATCAATAAGTGTACATCTGGATTCTGAAAAGAAAGATATTTTTGTTCTTGTTTGTTTTGGTGTGGTTTTTTTAAAATGAATTTTTATAATAAAATATATTGCAATATAATTTTTATTTATTTACCGTGAGGCAGAACACTTATCTCAAAAACTATCCTGTGTTTCTACTTCTAATAACCCAGCTAAGATTATCCCTGTAAATAAGCAGCTTAGATGTAGAGTTGAGAGCCTAGGTGACTGGCACCTTGATGAGGCAAATGCATCCCACCCCAAAAGAAACATTTAAGATTTATGAGGGGAACAGAATCACACAATGGTTTGGCTTGGAAGGGAGAGGTGAAGGATTGATCTCTTTGCTGTATCTCTTTCTGGCATCTGGGTGAATTACAAAATTCTTTATTGCAAAACTTCATGGGAAGTGTGGTGCCTGCTGATCCTTGGGCTAACTGCAGCACACAGGGAAAGGTCTGGACCATGGGGATTTATTCCAGCCACAGCTCTGCACTCCCATGGCAGGATAGGCCTCTGCTGTGTGACCCTTGGAGAATTCCAGTTTATGGAGTCCTGGAATGGTTTGGGTTGAAATAGACCTTAAAGTTCATGTTTTTCCACCCCCTGTTGTGGGTAGGGACAGTAGGGACACCTTCCACTACCCCAGGTTCCTCCAAACCCCATCCAACCTGGCCTCGGACACTTCCAGGGATGGGACATCCACAGCTTCTTTGGACAACCTGTGCCAGGGCCTCCCCACCCTCACAGGGAAGAATTTCTTCCTAATATCCAATCTAAATCCCTCATCTTTTAGTTTAAAACTCTTCCTTCTTGTCCTATCACTGTTTGCCCATGTAAGACACAGAATCTTTTAATTTTCCAGGAGTTTGCAAACAGGCTGGAAGAACGATGGCCAGACAGAGTCCTTCATGTGAACACTGCAGAATTTATAGGTATTATATTATAATTTATTTATAGGTATTGCTGGAATATGAACAGCCCTGTTCCCAGTCCTGGACATCACATGGGAAGTGGCACTCCTATAAATCACACATGGATGCTTAATGGAACCAGAGGGGAATTTTTGCTAGCTTCAAAGTAGTGCTGGTCATTTAGGTTCCTTGGATTACCAGCCCCTTTTGGCAATGTCCTGAAAAACCCCTCATACATGCAATTAAGGGAACATCCAAAAAAAGTGTCAGACACACTTGTCCCCAGACACTCCCTCATAGTTATAAAACCTCATTAAAGAAGAGAGGTGCCTACTCCTGCAGCCAAGCCAGCCCTTGTGCCAGTGCTGGCAGGTGTCTGTGTGAATATTCCAATGCTGCTCTATCAGGATTCATCTCTTCCTTAGGAGTGAAATCATTCTTATGTCACATGCAGAAAGAAGAAAAAGGACTGTTTTGTTTCCTGGAGATACAGACAATTATAAATCATCTGCAATTAATTCTGCGCAGCAGTGAGTATTTCTGTGTTGTTTCTGTGCTATTTCACCTGAATGAGCTCCCCATTTTATGAAAAAGGAATGTCCCTTTTATTTCTGCTGAGTTAACTATTTCTTATGTAGTTTAAGCCCTGACTTTGCTCCTTCTCAAGTTTCTGGAAGAACATGAGACCACAGAAGAGCCTGGTCAGATGAAATATTTCATCAATTTATTTATCCCTGCATCTCTTACAAATGAGAAGGTAGTACAATATTCCCACCATCTCAAAATCAATCCCAAAGTCTCCCAAAAAGGAGGCATTTGGACTGAACTTTGCTCTCCCCCCCTATAGGGCTGGTATGTAAATCCTTACTGTAAATACTGGGCTATATTCCATGGAGCAACGCAGGATAAATGGGAAGATCCTTTAATGCCACGTTTAGACTTCTTTGAATTGGGGAAAGGGGATGGGGGGAAAGTCCAGATAGATGCTAGAGTTACTAATGGTGTTATGGAAGTCTTTAGGGTAAAATTTATAGAAAACTGGGTGGGTCTTTAGCGGGATTGTAAATTTTTTGTAACTTTATAATTACAACAAATTGTAACTTTTTTTAATGATAGAATCATGGGATGGTTTGTGTTGCAAAGCACCTTAAAGTTCAGCTGATTCTAGCCTCCTGCCATGGGCAGGGATACCTTCCAATAGACCAGGCTGCTGCAAACCTCATCCAAAAGCTGAAAATAGCCCTAATATGCATCTAACTGCTTATTATGAGGGATTTAATTCTTCTCTGACAGCATTACTCCCTTAAAAAGTAAGTTTTAGCTTCACTTGCTAATCTAGACCTTTCTCATGGTATTATTAATACTAAATAATTTATGTTGAAAGGAATTTTTGGGACCTATACCATACTCCCCTTACTCAGAGAACCTTGAAAGCCCCATTGTGTTGCCTGGGGCTGTGTCCAAGCTAGACACCACAGGGAAAGTAACTTCAACTTTCAGCTCTTCAGTCTGAGGTGGCAACTTGCAAAAACTAACATTTTGGATTCATCACTGTGAAATTTAATACCCACATTTTGCCTTTTGCATTAGGAAGATGTGGGTTTGGAAATGGTTTGAACTTCAAAACAGACTAAAAGAAAACAACCCTCATAATCTTTAAAATTGGAATGAAATTGTGATTAAGTTACATCTTCTTTATTCCAGGGAAACCTCTGCCTCGTTCCCACAACGAGAGAGAAGATGCAGAGGGTCAACCTCTCAACAGTATCTGAATTTGTTTTTGTGGGTCTCTCCGATGCTCCAGAAATCCGTCTGCTTCTCTTTGTGCTGTTTCTGCTCATTTATTTGGCCACCATGGCAGGCAACATCACGCTCCTCGTTGCCATTAGCACTGACTCCCACCTGCACAGCCCCATGTACTTTCTCCTCGCCAACTTATCCCTGCTGGATCTCTTATGTCCCACCATCACCGTGCCCAAGATGCTGGGGGCCTTGCTGCTGGAGCACAAGAAGATTTCTTTCTCTGGCTGCCTGTTCCAGCACTTTTCCCTCATTGCTGTGGTGGGCACGGAGATTTTCCTCCTGGCTGTGATGGCCTACGACCGCTACGTGGCTGTGTGCCACCCCCTGAGGTACCCCAGCATCATGAGCATGGAGCTGTGTGCTCAGCTGGCTGTAGGCACCTGGGCAACAGGGCTTTTCAACTCCCTGCTGCACACCTCTCTGGTTTTCACACTCTCTTTTTGTGGACCTAACAAAATCCAGCAGTATTACTGTGACATTCCTCCCGTGCTGGCCCTCTCCTGCTCGCCCACCCACAGCAGGGAGTTGGTGATCCTGGTGGTGGCCGGGGTGCTGGGGAGCGGTGCCTGCGTGCTCACTGTGGTCTCTTACATCTATATCCTCCTGGAAATCCTGGCCAGGAACTCCCCTGGGATGTGGCACAAGGCTTTCTCCACCTGTGGTTCTCACCTGACCGTGGTTTGCCTTTTCTATGGGACCACTATCTGCACCTACGTCCGCCCTTCCTTCACCTATTCCCCCCATCGGGACAGGGTCGTGTCCATGCTCTATGGAATGCTCACCCCGCTCCTAAATCCCATCATCTACAGCCTCAGGAACAAAGAGGTAAAATGTGCCCTAAAAAGAGTGATCAGCCAGGTGAGAAGGGCTTTAACAAGAGAAGAAAACCTCGCTCAGCCTCCACCATCAGCTGGGTAGAAATTACAGTTTGTGACTGATCTTCTCTAACTTTCAGACATCTAAAAATTAGATGCTGGAATCCAAATTCATTTTTCTGGGCTCAAAACTCCTCCTCTGGGCTCAAAACTCCTTCTTTTGGCTCCCTCTGCAGTTAGAAGGGAGAACTCTGCATTTCCAGAATTGCATGGCACAGCTTTATGTCATTTTCACAGAAGCGTCCAGCCGGGAATGCTGTTCTCCACTGAGCACCGAGGAAGCTGAGGTGAGAGCAGGCAGGTGTTGGATGCATATTTTAGGGCAGAAATTCTGAGAATTCGTACTCAGGCACACTTAGATACACTGTACAAAAGCAGTTTCTATCTCTTTCAAAATTAAACTACGTTTTATGGCTCAGCCCTGAAATCTCTCTTCTCTCTCTCTCTCTCTCTCTCTCCTTGTTGGGTGTCTGTTGTTTGCTGGAATCTCCAGAGTCCCATCTCTGGAGTCATGTCTGCCACTACATTTTTCCTTTTTCCCATTTTTTCCTCCTTGCTGCATCAAATCCTAATGGAAAGAGAGGTGATGCTGCTTCCTGCAGCTCACCTGTCTCTTCACCACCTCTCTTCTTTGTGGAGAAATAATAAGTCATCCCATAAAAATGATGAGATTATTGTCACTTGATTGACCTCAAAAGTTTCTGATGAGATAGGTTTAATAAAATTGCTTTTATTTAGCTACAAGTGGCTCTGAATTTTTAAATACTTTCATTTTGTGATGAGACTTTGTATTAATTGTAGCCTTAAGGTGTCTGAAATGCAAGAAAAGTCATCAATGTGAATGAGATTACGACTCTGAGCAGGATATTTATGAAACAATTCATCTGCCAAAAAAAAATCCTTGTTCCAGCTCTTCCAGGGCTCTGAATGGCAGCACAACCAGGGCACAGGAGTTGGATTTGTCTTTGTGCATAACTTTACTCCTGACTAGAACCCCTGGAACCCAGGTAATCTGTTCCAGGCTGTTGATGCCCCCCTTGGGATGTTCCAGGTACTTTCACAAGGTTCTGAGGGTCACAATTTGTTGTCCAGGGGCAGCTGCTGGTGCAGCTGGTGAAGAATAGTGATGAAGGCTCAATTATCCTTCAAATTCCTGCCACAACTTCTGCACCAAGCAAATGGGGGACTGGAGAGGTGTTGGCCAAGCCATGAATTCTCCAACCAAGGTGTGGAGAAGTTGTGACAAACTGAACTGCTTTGGGAGTTTTAATTTTCTTTTAAAAGGAGGAAAGTTTCCTTCTCCCCAGTGCCTGTGAAGTTGTCCCCGAGGACTTGTTAGGATGAGGGAGGTCCACCAGGAGCTTCCTAAGAAGGTTTTAAGATCATCAGAGGCTTCTTCAGGATGCCCAAAAGGGCTTGTTAAGATGAAGGGCCTTGGGTGACTGCTCCCTGCAGGATTGAACACTCCTCTTTCCAAAGGTCACGGAATCTAAATGTAGCTGAGTGGACAGATGCCTAAGGATGAACATCAGCCTGTGTGCAATTCCAAACCCTGGATGCCTTTTAAAAGACAAATCTGAATTCCAAGGTACCAAACTAGAGCCTGATTTCCAGTATGTGTCCAGGTGGGGGATTTTGATGCCTCTCCTGGCTTGTGAAGGTGGAAAAGTTGGATAATCAAGACTAATTCTGCAGTTTCCTCCCTCTCCACCCACCAGAGCCATGTGTTCCCAAAAAGATCCACTGTAAGGAGCTGTTTGCTGCCAGTGGACCAAACAAGGCTCACAGCAAAAGCTGGGATAGAGTCATTGGGTAACTTAGCAAGGAATATGTTCCTTCTTTCTTCCTTCTTTCCCAGAAAAGCTGTGGCTGCCTCACCCCTGGAAGTGTTCCAGGCCAGGCTGGATGGGCCTTGGGGCAACTTGGTCTGGTGGGAAACATCCATTAGAGGTTCACTCTTTATCATCAGCTGCATCATCCCTTCACAAATCGAGGTGCTAATCCCTAAATATTCCTCAAAACCATGACATCCTCTTTCATTTTCCTCCTGCCCAGTAACCTCTAACACTGGAAGGAGACAGCTGTGATTTTCTTTGACACCACTGGAAAAATTTAGCAGGGAAGGATCGTAACACACTCACCCAGTTTCTGCTCCTCTTTCCCTGAGTGTCTATTTTTGGCTGCTCTCAGAAATCAATACCCCTGGACTGACTCATCACCACAGAGCTCCTCTCATATTCCTAGAAATGGAGCTGCCCTGTTGGAACAGGAGGTAGGAGTATAGGCAGCACCAAATAAATCAAGGAAAAATACTCTATCGATGAAATTCCCACATGAATGATCCTCTGAGCATTTACATTTTGCCACTGAAAATCAGATTTCACCTAATATTTGGCTAACCTCATGTAACTAGGGAGACTGTTTTCATTTTTTCAATTTCTAAACAGAAAGGATTCCTGAAATTCTTGATGTGTCTTCAAAAAAAAGAAAAAAACCCACAACTTTTTTTTCCTTAAGCAAGGTCCAACTATATTATTTATGTGTGGATTTTGTTACTTGCAATGAAACCAGGGCAGATTTCCCCCCTTTTTTTTTTTCTCTATGGTGCTGCCAGATATGAAAACATGCAACATAAAAGAGGATGTGATGATTAGAAGATGATATTTTTTTTTCTCCTCTAAAAATAGCACCCACTTGTGAAATTCAGGTTGGGCTACAGTTCTGGCTTTAAAATTCCCAGGACTTTGGGAATCAAAAACCAGTTGCATTTGGCATGTCAGTGCTATTTTCTCCTCCCTTTCATCCCTATTTTTAATTCCTATACAAAAAAAATGGATTCATAGAAT
Organism: Trochalopteron elliotii; assembly: GCA_024734555.1. Taxonomy (NCBI): domain Eukaryota; kingdom Metazoa; phylum Chordata; class Aves; order Passeriformes; family Leiothrichidae; genus Trochalopteron; species Trochalopteron elliotii. The sequence continues at coordinate 15,423 of JANPWX010000057.1, forward strand.
CAAGGCTCCTTGTGAAGACACTTTGTTCTCTATATGGCCACACTAAATACGTGGCTTTAAATGGCTTTAAGATGAAGGAGGGAAGGATTAGATTGGATATTGGGAAGAAATTTATCCCTTTGAGGGTGGCAAAAATCTGGTTGTTTATTACTCTCAATTTAGACACCTTTGTGTTATCTCATTCAAGGGTAACCACCTAAAAATTTGGAATTTATACTTCTCATCCAGGTTTCCTTTCTCTGCCCTGCCTAGAATTTATCCTGGCATCAGCAGAAATATGTATTAAGTTTTGCAAAGTTAGGGTTAAATTATATGCTTTTTCTTGGAATGTTAAAATAATACCCAGAATTCCTTTTTTAGCAGACTGAGTCCAATTCAAATTCAAGTTTCAGGTAAAAAAGAAGTGTGAGGGGAATTGCTTGGAAAATCTAAAGATATTTGGGGTTGAATATTTAAAACAATTCTCATGGCTTGCTTTCCATCAATTACATAAGAATTAATCAGCCTCAGGAAAGTAAATGCACAAAATATTTGTGAGAAATCCTAGAATCAGATGCGACATTTAATTTTTAGCTTGGAAAGCTAAAAGATTTATATAGGGAAAATAGTTCCTTTGTTTGCCAGCTCTGCCATACCCTCTATAGAGAAATGAATGTCATAAGTATATATTTTATCATATTTTTATGGCCTGTTCTGCTGTTACCAAACATCTTTCTGGCCTGTTCTCATCCTGCTTTATTGACAATTCCCCCACTTTCATATATTTTTCTATTTTCTCTTTTTGCCTCTAGACCACAAGTCCTTGTTTCCCTTTTCACAACATAATAAGGTTTTTATTTCTGCTTAATTGTGTAACAAAATGCTTGTTGCTGGTTATGGGAATGTCCAGCCTGAAGAAGAGAAAGCTCCAGGGAAACATTAGTGATGAAATTCCAGTGATGAAAAGGGCTCAGGGAGAGCTGGAGAAGGACTTTGGACAAGGACCTGGAGTGACAGGATGAGTGGGAATGGCTTCAAACTGACAGAGGGTGGGTTTAGATGGAATATTGGCAAAAGAAATCTTCCCTATGAGGGTGGTGTGGCACTGGAATGGATTTTCATGGGAAGCTAAAGCTGCTCCATCCCTGGAAGTGTCCAAGGCCAGGTTGGATGGGGCTTGGAGCAATTTGGGATAGTGGAAAGGGTCTCTGCCCATGGAATGTGATGGTTTCTAAGGTCCCTTCCAACCCAAACTAGTCTGTAATCTGTGATAATCAGGACTTTTATAAACACTGGAAATGGTGATTTCTCAGAGAAAACAAACATTGCGTGTATGCCTGTTCCTCAGAAAACTTAAAATGCAATCTGACTCTTCTGTTGCAACATCTTGTGTTTGGCACAGGTTCCACTAGGGTTATATCAATCCGTGCTCCCCTTCACACAGCCCTGAGCACCGCCCTCCCTCATTCCCTCCCACTGAGGGGGTTTGTAAACGAACAACACCCCCGCGGCCATGACACCTCCCGCTGACGTCATCCCCACGCGACACCGCTGCCCGCTACCCGCGGCGCTGCGCCCCGGCAGCGCTGCGGGATGGCGGAAACCGCCGTGCAGCTCCCCGAGTGTCCGTGAGGAGACAACAGTGGCGGAGCCGCCCCCGCCGAACCGCGGAGAAGCCGCTGGTAAGCAGGGCTCTGCCGTCGCGCCGTGCGGACTACAACTCCCGGCGTGCCCCGGGGCAGCGGCGCACGGAGCAGCGCAGCGCGGGCGCCCCCACGTGGCGGCTCGGCCGGGCCGGGACCCTCGGGATAAACCCGGACTACCCGGGACAACCCGGGATGAACCTCACTTTGATTTGGCA
>JANPWX010000057.1:17516-43847 GCA_024734555.1 Trochalopteron elliotii
TTCTTTTCTTTTCCTTTTCTTCCCAGTTCTGATGTCCCCTGCCTGTGATTTAGTAAAAATGTGGATATTGATGCATTACCGATATCCAGCTATGACGGACAAAGACCCTCTAACAGTTTAAAGTTACAAAGTGTATGTTTATTACGACGCCGGGCAGCGTGCGTTACAGCTCCCAAATCCACATGGGCAATTTACAGATGATCACAGGGTCTTTTTATGTACAGGAGTATTGAATACCCAAAACACAAATGCATATTCATAGCTCAGGTACATCCCATTCCCCGCTTCATATGGTAATTAGCCAAAAAGCAATTAAGCATGTGCAGTTTGTTCTTAGAAACGGGTCGGTGGTCCGTTTTATGGGGTGGGGTCTCAAAATGATGAAGTAAATGGGTCTTCCTCGTTTTGACTTTTTAACTTTCTAGTGTTACGCAACAACTGAATCCTGTTTTCCCAGGACTGTTTGATTTGTGATTGTATTGTATTCTTGGAGTCTATTGATTAGTCAGAATACATAAACAGCCTTATGATTTATCAGTTCCTTAAATCCGGCTTCTGTTAATAGAGGGAAGTTTGTCTATCTTACCTCAGCAATATCTAGTTTAACTAAAGTCCTTAATTCTTAAAAATTAATGTCTCACCTGGAAAAGGCAAATGGCTCCAGATGCCTTTCCTTTCTCCCTCCACCCCTCTTCCAGGTCTCTGCCTGTCTCCTGACACCCTAGGTCCAGGATTTTCCCTCATATCCCTATTCCTCTTGGTCTCTCCCCTTCCCTCTTCCCTTCCCTTCCCTTATCACAGTGAGCAGGAGGAGCTCTGGGACACAGGAGGGAGGTTCCTCCCTTTCCTGGCAGCTTCTGGCAGGCAGGTGAGGTGGAAGTCTCACTTGGAAAGGTGCTGGGAGTTGTGACCAGCCTCTCAATGCCCTCTTTGTTGACTGTAATCTTACTGCTGGAACACGATGAAAATGTTAACAAAGTTCCTGGAATCTTCTTGGAGAGAGCTGTAAAGGACAGCATCCCTCACAGAGCAACTGAACTGAAATTACAGCTAATTAACCTTTCATTTATTCCCTGATTTGTGATATAACACAAGTTTTTGCAGGTGAAATAAAGATGCTTTTTGAAAGAATCATGACGTTCTTAGTTTGGTTCTTGTAGATATCAGGCAAAGCACGTTGTTTGAAAATGGAATGTTACTTCATTCCCCAGGAGGAGGATGAATAAAAGTCATGTGATGGTTGGGAAGAAATCCCACCCACTTCCCAATTCCTTGCATTCGTCTGGAGGTGCTGTTGCTCAATCCTGATCCTTCCACCTGATAGGAAAGCAGGAACTGCCTGAAACAGAGATCTGTCTGGTTTTGGCAGAGGGTGATATGGGGAAAGGAGTAGAACTGTCTTCTCCCAATTACTTCTGGAAAAAGCCACTTCTGAAGGACCTGGAACAAGAAGAGAAAGTTTCCAGCTGATGTAAAGCAATGGTGGTGTCACTTTCTCTTCCTATTCCTCAGTCTCTCTATCCACTGGTGCTTCTCATGCTGGATTGTGGCTGTAAAAACACACATTCCCAGTCCCCTTCCTCCTTCTTTTCCAATCCCTGCAATTCCCTGCCGGGTTCCCATCCTTGTCGCTGTAGGCCTGTGAAGTGTCTGTGTGACTGTTTAGGTTGAAATAAGTTTAGGAAGTGCTCTTTTGTCTGGATTTAGCTGCTTTCCTGGCCTCTGGAATACAGCAAGAAGGGATTGAACCCTTCCCACCTGAGGAATTTTGTGGTGACAAAATTTTTCACCACAGCAAGGCTGGTGATTCGAAGGAGAAGGGTTTCCAGAGAATACTCTGGAAGTGGATATTTTCTCCTGTCCAAGGCTGACAACCTCCCTGTTCCTCTTGAAATGTTTGCATTTATGTGGAGGGAAGTAAGGCCTGGTGACTCCAGAGCAGACCAGAGTAAACACAGGCAGGGAATAAAGTAAGAATTGCCTTTTCCTGGCAGAGTCCACTGCTAGTTAAACCAGGCTGAGGCAGGGATACAGGCACTCAGGAATTCCAGTAAAATCCTGGTAGCTTTTTTTGTGTGGTCATGCTGAGCCTGCTGGTCATGGATTAAGTAACAATGCTGCAATTCTGGCTTCTTTTCCCTTCTTGGTCAGAGACTCTGTTTTCCTTGGTGACCTCAGAGTTACCCTCGTGGTTTTGCATCCCTCTGCTCCCTCCCAGGCTGTTGTTTCAGCTGGTGTCAGCCCATTGCTCAACCTGCACCTCCTGACTGACTGAAGAAATGCTTTGTCAGAGAACTCTTCCCCTCTGGGCCTGACTGAACATCCTCCCTGCTCCTCAGGGTCTTGGCATCTTTGTGAAATTCTCTGTGATCACCTCTGTGCCCTTGAGACACTGAGCACCTCTATGTGTCTCCTAACTCTGAAGATTTCAGACCCATCGAGTGGCCAGCCCAGCCCTAGAAACTGGTCAAAAATGCTGTTTTCTGCTAAGTTCAAGGCCTGCAGAGACACTCTAAGGAGTTATCAGGGTGGCTGGAGACAGGGAAAAGAGACAAATGAGGTGTGGGGGTGTTTGTGTCAGGAATGCAGCCTTTTTGGCTGTGGGAGTGTTTCATCTTCTTTCCTCTGAGCCTGTTGTGTGTCGTGTCCCTTCTCAGAGGCTTTTAGAAGGAACCAAGAGCACCAAACACCAGGCAAGGAAGGGCCTGGCCTTTGCCAAGTATGTGTGGAGCGGAAATATCTTTTTTTATTTATTTTTTACTTGTCAGACTGGAAAGTTCCTGATTTGAGTTTCAGTCTTGGTCATCGCTGCCTATTTAGACAGGTTTGTGGCCATGCATGACTGGGCAAGCTACTCAGAGAGCAACTGGGTGGAAGATTCCTTAGGCCAGGCAGAGCATTCCTCTGGCTGCTGTCTGAGGGGAGTCTGAGGGCTTTGCCTCCACAGCTTTTAGTGGGAGCATCTTCTCAGGACACTGACCACGAGCCCAGAAGGCCAAGGTGGTCTGCCTGGGGTTAAGGGTTCTGCCCAGTCCAGCAGAACATCTGAAACAGCCACATGGGATTGCTGAGGGGTTCCTGTGGCTGCTCTTCCCTGTTATCTCCCTGTCCCACCGAGGGGGTGGCCTCTCTGTCACTGCTTTATTGCCTGCTGGGATGCTGATATCTGTGGGCATGGCCCAACATCTGCTGAGCTGAACACAACGACTTTGACATGGTGCTGAAGTCCAACCCGATTTGAAGTGTCACAGCCATTTCTTGCCCCAGCAGAGATGACTGTCCCCTGTTTTATTTCTCTCTCTGTGCAATTCCCTTGCTTTTTTCCCCTCAGTTTGTTCAGTGTGCAGGGAAAGCACCACCAGATCGCTTCCCCACCTTAAGGAAGGAGCTGTGTCCAGCTCATCCAGAGGTGACTTTGCAGGACAACATTCCACACTTCAGCACTGCCTGGCTGCTCCACGAGCAGCACACAGAGGGTTGGGCCCGACTTGAGCCCCTTGAGCTGCTTTTCAGTATTTTTTCTTTGATGCCAAGGGCATGAATGTGGCCTAGGAGGAAGTTACACCCAGCAGGAAAGGTGGATGTGGGTGTGGAACCTGTGGAGTTGTGGCTGCACCTCTGCATGAACCACAGGAGTGTTTTCAGTGTCCCCTCACTGCACAGCACAGCACAACAGGAACCAGCTGAAACCCAGGGAAAACTCTCCCTGTGGCTCACCTCTGCTGAGAACATCCCTCCTCGTCGATTCTGAATCACTGTCTTCCTTCATTTCTTCTGAATAATCCATGGAATGAGTTCCTGGAGAGACCTGCTCAGCAGTTTGGGGGGTGCCCCCCCACCCATCGTGCCCAACAGAGATCAGCCATGAGCCACTGCTTGTTCTTGTGGTGTTTTATCAGGCTGCTGCATGTCCTTTAACTGCCAGCTCCTTGTAAAAGCTTGTTTCTTCTCCTCATGCTTGAAAGCATTTGCTGCTCATCCCTTTTTTGGGTGGCTGAATATAAAAGCAGCCTCCTCTGAGAGATTTAGTGTCTGCCTAAACTCAATTCTGCATTAAATCCAAGAACACCTTTGTGCTTCCTCACAAAATTACCTGATGGCCTCAGGGGGGACAAACCTGTTTGTCTCTTTCATTCACAAATAAAACTTCTTAAAAAAAAAAAAAAATCACCCCTGTATTTAGAATCAAAGCTGCCTGGTGATCTACAAGGGCTTGAACACTCACCAGTGTTTTCCAGGGGAATTCATGCTCAGAAAGAGGTGATTTTTGTGGTGTATTGAGAAATTTCCCTGTACTTGTTGACTTTAGATGGGTGGTCTATTTGCAATTTTTGTACAGTATTTGAAGAAAAAGTTCAATACAACAGACACGGGACAGGAATGATCCCCACCCCCTTGTTTTTAACACTCTGAATCTGAGAGAGGGGGAAGAAAGGTGGATGGCACCACGGGAGGATCATGACAGTAGAGCAAATGTTGTGGATTGTGGCCTGTGGTGGAATGTCAACATTAAACTTATTGTGGCTTGTGCATCTTGGCAAATCCGTGTTGTGAAAGCTCCTGTGTGTGCACCTGGGGCACAGGCTGCCTTTGGAATCAGGGATGGAGCTTTTCCCTCACAGACAGTGGAATCTGTCTGGAAATCAGTTTAAAGGGGAATGACACATCCAAGTAAATTCACCAGATCCTGCTTCTGGCTATGCTGACAGAATTACTGTATTATTAACATTGTTCTTCCTCACTCTCTTGGCTCTAAGTATATTTTTACAAGTTTTGTAAAAGATAAAAAACAAAAGGGTATTCTGGACAAATTAGAGAACTGCAAATCTCCTACAGCATTTTGTTTAGACTGGGTGTAAAAATACCCCATAGAGAAAAATTCCCGTATCACAACTGAGAAGAAGTTTGTCTGTCTAAAGAGAGTTTTATACTCCTTGTCTACAAAATCTTGTAGTACAAAGCTACAGATTATTCTGTGTTTGGGACTTTTTTCCTGTATAAAAACAGCTTCATGTTCAGTCTCCAAAGCAAGTTTCCCAGCAGAACTTCAAACATCCTTTGTCTGTCTCCCTTTGGTTTCCAGGAATCAGCAGCTCTGTGTGCCCCAGTCATTTGCATTCTGTGCTGTAAGTATCCAGTGAGAACTTGCTGCCTGAATCCTGGGTTTCCCACTTGGAAAAATTCGGGCACCTAAAAGAAACAAACTGGAAAGTTTGCACCGAGTGTTTTGCCCAAGGAGTAACAAGAAGGAGTTTTCAGTTAAACTCCCAGAGCAAGTGGAGCCCAGATGTTTTTAGTAAACAGCTTTCAAAACTAACAGTTGAGACCAGTGTCAAATTTCCAGACACATGATCAACCTTGGAGCCAAGTTTAGAGTTGCTTTTGTGTTTGCATAAAGCCTGGAAGCCGAATGACACTGAAGTTTGTGGATGGAGTGGAGGTTCTCCATAACAAATATTTGACTGGATGCAATTTCTCTTATTTACAGGACTTTGAGCTTTGGGGGGGGGGGAAAATGTTACTGTATTTTTGTTGATTTTACATTTGAGGCATATTCAGCACTTTCTTGCTCGCTGGAATTGGAACAGTTGTTGATTTTTAACTGGGATCTGTTATTATTCTGGCCATTTAACCAGCACGGCGAAATCAAGTGTTTTAAAGCTAGAGGTGAACCATTTCTACAGGTGAGAAGTGAAATTTGTGCATTCCTGGACATTCTGGTTCTCTGTTCACACCAAGGCAGCCCTCCCACTGAAGGTCTAACTGGATGCCTAAGCCACATGCCAAGTTTTTTGCTCAGGGACTGTATCAGCAAAAATTTGTCTCAGAATTTACTTTGGGCAAATACTGTCCAGTATTTGTTTAGGAGTCCTGTTTTCTGCCCCTTTGGAAAGACCATGCACGAGAAGGGCACAGGTACAGTCGGGATAAATGATATTAAACTGGGGGTAGGAGGCATGGAAACTCTCCCTTTGGGTATATCTTGATCTCTGACCTAATAATCTTCTGCATCATATGCAGACACTCAGCAAAGAAGCTCTGATTAGTTTTGCATGCTTCAAACTCAGCTTTACTATCCCTGAACTGGTGAATTTTGGGGTCTGTGCTCTGTGCCCAGTAGCTAAGCTGTAAACAACAAGAGAGCTTGCTCCATTGTTCCTGATGGGATATCATCCAAGGGAAAACAGGGGTTGTCTTCAACAATTTGAAGCTTGTGTAGGCAGACAATACACTGGTTTTGCCTGTGGGCAGCATGAACATGCCTCTACTTCAGCCCAAGAAAGCAGCTGAGAGGGACATGAATTCAAAATCCTCACAGGCTGCCGAGAGGATGGGACAGGCCCTGGGCAGCTGGGAATATTGAGGGATAAAAAGGTACTAAAACAAGGGAAGAATTTCTTCCTAAACGATAAAGAATTTTTTCCTGAAGAACTTTACAGGCATTCTTGGGAAGAAGTCTGCTAAAAGCATCACCTTACTCAGGCTGGGCTTTCCATGAGTTGACTTTCACATTTAGGAGGGAATTCTTTCCTGTGAGGGTGGGGATCCCCTGGCACAGGTTGCCCAGAGAAGCTGTGGCTGCCCCTGGATCCCTGGAAGTGGCCAAGACCAGGTTGGACAGGGCTTGAAGCAACCTGGGATAGTGCAAGGTGTCCCTGCCCATGGCAAGGGTGGAACAGGATGATATTTAAGGTCCCTTCCAACCCAAATCATTCCGGGATTTTATCTTAAATGCATTTGCACGAAGAGCAGCACAAAAGAAAAGGAGGCCTGAACCAAGCCATGAGGAGACAATATGAAGTGAAGTCAAAATTGAAACAGTAATTTGAGACAGGAAAGATTTGGGAATGGCTGAACCTAATCCTGTATGAGAGCAGAGTGTTGAATTCTTCACCTTGGTCACCAAGACATGACCCCATGGCTGTGCAACCCCGTGTTTCCTCTCCTGACCACGTAAATCTACTGTCATCAAAAACAATGTGCATTGTGCAACTCCAGAAAGCAGAATTTAGGACTTCCCTAATTCTACTGACGTGTGATCACGGGTGGCACAGACTGTCCGAGCTGCAGAGGAAATATTTCTGTAACAAACTTTGTAGCTATGGAGGTCTGTTTGATGTTCCTGTTATGAAGACAGTCCCCTGTGAACACAGTAATAAAGAAAAAAAATTTAAAAAGAGTCTGCCCAGCAGCTACTTTTTTTTTTTTTTTTTCTTTTTACATAAGCCTTTCTGTGGGAGGAGAACAGGAGATTTGAAATGTACCTGGCAGCCTGCTGAAGCATAGGTATGACCCACGTTATCTTATAGACCTTAATTACTTGTGATGGTTAACCGACAGGAGCAGCAGAAAACCTTGAAACAAAGGGAGGCCAAGGCTCCCTGTTCCCTCCAGGGCATTTGGAGTGTCTGGAAAAGTTCCTGGTGCTGCCCTTTACCCACACACAGGCACTCGAGCAGTTAGGCGTGGGGCATCCCGCAGTGCCCAGAAGGGTCAAAGACCGGATAAAAATGTGTAGAAAGAACTGGTGAGAGGAAAACAAGTATTTAATCTGAGTTTACGGCCTGAGTACATACAGGAAAGAAATGTTTGAGTTTGCAGGCTCAGTACGTAGAGGAAAAATTATTTATTCTGACTTTATTTATCTGAAATTACTTATTCAGTAAATTGTTTTTCTGATGGGTTTCAGCAGGAACGTTGGCTTGGGAAAAACCAGGGTTGAACGTTGGCTTGGGGAAAACCAAGATTGGGGCATTCAGTGCTATGGGATGATCTCATTTTAAGCAGTTTCTATTCCATTGTATTCTGGTTAAGAAAGCAGAAACTAGAAGACTGCAGTGCTTATTGTAAATTAATGACTGAACTGAATGACTGAAGAACCCGATATTTATTGAAAATAAATGAAAGCACAACCGAGTAACTGGGATAGCACTAAAAGTAGATGAAATACTCATCTCATTACCAACAGGTTCAGTTTTTGACATTTGGCCTTCAGTTTCTGGATTTAACTTGGATTTTATGAACTTTTTCTTCTCACGGGGAGGGCGGTCAGGCATTGGCACAAACCGCCCGGGGCAGCGGCGGACGCCCCGGCCCCGGAGGGATGTAGGACGTGGTTGGCGGCAGGCTTAGCAGCGTGATCGAGGGGAAATGGCCGGATTTGGTGATTTTGGGGGGATTTCCCAACAATCACAATCATGGGCCATTCCACGATGGACGGCGCGCGCGCGCGGCGGGAAACGAGGGCGCGCCAGGCCCCGCCCCCTTTGTGGGCGTGGCCTGGGCGGGTGCTGAGTCACGCCGGGCCAGCAGACGGGCGCCAGGATGCCCCGCCCCGTTTGGGGGCGTGGCCTTGCGCGCGGCAGTATAAAAACCTTGTCGGGGGGCCGGCGGTCGTCACAGCGCGTCGGCGGCGGAGCGAAGCGGGTTCCTGCGTCAACAGTGCTTGGACGGAACCGGCTGCGCTCGGGCCCGCCGCGCCTTCCCCCCACCTAACACCACCGCCTGCACAGTCACCACAGCACCAACCGGAGCATCCCAGCCATGGCAGCGCCCCCCTCTCAGGTGCGCCAGAACTACCACCAGGACTGCGAGGCCGCCGTCAACCGGCAGATCAACCTGGAGCTCTACGCGTCCTACGTGTACCTCAGCATGGTGAGGGCCGCGGGGACAGCGGGCGCGGCGGGGTGAGGGAAGGGCCCTACGAGGGATGAAGGGGCTGCATGAGGGCCTTGCCCGGCGGGGGGTTCCTGGGTGCCGGGCGGTGCCTGCGGGCGCAGCTCCTCCTCCTCCTTTTTCTCCACCTCCTCCTCCCCCCTCTGCCTTCAGGCCCGTCTGGGCCGTCCCCTGGGTGTAGGTGAGGCCCTTTTATCTCGCCTGCTCGTCGGGCCCCGCCGCGGCCGTTGCCCTTGGCGGCCCCGTTATCAGCGGCGCTCAGCGCCTCGCTGGCGGCTCTGCCCTTGGGGCCGGGCGGGAGGTGCCTAACGAGGCGCTTGGCACCTTTCCCGCAGGCGTGCTCGCCTCCCAGGCTCGGGTTTTCCTCCAGGAATCGGTAGGAATCCGTGGTTTCCTTGGGCCTTGTGTTTACATGTCTCCTTTGGCCTGAGGCGCTCGTTTTAGCCGTTCCCTGACCTCTGTGCTGCAGTCCTGGTGCTTTGGGCGTGCTGGGACTTTAATACTTCCTAGTGACGCTGTGGTGTACTTTGGCACTTTCTTGTAGCTTTTCTTCCGTGTTAATTTGTTTCTGAGCCCTTCTATGAGCTTGTGGTGGTGGTACACAAGCACCGGTGCCTTGCCTTGAACTTCCAGACAACTGGTTTAAGAGCAGAGAATTCTGTAGTATATTGGTAAATAATTGGCAGTTGATACAAAACTTTCCATTGACTCCTAGTAATGGCTCTCTGACCAAAGAATAAACAAGCTGTGTGAGGGCTTCTAACTCCTGTTATAGGTTTTTTTGGCTTTCAGAAAAGTAGTTGCTGTTGAATTTCTATTGTAGTTCAATTTGTCTCTAGTATTTTAAATGTGACCTTTATTTTTCCCTCCAGAAAAAGTAGAAAGTGTATTCCTTAGGCTAATCCCTGGAAAGCCTAGGGAAGCAAGAGAGTTTTATTGCAGAAGTACCTAAAAGTTCTTGGCTCACCTTACCTGATGATGCAAGTTATGACCCTGACTTGCAATGTGATCATTGTAAACAAGCCCAGGCCAACAAAAGGAAGATTTCTTCTTGAAAAAGGCTTTTCAAGGCTGCAGTGTAATGGTGCTTAGAACAGGTATCTGCGGGCTTTCAGGATGTTTTTGTATTTTCAGAACCGAGCCAAGGACACAAACAATGTTTATTTGTGCCCTTGGTAGAGACACAGGTTAAAATTTAATCCTACCTGGAAAAATCAAATGATACTAAGTGGAGAGTTGTTCTGCACTGCCTTGCTGGCCTGGGCTTGGACTGCAGCCATCCTGAAGCAGAGATTTAGAGCCTCTGAACCCTTTTTTTTATTTTTCAGTCCTACTATTTTGACCGGGATGATGTGGCCCTGAAAAACTTTGCCAAGTACTTCCTGCACCAGTCCCACGAGGAGCGGGAGCACGCTGAGAAGCTGATGAAGCTGCAGAACCAGAGGGGCGGGCGCATCTTCCTGCAGGACATCAAGGTGAGCTGGGGGCTGCCCAGCTGCAAAGGGGGTGAATTTTCCTCTGGCTCCTCCCCAGGAGGAGCAGCAGCTGACACTGGAGAGGCACAGTGATTTGAGATGTGGAGTAGTGTGATTATTTGTGCTGTTTGATTAATAAAAAGGTACTTCTTGTGGAAGGAGAAGGTGCTGAGCCCTGGGTTGTTTGCTGTGGGGTGAGGGCAGAACCAGAAGGCAGCTGGTTTATCACTATCATGAACTTTAACACAGAGCAGATGTGCTCCGTGAGCTGTTTTGAGAAGTGGGACTTTGAGGGTTTGCTCAGTTCTGTTCTGAGGGTGCACGTCAAATTTTTGACTTTGCATAGATGCCTAAACTTGGTCTAAACAGGCTTTGAGCGTGATCTAAAGGTTCTCCACCTGCTGGTCTGTGGGTTCTTACAGAAAACATGTCCTGTGCTTTCCCCTTTTAGAAGCCAGACCGTGATGACTGGGAGAATGGCCTGACTGCCATGGAGTGTGCCCTGCACCTGGAGAAAAACGTGAACCAGTCACTGCTAGAACTGCACAAATTGGCAACTGAGAAGAATGACCCACACGTAAGTGCATGCTGAGGGTCAGTGTGGCTGTCCAAGGACCTGTCTTTAAATTGTGTGGCTTTAGGGCAGAGATGTGTCTCCCTGGTGGTGTTTAAGGTGAAAAAAGGTGTGAGCCAGGGGTGCAGCCCTTCTTGAGTCCTTGTGGTTGGGGTTATTGCTGTCCTGCTAGGAGCATTTTTGAAGTGGCAGGTACCTGCTTTTATTCCCTCTGAAGTGTGTCTGTGAAGAGTCTCTATGGAGACCATTTCTGAGGGGGTTGAGTTCCATCTTTTTAAGGCTTTTTGTCACGAGGCTTTTTTGCCACAAAATTCCAGAATATTAAAATTCTGCATGCTTCAAAACAGTGTCTGAAAACACAGAATTCTTCTCAGATGGAAGTTTTTGGCAAGGCTGGACTGAGGTTGCTTAGTATCAGGAAGAGATTGGTATGTGTGAGAATTCAAGCACTCTTGGGAATGTCCTGCCTAAGTTAGAGGGACTTTTAAATTAAAACAAAACCAGAGGTGTAAATCCTCACTCCTATGAATTTGCTGTGCAGTGGGAGTGTCTCAATCTGTTGAGGAGCTTGGCTAATGCTTCCTGCTGTGAGGAAGAGGAGAGGCTTCCTGAGCTGTGCCTGGCTCTTTGGGGTTCTGGAGCGAGTGGGCTTACATAAGCCTGGCTCACTTTGATCTTGTTCTGCAACAAAACTAGAGGCTGCTTCCTCTCAGCTTGAAAGCTCTGCATCCTCTCTTTCCTTAGAGCCTTGGTAGGATTTCTGAACTTAAACCTGTGGTCTCCCTTTCAGTTGTGTGACTTCATTGAGACCCATTACCTGGATGAGCAGGTGAAAGCCATCAAGGAGCTGGGTGACCATGTGACCAACCTGCGGAAGATGGGGGCCCCCAAATACGGCATGGCAGAGTATCTCTTCGACAAGCACACCCTTGGGGACTGTGACAGCTGAAGCCTTGCCACCAGCCACGCTCTGGGTTTGTTTCAGTGGGACTCCTACTTACTGTCCAGCCGTGCATGCAGCTTCAGCTACCTAGATCAACAGTTCCGTACTCTGTACCAAATATCCCCCCCTCTCTCTGTGTTTTATGTACTGCCCTCCAGCCAATAAAGTGACTTGGTTCCAGCTGGCTTTTCCTGTTTAGTTTGGAGGGAGAGCAGGCAGCTGTAGTGAAGGCAGTGGGAGGTCAGTTTGTTGTGTGACACGGGGAATTTGCAGCGACTGCTGAAGGCAGAAGTAGGAAAACCTCTGGTTTCTTTAAATTCCTTCCAGGGAACTAAAATGAGGAAACAAAACCAAAGTCCTGGGCTTGAGCCTCACTTTTATTTTCAGGGTGGGCAGTAAAAATCAGCTGAGTGGTGTCTGCTGCCATCCAGCTTTCTCTGAGCACTGTCAAATCTGTGGTGGGGAATGTGGAACTTCAGAAGGAAGCAATGTGCTGGGCAGATGCTGCAGCTGCCTGTGCTGGCAGGCATCCTGGCCTTATCCCAGTACTGGAAAATACCAGTCAGACAGGATGGAAGAGGCACTGTGGGTCTGCATCACAAATGATGGGACTTTCTTCAGTCCCTTACTTTTTTCCCTGGAGTATTTTGTGGGGAGTGCAAGTCCTGCCTGAGGAAGGACTCAAGTTCTCATTCTTGCTGTGAGGAGGAGGGAAGTATCCACATCAACTGGGCTACACCTGGCTGGTCAGGCTGGTATCTGCAATATTTAACACTCAAAGTCTTGTGCTTTTGCTACAGATTGGGTTTTTTGGTGCTTTTGTTCTTGTTGCAACACGAGTTGTGCCTGCTGCTGTAGCTGAGGCCAGGAGCAGCGTGTCCTTAGTGCTGGTTTCAGCCCAGGCTGGGCTCCAGCTGCCATGTCCAGCACTTCTGTTTGGATGAGTGCCAGGATAAGGTGGGTATCCCATGGATTCCCCTTTAGCTGTACTGGTCCATCTGCTCCTCCCCTGGGCTTTCACTGGCCTCCAGGATCACCTCCATCAGCCCCACGTAGTCACCCTCGGCTAGGGAGATTCCAGAGTCGTTGGGGGATGGACTCTCTGCTCTCCTGGGCTCTTTGGGAGCTGGGGGGTTAGTGTTTCCATTCCCAGTGTCTCTCATGTTCCTGGAAACCTCTGGGTGCTGGTCTGGAGCACTGGCTGCATCTTCCAAACTCAGGCTGCGAGCCTCAGGGCCCAGGTTGCCCTTGTGGGACCTTTCCAGCACTGGAGAGGTGACAGGAGTGAAGGAGAAGCAGAGGGAAGTGCTGCCTCCAGGGGTTTTGTTACTGGGGGTGTGAAAGGCACTGGAATGCTCAGAGTTGGGAGTGGCTGAGGCCGTGTTCTCCAGGTTTAGCCAGGGTGGGTGTGAGGCTTTGGAGCTCTTCAGGCTTTTGAAGCTGCCTTGTTTCTCATGCTCAGGGGGCTCTGGCAGGAAGGGGAATTTGGGGCTGTTGGATGCTGTGGACTGCACTCCTGGGCTTCCCGTGATGGCAGCTTCCCTGGAGCTGCTCTTTCCTTCTTCCACTGTCACAGCCATGGAGTCGGGACCTTTGCTCCGCTCTGTTGGCCAGACAAAGGTTTCCTTTGCAGCAGAGCCCAGGGAGCTCTGGCTCTTGTCCACGTCGCTGGCCCTGGAAGGGGAGGCGTTGACAATGACATCCCGAAGGGAGGTGGAGCAGGCGGCGATGCTGGAGAGCGCCGGCGGCTTCTTGCGCCCTTGGCGTCGGGAAGGGAAGATCATGGGGATGGAGCTGATGGGCGTCTGCGGAGCGCTGTAGAACCCGGGCCTCTCGTAAAAAGGGGTGGACATGAAAGCATCAAACTCCCTGAGTTTTCCCTCTTCACCATCCCACTGCTCCTGGGAGTCTCCCCTTGGCTGATTGATGCCGCAAGGGCTGCCGGCCTTCCCCATGTCCTGGTAGGTGTAATGGGAGAAGGGCGAGGCGGGATCTCCTCGCCGGCGCAGCAGGTTCATCCGGGAAGAGGACCTGGAGAAGTTGGGCGACTGGACACCCAGGAGGCGGCCCAGGTGGCCCAGCAAGGGAGTGGAGTGGTTGGCTTCCTCATTCTCTTTAATCTGCTCCAGGGGCTGGAACTCCATCTCTTCCTTCTGCATGCTGGGAAAGGCAAAGTGGACTGTTATACAGCCACAGAGGGAGGGGAGGGATCTCCTGGAGAGGCTGACAGCACTGGGAATGCTGCTGCCAGTGGCAAGCCTCTCCCTGCGTTGCTATTAGCCCCCCAAAACAGGGATGCTCATCATACAGGTGAGGGAAAAAAAGTTAGATTTATCCTTTTCCTTGGAGAATGTTTGGCTGTTGTAGATGAGCCTAAAAGCTCCTCAAGTGTAGTGTCCTACACAAGACCTGCTCCAGGTGTTGTGACACTTTGTCCCTGCACTCACCTGATGTCAAAAGTGGATCCCAGGAAGGATGGGCGCTTGTACTCAGCAGTGGCTGCAGTGTAGGGTGGCTGGGGATCAGGCTCATTCCAGTACAGGTCCTTCTCCAGAATGGGTAAATCCTGGTGCATCTCATCCACTGCCATGAGGGAGACCTGCAGGGGACAGCAGGAATGTCACAGGGAATGAGCAGCCTTTTCTGTGTGCCTGTTATCATAGAACAAATGCAGACAGAGCTGGAGGAAGTGGTGCAGCACAGAAGCCAGGCAGGTGGCTGGGGTTACTGTGGTTTCCTGTCATTTGGGTTTCTCACACAGAGATTTGATTAACTGGAAGGAAAATGGTGCTGAATGAGACTAGAAGGGCAGGAGGTTTAGAGTTACTGTATGGCAGAAAGTAGAGGAGGCAGTTTTAGATGGACACAGGTAGGAAAGCAAGGAGGGGCAGGAATGACATGTCATTCAAAGGTGGCTGAGGTCTGAAACAAGCATGGATCCATCCCACGTGCCAGAGCATGGACTGAAGCTGCAGTTGGCCTCTGTGTACAAAGATAGGCCAGAAGCCCCAAATTCCCTGGTGTGGATTTGGGGATCTCTCCCATTGCAGGCAGGGATGTGGGGGCAGAGGTGTTGGAGGAGAATTTGGTCACTGTCCTGCCTTGGTGCTCTTCTTCAGGTGAGGCTCACCTGGTGTATCTTCCTCCCCTTTACCTGCAGGTTCCTGTCGATGAGCCAGTTGGCTTCAAAGTCATCATCGTCCTCCCCAAAAGGGTTGATGAGCTGCTCGGCCACCTGCATGTGGAGAGCACACAGCAGAGGTCACCATTGCCCCTTTTCCTACAGGGAGAAGTCAGGTGTGATGTCCTTTGAATTCCAAGCCCTGTTTTTCCTCCCAAAAAAGGGTGGATTAAAAGTGGAGGCATCCCAAGGGCTGGGAGACATTGGACTTTGTAATTTTCCCCCTGCTTACACAACCCTCCTGCAACTTAAGGAGCTCATTTTTTCCTTCTAGTAAGGACCAAAGCCTAGGAAAAGTGCAACTGGTGTCCAGAATGAGACAGTTGGAAAATTAGAGAGTCCTGGCAGTTCCCTCAGGCCCTCTTGGCTTGCTGTTGTTGCCCGTAGATCAAAGAACACAGCTGGGTTCCTGGTGAGCTCACACTGGGAAAAACCCTTGGCTGGATCAGATTCCAGCTCCAGCCATGTTTTCTTGGACTTACCTTTAACCAGCCAGCGTAGAAGAAGAATTGCAGAAATGTAAAGACAGGCACGAAGAGATCCAGCTCATGGCCAGGATAGGCTTTCTCTGGATCCAGGAATTGCCTCCCAATCAGACAGGCCAGGAAGAAGCTGTAAACAGCCACGGTCACCACCTGGGAAGGATGCCAAGGGACACACCAGGGCAGCGTGAGTTCCCAGCATGTCCCTGCAGTCCCACCCCACACAGCTCCAGAGCCAGCCTCTGTAGCCTCTGGAAAGCCTTGGATTCAGTTCTAACAGGCTTTTTGCATTTCCCTGCAGAAAGATACAGACATTGCCTTTTCCCTTCAGCTTTTACCTGCGCTGTGTGCTGTCTCTGGAATGATATCTGTGCAGGTGTCACAGGCTGGTGGCAGCAGCAAGCACATGACATCCTGGATGGGCTGGAAGGTGTCTCATGGCTCAATCCATGCTGGCAGGCTGCTTCAAGTCCAGGAAGGGAACCCTGGCATTGCTATTTGCTCCTTCCTTCCTGCTCCTCATGCTGAGCTGTTATTAATATTTGCCTGCCTGGATTTCAGCCTGTGCTGAGCTTTGTGTTTTTTCCTGTCATCACAGGACTGGAAACTTCCCCTTTTCAAGTTAAAAGTAACCAAGACTCATGTGGTCCATTGATGCAAACAAGGGGGTTCAAAACAGGAATACACTTTCCAACATGTTCCTCATTGACCTCTGGGACTGCCAGAGCAGCTCCTGTTTCATAGTGAAGGGCATCCCTGTTATCTGAGCAGCTGGATTGTAGGAGACAAAGGAGCAAGGTGGTGCCAAAGTGTCTGCCTGGGCTGATAACCAGCTGAGTACATGCCTGGCACAACCTTCCTGGGATGTGATCCCTGCAAGGTGGTGCAGGGAGTGCATCTGTGTGTTCCATGGATCTGTGTGGATTTGTTACCCCTGGACAGAGGTTATTTCTGGAGAAGTGGATGTGTCTGAGTTAGGGAAAGGAGGCTGGGCAGGGTTTGTGCTGAGGTACCAAGGGAAGAGAGATGATGTGTGCAGGTGGGGATGAGGGATTCAAGAGTATCCTGCATTTTTCGTGGGTGGATCAGGTAAGAAGCACTTCTACAAAGACAGGCTGAGAGAGCTGAGGTTGTTCAGCCTGGAGATGAGAAGGTTTTGGGGAGGCTGTGGCCTTCCAGTACCTTAAAGGAACTTACAGAAAGGAAGGACAGGGACTTTTTACACAGGCAGATCATGACAGCATGGGGAGCAATGGTTTTAAACTGATAGAGGGCAGGTTTAGATTAGATATAAGGAAGAAATTCTTTACTGAGGGTGTGAGTCCCTGGCATAGGTTTTCCAGAGAAGCTGTGGCTGCCCCATCCCTGGAAGTGCCCAAGGCCAGGTTAGACAGGGCTTGGAGCAGCCTTGCCTAGTGGAAGGTGTATCTGGATGAACTTTAGGGTCCCTTCCAACCCAAACCATTCCAGGATTCCAGGTGTGGGTGTAAGTGGGGATGTGGACAGGCAGTGGTGGAGCAATGGGTGTGGGGATTCCCCTCTCACCTGGGTGTAGACCAGGGGGATGCTGATCCAGTCGTATCCGTAGAGTTTCCCGCACTGGCTGCGCAGGGTGTTGAGCTCCTGCAGTGGGGAAAAGGGAATGGCAGGTCAGGATAACTTCCCATCTCTTTGTAGAGCCACTCCAGCACCACTGTCCTCCATTTCTCCAGCCCTTTCCCTTCTGCTTATACCTCCTCTGGAAGAGGGGCTCAGTCTCAGCCTTGGAGAATTCCCTGCTGCCTGGGTGTCTCCCCCTGAGCCCAGGATCCCTTCCTAGCTCACTTCACAGCAGAGTTTCTCCTCACAGAATGAGCAGCCAACAGGTGAGGCAAAGAATGCCCTTAGGAGCATCCATTTTTCTTTCCTGTCTATAGATAAATATCCCAGAGGGAGATTTCTCTTCCTGTGGGCAGATAAATCCTGCTCCAGGCAACAGAAACCATGTGACTTTCTCTGCACATGAATACCAAGAAGGATGAGCTGCTCCAGAGCCTTTCTGTCTGCTGCTGAGCAGGGATTGTTGCCAGGTCTTGCTTGTGGAGCATGGCTTGTTGCCCAAAACTATCCAAGAGTTTTTAATAGCAAAGTCTTCTACAGGAGCTCAGTTGTTGAGGATGTTTTTGACCTCTCCTAGACTTCCAGATACATTCTTCCTTGTGGCTTTCCATCTGTATCCTACAAACCTCTACTGGCATTGGCTGTTCTGGAATGTGTCAAGGACCTGCTTCACAGGTGCCTCCTGTTCCCCAGGATCTCAGAGACCTGCCTGTCCCCTCTGTCACTCACATTGAGGATGCCTTGGAGCAGCACACTGTCCCGGATCCTCCCGTCATTCCTCGCCTTCACGGCCAGGTTGGAGAACCACACACACGGGATCCAAAACTTGTTGTGGGGGGAATTCAAGCTCTCAAACTTCTTGTGCTCTTCTGGTGTCATGAGGCCTAGAGGGGAAAGAGCAGATGGGAGAAGGATGGACATAGAGGGCAGAAGGAACTGATCTGGTCTGAAATTAAAACATCTGAATCTCAGGTGGACGCCTTGGCTCTCCCTAAAAATCCCAGTAATCCCAGACTCAGAATTTGGGGAGATCTGCAGAAGTACAAGTCTCCTTGTTAAAACATTGAGTCATGGAGGTGGGATAATGGGATTTCACTTTGGATGTCTGCAGCACATCAGATCAGAGCCATTAGGGAGATAAAGCACTGCTGAGGGTGCAGCTGCCTGGTGTCCATAGATACTTGTTGGGAATGGGATAATTTGTGTCCTGAAGTGGCTTTTCTTTTTAGGAGGCCAACAATATCACATTTCTATGGATTGCCAAGGGAACCCAGACAATGTGGGCAGACTAGGAACCGCTGCACCACGAAGAGCATCTCCCAAGCAGATTCAGGGTGCCCAGCAGCTCAGCTCAGAGACCTCAAATTCCCACCTGCCCTGAAGGAACAGCACCACCCCATTTCCAAAACACCTTTCCCAGGCTCCCCCCTGGCCCTAGAGGAGCAGCAGGGAGCAGTGCTGACCTGCCCTGACGACGTGCTCCATGCTGGGGAAGCGCTTGTAGACGGCGGTGCTGACGGAGCGCAGGATCAGCACGCTGACCAGGTTGCTGTAGCGCATCAGGGTGCGGCGCAGGAGCCTCCCGTACTCGTCCTCCCCATCCACGTTGCAGGACACCAGGTTCATGATCCGGTCTGGCCACGGGATGCTCTCGTACTGGGCCCACCAGCGGGACACCACCAGGGCCACATAGAAACCTAGAGGGGAGCTGAGAGAGTCAGGCTTCTGAAAAGAGCTTCCTCCTCCCACTCTGTCTGCTCTCTGCGGGTGCGGGAACGTCTGGAGGGGAATTCAGTCCTCCATGCTAAAGGGAGTCTGGATTTCCTACTCGGCTTCATAGAACAGTTTAAGTTGGAAGGGATCTTAAAGATGATCTCATTCCAACCCCCTGCTGTGGACAGGGACACTTTCCACTAGACCAGGTTGCTCAGAGCTCCACCCAGTGTGGCCTTGAAAACTTCCAGGGGTGAGGCAGCCACAAATTCCCTGGACATATCTGGTGCCACTTGGAGCTTGCCCTCCTGTGCTATGGGACACTCACAGCTGTGACAAAAAAAGGATATATTCCACTTGAGAAGTTTTACAAAAAGCAGAGGGAGGGACTTCTGAGAGCTCTGCTGAACCAAGAAGAAATGCTGTCCCATTCCCCTCCCTGCTGGATTCCAGACAGCTCCTTACCCAGCACGAAGGACACGGGGATTAGCTCGGCGTAGCTGTTGCAGTACAGTGCCAGCTTCTCAAACATCAGCCTTTGGCTCTCACTGAGGATCAGCCTAAAAGGGACAAACAGAAGCAGTTCTCCCTCTCCCTTCTCTCCTTTCTCCTCTCCCCTCCTGGGAAGAGAGTCTGGCACGTGCCTATCCAGCAGGATCCCTGCCCTAATCCTGTGTTTCTCCTGTGTCCTGCCCCAGGCCAGGCTGTGGGTGTGAAGTTGCTCACCTGTAGACAAGGCTGATGGTGAAGTAGAGTGAGATGAAGATCAGGAACTCGGAGTAGAGCAGTTTGTAGATGCTGCCTTTCCATTGCAGCAGGAGCTGGGAGAAGGTGCCCAGGCGGGCATCAGCCACACGGTTGGTGTAGGTCACTGTCATCACAGCTCCTGTGCAGGCACATGACAAGCAGGGCTTGGAGCTTGAGCAGGAGGAGGACACAGGGACATCCCAAGTGTCCCACCAAGTAGGATGGAAAGGAAGGAGAAAACTGAATGAGCTGAGACCAAAAGCCAGGTAAAATGGAGGCAGCAGCACTGAGAGCCAGGAGGCAATCTTTGGCAGGCAATTATTTTGATGAGTTTGCCATCTTTTCTCTGTCCTTGAGCTGGTTATAGTGACCAAGGATGTATTTTCTGGTGGATCCATTTGTTTTTAGTGTTTGATTTTTGTCAGCATTCAAGTGGGGATGGTTGGTTGGACAGGACAAAGCCCACCTTTGCCACCCCCCTTCTACAAAACACTTGTGGTAAGATTAATCTTAGGGTCACAAACTCCAAAGTTTATGCTTATCCCAGTAATTTTCTTAATATAGTTTTTATTTCAAATATGTTCTGTAAACCTACTTGCTGGGAAACATCTTCCTGAAATACTGCTGGGAAAAAAAACCCAACCCAAAGGAAGGGAAAAACCCCAGAAAGATTTCTTGGAACTGATCCAGATGAAGGCATCCCAGCAAGGATAGCTGTCTGCACTCTGCTGGTCCTAGTCCTGCAGGCAGAGCAACCTTCCCTGTTGGAGATCTGTGGGATGGAGTTTGGCCAAGCTCACAGGGCCCAGATTCCAGCAGCTCCACCTCCCCTCTCTCTCAACCATATGCTGCACAATAAATCACAGTGGCTGAAAAATAGGCATTCAGGCTCCTGAAATGCTCCTCAGACATGCAGCATCCCCATTTCACTTCTAGTCTAACTTGCATAAATAATTCTTTATAATCAATTAATAATCAGACTCATAGTTGCATAAACCTGAATTTATTTTAAAAACACTCCAACAAACAACAAGACACCAATGTTATCCATGCCAGGCAGATTGGTGAATGATTTCTTGGGTTAGAAATAATTATCCAGTGTAAAACTATTGGTATTTTGGAATCCTAACGTGTCACCAGGCATTGCTATTTAACAGAGGTAATAATGGTGATGATTATGGGGTCTTGGGCTCTCCTCTGAATAATGGGGATGAAGAAGCACTTCAAGGGACAGTTCACACCCTGAAGCAGCTGAAGGCAGGTAAGTTTGGGCCCATGTTCCTCATTTGTTTCTCATTTAAGCATCCTAGTGAAAGATTTACACTTAGGTGGGGACAACTTGGTCCCAGTGAGCTGCTGCTGTGAAGAAAACCAGCAGTCTGGATTTTCAGCTATTTCAACCAAGCAGCATCCTTGTCCCAAATGTCATCAGACCCAATCTGGGTCTGGTGGTTTTATATCATCAGACCCAATCTGGGTCTGGTGGTTTTATATCATCAGACCCAATCTGGGTCTGGTGGTTTTATATCATCAAACCCAATCTGGGTCTGGTGGTTTTCTATCATCAGACCCAATCTGGGTCTGGTGGTTTTCTATCATCAGACCCAATCTGGGTCTGGTGGTTTTCTATCATCAGACCCAATCTGGGTCTGGTGGTTTTTTATCATCAGACCCAATCTGGGTCTGGTGGTTTTATATCATCAAACCCAATCTGGGTTTGGCTTTCCAGTGCTGCTCCTCCTTTGGGTTTCCTTGTTGTAACTCAGGTCCTTGAGTCCCCTCTTTAAGGGTGATATAGAGGAGCAGAGCTGTCCCTGTCCCCAGCTGCACAAATGCCCCTTTCAGTAAATCCTCGTGCCCATTCCATATGGGCACAGAACTTGGAGGAGCAGGTTTTAACTGCCCCAGAGGTTGCACACAGGCTGTCCAGAAGAGAAAAGCATGCCCAAACCCCCATCCATTTTTGGGGCCCCTTACACAAAGCTGCATCTTTTCTCTGGACTTTAGGGCTCGAAAGCGCTCAGGGAGATTGTTCATTGCGTAATTCAAATACAGATTCCTTTTTTTTACCAAAGAAGGAAAACTCCAGCTCTTGTCCATGTAAATGATGGATGTCGCCCACCTCTACTCTGTTCTGCTCCCATGTGGGATATGGGGCTTTTCCCAGTGCTTTTCCCTCCAGCCCTGAATGGTTAAGGCACCTCCCTGCCCACCTGCCAGCCTGTGCTGGGGTGTCACTGGGCTGTCACTGGGCAGCTGGCACATTCCAGTTGTGGCTGAGGGCCGTGGTGGGAGGTGGCTCACTGGCACACTGGAATCGGGATGGGCAGGAAGAGCCCACCCAGGGAGCTGCTGCCTGCCACTGCCTGCACCCCCTGCTCATCCCTCTGCACTAACCAACACACCTGGAAGTCGACTGAGCTGGAATTCAGTTGTGGGAGCCCACAGCAAGCAAGATTCTGGGACATCAGGTGCATCACCCACCACAAACAGACCCGAGCAGGTATCGCAAAGACGGACAACGAGCAGACAGAGCAGAGGGATGGAGACAGAGGAGGTCATGGATAGGCAGGAAAAGGACCTCTGCAGAAGAGAGTGATCCTCCTGCTGATGTCAGGAGAACTGGATACTCACAGTCATGGGCTCCTGACTCGTGCTGGAGGCTGGGGAGGTTTGGTCCTGCACGTGTCCCCGCTGGGTCCTTTGTGGCCCGGGCCACCGCCCGCCTCCTCGTGCCCCCTTGGCTCATAGGGGGATTGGACCTGCCCCACACGGCGTGCTAAGGAGCCTGAGACCCACTTGGGAGCTGCAGCCGGTCACTTGATGCTGTAATCCCTCCTCATTACAAAAGAGACTCTGTTGTCTTTTGCCCTGTTCCCTCCTAATCTTCTGAGTAAGCCCTGTGTGTTTATAGAGGCGGACGGAGGAGGGGGAGGCAGGGCTGGCTGCTCTGCTGCTGCTAACTCCTGGCACAGCCATGGTGGCTGCCAGAAGAGAGGCATTTTTCCTCTAATTCTTTCCTGTTTGGTCCCTCTCTCTGTGTCACAATCTTACAGGAACCCCAGGAGATTATGCAGGGCTGGAATTTTCCACCAAGGCTGTAAAGCGTGGCACGCTTGGGGGCTGCCCTCTCTTCCCTAGGTCAGTGAAACACCTGGTCCATGTTCTGCCTGGTTCTCACAGGATGTTTCTCTGTCATCCCTCACTGTCCCTGGATGAGTTTGCCACCTCTTCCGGCTGTGGTTTGGATGCTGGGGATTTCCACTCTGCCACTGGCTCTCTGAGACTTTCCATGTGTTTACTTTCTTTTGCTCTTGCTTTTCCAGTAGTGCTTGAGAGCTGTCACTGTGCTTCCTTGCATGACATCCTGGGAAATGTTGGTCCTGGCCTTCCCCTCAAACTTCCACCAAGCCAGGGGACTCCTTTCCCTCTCTTTCCAGGGTCCTTAGTCCCTTTTCTGCTCCTGCTCCTTCCCAATTATGACCATCCTTCTCTTCCACCACTTCCTCAATGCCTCTGCTCAGGTCTTCAGGACATTCCCCTTCCATAAGGCTCTGAATCAAAATCTCTTTTTAGTGAACTGGTCTTCCATCATTTAGGCAGCTGTGGGACACTGTGGAGAGGGAGCACAGGTCTGATCCTTGCAGGTAAGAGCAGCTGGAGACCCAGGATCCTGTAATAACCAACTTTCTCTTGTGCTTTGTCTTTGACACTTACTTAACATCAGTAGTTGGGATTAATTTGTCCCAGCTGTAGTTTTTTCCTTCCTGTGGCTGATCCTTGACAAGGGGAGTGGGTTGTTTCACTGCTCCTCTGGAGCAGGTGCTGCCTGGCATCTGCCTGATGTGGGATTTCTGGTGCAGTCCTAGGAATTGCTGCCAGTGGCAGGGAGATCATAGTTTAAAACGTGGGATTCAGTGCTCAGTGAAGGGAGATGAGAGCAGGGGGACCCTCTCTGAAGGGAATGTGGTCCACTTCCAGGGATGGAATTGGTGAACAGGAGGATGAGATAGATCTTGAGGGTCTTAGTGCCTGAACTCTCATCCCCACACACAGCAGGGAGACCAAAATGCTTCAGGTGAGACATTTCCTGCAGCTGTTGGGAGCAGCTTGGCTGCTCCTGGGGACATGGAACATCAACCCCCTGAGTGTCCTGCTGTTTGTGGAGGGATGTGCTGGCATCTGGGGGCCTCTGCTGCCCTCCTCTGAGAGCAGCTCTGCTGGCAGCTCGTGTGCTCCACAGCTGCCCTTGGGACAGTAGGAACTATGTGTGGAATTTAATATTTTGAAGTAAATAACTGAGGGGCTGCCAGCGTGGAAGAGCTGCTTGGATCTCTTTCCACGTCCCTTGTGGCCTCGGACCCTGAGGAAGAGGATGGTCTGAAAGCCTGCCTTGCTCAGCAGAGCAGGAAGCAAAGAGGTGCTGACATCCATCCTCAGCCTCAGAGCCCTGGAATCATCCTCATTTTCTCCATGCTAAAGATGTAGAGATTGAATTGCTGTGCTGGGATTGAATCCCTGTTTTGGGAATGCCAAAGGGCCACTCTCAGTGCTGAGTTAGCAGCAGCTGCCTGGGAAAGGCACAGTGCCCTCCTTGCTCTCTCCCAGAGAATAGTAAGTGTTTTTAGGGACAGTGGGTCCCAAAGCTTGGTGAAATCCCTTTCCCTTCTCCAGTTTCAGTGCTGGGATAGACACAGAGGCAAGTGGCATCAGAAATGTCTCTCCAGATTACATTCTTCCTTGGAATCTGGTAATTTTTTTTAAAAATTGAAGTGGGAGGTGTCTAGGGAGATGCTGTTTTTCATGGACAGGATTTACTCAGAGGTTTGAGCTGGACTGAACTGTTTCAAGAGGGTGCAGCCATCCTGCAGTGCTTTTATGAGGACCCTCAGGCTTGTTCCCCTTATGCTGCAGAATTCCTCACTAATTCTGTGCCACCCTGGGCTGCCCTGGGAGCTGGGGGTGCCTGTCCCTGTGCCAAGCTTCATCTGACCCTTTGCATTTTGCTTTTAGGGGCTTGGATGGTGACAAATCTCTCACTTTCCCTCTGATGTTGCACAGTTCAGTGTGTACAGCATGAAAATGAGGGAGGGGTCCTTAGTGAGGTCCTTCTTCTCTTGCCTCAGGAATTGTGGTGGGGATTAGGTGCCAAAGGGAGGTTCAAATGTGCTGGTGCTGGAAATCAGAGACCCCAGAGGATCCTTGCTGCAGCCCTTGCAGGCAGCAGAGCAAACGTGGCACAGCTGAGGAGCCAGCCAGGAGGGGGTGGATGGAGCTGGAGTTTTAGGCTATTTGTTCTCCTTTCCATGGCAATAACATCCGGTTTGAGTTTGCTGGGTAAGGGGTGTCAGCAGGTCAGATCCTGCTTTCCAAACTCAAAGATAATCCTTGTTCTTCCTCCCCTTCCCAGCCTCTGTCTGCCTTTTCCCTCTCCTCCCTTCTTCCCCCTTTCCTTTCCCTTTTCCTTTCTTGTAATTTCCCTTCCTTTTATTTCCCCTTCTCCTTTTTCCTATCCTTTCCTGATTCTCTTCTGGGAAGAAGAAGGGAGCACATACCACTCTCCCCCTTGTGACAAGTTATTTTTTCAAGTGGCTGGGATTCAGTGTCTCCAGCACATCCCTCTCAAAGCTTCCTGTCAGCACTATCAGTTCTCATCCTTCCTGCCTTTGCTGGCTCCTGGAAGCACTTCTACCTTTCTAATCTGAGGACCTTCTGGCCAAGCCTTGGGAGTTAATAATTACAAAGACTAATTACTTCTAGTGCTGCTTTGCAGAGCAGAAGATCTTTCACCTCCTCCCAAAAGAATCCTGAAGATAGCAAAGGTTGCAGCCAGAGACACAAACATCCCGGACACTCCGTTCCCAGACTTCAGAGCATGGGCTGGGCCCGTGCTGTCCCCGTGGGTCCCAGCCATGAGGCAGGGCAGGAGTGGAGGTGACATGGACAGCCAGGAGATGCTGGGACACAGAATTACTCCCTGTCTAGTATCCACAGCAAAATTCTGCAGTGGACACGAGGATCACCATGTCTGACTCTCCTGCCTCTGGCACTGGGTCTGTCCTAGAGGCAGAGGATGGACAAGCTGAGAGCAGGGAGGGAGCTGTTGCTGTGTGTGAAGGCTCCAAAGGCATACAGCTGCCTGGAGGGAAGCCTAGGGCAATGGAAAGGTAGGATGTGATGGGAAATGTCCTCTGAGGGCAGGAGCAGTTTTTGGCTCAAAATTCCAATGCTGTCAATCCACAGGTGGCAATGGGATCCGCTGTGGGACAGGGATGACAGAAGGTATGGTTTGTCTGTTGGGTTCTGAGCCCACTGGTCCCCTTGAAGTATAAAATCCCTGGACAATCAGCAGCCTTTTTCTCCCCAGCCAGATTTCTCCCATCCTTCCATCTCCCTACATTTACATCCCAGGTTTCCCCTCTGTATCGGCTTTGTTTGGCACCGTTTAGGTAGTGGGGGGCTACCGGGAAGCAGAGTTCCACCTGCAGCCCATGGAGGAGCCCACGCTGGAGCAGAGGCATGCCCGAAGGAGGCTGTGACCCCACACGGAGCCTGTGCCGGAGCAGGGTTCCGGCAGGATGTGGAGAGAGGAGCCCACGCTGGAGCTGCCTATCCCTGAAGGACTGACCCTGTGGCAGGGATCCAGATGGGGTAGTGCACGAAGAACTCCCTGGAGAAGGAGGATTTCTCCCGTGGGAGGAACCCCTCGCTGGAGCAGGGGCGGAGTGTGAGGCATCCTCCTCTTGAGGAAGAAGGAGCAGCAGAGACAGCAGCCCCCATTCCCCATCCCGCTGCCGGGGAGGAGGCGGAGGAAAGCAGGAGCGATTCCGAGCCGGGGACGAACAGCGGAGCGGAGGGACGGTTGTTGGACATCTCCTTTTCCCTCCTCACTGCCCCGCGCTGAGTTGATGGGTGACAACCCGCGCTAATTCCCGGCTCCA
>JANPWX010000057.1:44141-78801 GCA_024734555.1 Trochalopteron elliotii
AGCAGTTAGTCACGCCATTACGGATAATCAAAAGTTATTGATTATCCTGGTCACGGCTCCGGCTCTGCCTCCGCCTGTGGCTCTGATCCCTCCGGGCACGGCTCCTGCTCGGGCTCCTCTTCGGGCTCCTCCGGGCACGGCTCCGGCGGCAGCTCCGGCTCTGATCCCTCCGGGCACAGCTCCCACTCCGGCTCCTCCGGGCACGGCTCCCGTTCCGGCTGCGGTTCTGATCCTTCTGGGCACGGCTCCTGCTCGGTCTCCTCCGGGCACGGCTCCCGCTCCGCCTGCGGCTTCTCCAGCCGCGTCTCCGCTTCTCGCTCCGGCGTCTCCTCCGCACACAGCTCCGGCTTCTCCCCCGGGCACGGCTCCCGCTCCCGGTGCGGCTCCCCCGGCCATGGGGGTGGCGGCGGGCGCGCCTCCGCCGTGAGCAGCAGCAGCGGGACCCAGCGATGTTGCGGGGGTAGGTGCGGGTCTGGACGGGGAAGGAGTGGCGGAAGGAGTGTGCCGGGGCTCTGCGTCTCCACAGAATCCTGGCACGGTTTGTGTTGGAAGGGCTCTTAAAGTTCATCTTCTGCCACGGGCAGGGACGCTTTCCGCTAGACTGGGTTGCTCCAAGCCTTGTCCAGCCTGGCATGGACACTTCCAGGGATGGGGCAGCTATGGCTTCTCTGGGAAATCCATTCCATCACCCTCACAGGGAAGAAGTTGCGTGGAAGCCAAGTAAGGAGATGGAATAGGGAGGCAGCAGCATCCCCAGGCACGGGACTTGGCGTTTCATTGCTGAGGCAAAGACAGGAAACACCAGTGTGTGTTCTGCTATAATATAATAGCATAAAAATATAATAAATCACTGCCAGATGCTTTGCCAAACGCTTGAGGGATGATGCTGAGCACACATGGGATGATGAGCCACTCTGGGCTGATGCTGGTCCATGGTAGTCCAGGTCAGGCATCCATCCCGGTGGGGATGGAAAAGTCAGGCACTGCTCCCAAACCTGCGGGTAAGAGTTCAACCTGGAGAGAGCCAGAGGCTGCTTGCACGGGAAACAACCCCGTCGGATCAGTGCTGCAGGAAACATGTGGGGCCCGCTGGAAAAAGTGCAGATCTTGCACATTTTTTTGCTTTTTTTACAGAAACCAACTGTAGAAGGTTGTGGGGTGTTGGGGATTTTTTTTTTTTTTTGTGTAGGTTTGCATTTCTTGTGTCAGTGCGTGACACTTAGGATGTGATCCATTTTTCCTGGAAAGGCAGCTAGCTACCAGTCAGCAAGAGAGGGAGTGTTTGTGGTGGTCCTTAGGTCTGTGGGATTGGATTTCAGAGCCCCACCTGGACACTGAGCAGAATCCAGCATAGCCAAGGCTTCCACAGGGATTCTGTTTGCACGGCATGGAGAAAGAATGAGCTATTCCATCAGAGATGATTTTCCAGGATATGTTTTTTGGCATTACAGTGTGTGGGTGGGACTGTTTAATTCCTCCATATCCTCCAGTTTTCTTCCGTAGTGTGTGGAAATACGCTGAAATATCTCTCCTGAGGCAACTTTCAGCTGAGAATTAGAGAGTCATAAGTGAACAACATTATTTTTTCTTCCTGTGGGTTAGATTAAGTGTATTTGTATCAGTAGACTGGTGAAATGTTCCTTTTTCTTGCTGCTTCTTTTATTTATTATTTTTATCCTCTGTGCTCTGGTTTCCTTGCTCCCTTCTGATGTGATTTCTTCCCAGTGTTCAGAAAGTTCTCCACGTGTGCTTTTCCACATGCTTTCCTATGATACCTGAGCTGGTTTAGCTGGGAGCTGCTGCTTTGTTCCCTCTTTGGAAGGTGGCTGTGGTCAGCTGTTGGTCTTGGGCAGCTTGGGGGGCACAGAAAGGGAGAAATAAGAGTGGAAAAGGTAATAGGACACTCTGGGACTGAGGAGATAAGCCCAGCCTGTGTGGAGTTGTGTGGAGTCAGAGTAAGGAGAAGGAGCATGGCCAGGCTGGAATGCAGGAGAGGAAAACACTGAAATGGGGCAAAGGGAAGAGGGAATAGTGAACCTGAGCAAAAAGAGGTGATGACTGTTCTGCAGGAGGAGGTAGTGGGCAAGGAGCAGTGTCCAGGAGTGGGGGAGGAGGTGCACAAAGAGAAGGCCACCAGAGCTCAGCCAGGGCTTGTGAGCCAGAGATAAGGAGCAGCAGGTTAATCTGCAGGGCTGTGTCTGGGCAGGATAGAAAACTTCCACGTGGGGAAGGCTTGGACATGCTGCCCCTGCCTTCAAATGGGGGGAGATTCCATGGGGAGAGTTCAGTGATGAGGAGGAGAAATGCAAACACCACAGTGACAGCAGTGCCCTGCATGCAGGCACTCAAATGATGTTTTCCATTCCTAAAACTTCTCCAGCATCTGTGTTAATTTGGGAGTTGATGGAGCCCTACTGAGCACTGGAGTGCAGTGTCCTAGGTGACTCTTGATTTCTTCTTTCTAGGATATCTCTGCTTGCTGGCCACTGAAACTAAAAAATATAGGGCTTTGACCCAGCCTGGAGAAAATACACTGGTTTAGACAGTTTTGTGAAGGGTTTCAGTGGGAAGTGGGTGGGAAAATAGGTTAAAATTGGTTAAAAATAGATTTTTTCCTTCTGAAGCAGGTGCAGGGGGTAAAGGAGGGCTGGATTGGGCAGCAGAGGGGATTGGGGTGTTTATAATAGAAATGGGAAAGCTGTATTCCTTTTTTTTTTTTACTACTTCAGTAGGGAAGTCTGACCTTAGGTCTACTAGGTGTATCCTGGAATCCTAAAAATCCATCTGCAGGGTGTTTCTCTTGGACACAGCAGGTGAGAGTGGGATCCCTGGAGGAGCTGTCCTTAGTTCTCCTGCCTTACCCTGAGTTAATAAGGACAGCCTGCCAAAAGAGTAAAGCACTTCCATAGGGATGCAGGGCAAAGGAACAGAATTTGGGCTGTTGCTGCCCAAATTCTTCCCCATCACCCTCCCTGCCTCATTCCCACTGCCTGTGCCTGGATGTGTTGTGAGTGTTGGAGGAAGGCTCTGGATCACCCCCACCCTCATTTTCCCTGTGCTGTCGCCCCACAGCCAGGTCAGTTTTGAGGAAGAGAGCCAGAATCCACCCGCTGTGGGGCACTGGAAGCCCCTGATGCCATCCAAAGGTGACAAGGAGGAGGCAGAGAGTGGATGCCAGGATGTTGGAGGTGTGCCTGAGCCCCAGTCCACGGAGCAGCTCAACGTGTCGCGGCTGCGCAGCTCCTCGGTGGAGATCCGGGAAAAGGGCTCGGAGTTCCTGAGGGATGAGCTGCACAAAGCACAGAAGGTGAGCCCCAGGGTTTGTGGGAGCTCCTGGGGAGGGTGGCACAGGTGAGCAGGGGGGGCTTTCCTGGAGGTCAGGGATCAAGTGCTGGGGTGGGGAGGAAGGGCTGGGATTGACAGGCTGGAGCTGGGCATTCCTATCCCTCTCCATTTCCTCTGCAGGAGCTGAAGCTCAAGGACAAAGAATGTGAGAGATTGTCAAAAGTCAGGGAACAGCTGGAGCAGGAACTGGAGGAGTTAACAGCCAGCCTGTTTGAGGTACCACCCTCTTCCTTTTCCCATCATTTCTTAAGCTCTTACATCCAGCTCCTTTAAGACAGGCTTTCCTTGGACTTCCAGCCATCTCCTCCCACAATTTCCTCCTCTCCCCTGTTGTTCTTTCCCACTTGGAGAAGCAGAGCTGACCAGTGCTGCAGGTGGAGTCTTTACCTGGATTTCTTTCCCCTTCTAGCAGCTGCAGGGTGGCATAAAGAGCACAGCAGTTACAGATCCAAGATGTGGGAATGCCTGGAGCTGGAGCCAAGCACAGCTCCCTGTCCCTCTCCATGCCTGCTCTGTAGTCTGGGCAGCTGCTGTGTAATAGAGATGATTCCCTGGCTCATCCCAGACCTTGCTGGGGGTGGGACCGTGCTGGATGTCCTCATCCACTCAGCTTTAGTGAGTGTCCAGAAGGCCTGTTGGTTTGATTTTGTTTTGGTGGGGTTTTTTTGTTGTTGTTGTAATGTGATTCTTGCCAAGCTGTAGCCTGGCACAATCCCATTCACCAGCAGCTCTAATGTCTGGATCTGTCTGGATAATGAGGAAAGCCAGAGCCCATCTGTGCCTTTGAAACACAGGGCTGTGAGAGCCAAGGGAGCATCCCCCCTCCCAAAATTTTGGCTGCCTGAGCACAGGGTGATCTTGGAGATCATGTAGCCAAAGGCTGTCCCATCCCTTTCCTTTCTTTGGTGGCCTTGGGCAGATGCTGCTTCCAGATTTCAGGGAGGCCCCAGCTGGGCTTCATCCTGCTCCCCTCTTCCTGTGGGAGAAGCTTCTAAGCCAGTTTCCACATTTGGTCCCCACCTGAGCTCCAGGTCCTGCTGTGTCACAGCCATGCCTGGGGCACTGGGGACCAGCTGCTCCAAAGGGAAGTGGGAGCAAAGTACAATAACAAGGCAGGCAAGAGCAATGCCCTCACCAAGACGTGGAGCAGTGAGTCTGGATCAGGGTCAGGGTCAGGAATCTGTGCAGGGATCACCCAGCAAGGCTGCAGTGACTGCAGGAACCAGGCTGAGGTGAGGTTGGAGTCACAGAGCTGTTGGAATAAGGGCAGGCACAGCTGTGGTGTGGAACAGGTGGGTTCTAATGTTAAAGCAATTCCCAAGGGCAAGGAAAGGCAGGTCCTTGCTTCTGGCATTCTTCTCAGCAGCCCCTATCAGTGAGAGATGACCTTGGCTAACTAAACTCCTTAACTTGGCCAGCTACACTCCTGGAAAGGGGATGCACTCCAGGCTCTGGCAGCACTGGGAGCCTTCTCTGGGAAATCCTGAGGGAAGGCTCTGCACAGCTGAGGAACAAACCCCCTGGATGTGGCAGGGATATCTGTCCCCTTGCCTGGAACATGTGATGTGGCAAATCTGCCTTGTTGGCTGTGTGAGCTGGGGTGCAGCAGGTTGATTAAAACTCTCTCTGGTGCAGGAAGCCCACAAGATGGTGAGAGAAGCCAACACCAAACAAGCTGCAGCAGAGAAACAGCTCAGGGAGGCCCGGGGGAAGGTGAGTGGGTGACTTCATTTTTGGGGGTGGTGTGGTGGCATCTCTGCCCAGCCTGGCCACAGGGCTGTTTGTTGGCTGGGCAGAGTGAAGTGCAGCTTCATCTCTCTGAGATGCTCTGGTCCCTTTCCAGCAGACACTTGAGTGAGGGGGAAAAGGCCTCACAAACATCCTGGCGGTCTCCTGCTGATCCAGCTCTCATTTGGGAAATGGATCCACAGAGAAATAATGAGTTTAATTGTCACAGCTCTGGGATGGAAGGATAGAGCAGGAACCCAGAGAGCTGGAATTTCCTGACACAGTTGCACCACAGACCTGCTCAAATGGCTCCATTTTGAGGAGAGAGAGATTTCTTGGGAGTCACTGGTTCTGAAAAGAGCCTGGGGCAAAAGGGGTAGATTCCCAAACAGCTGCTGTTTAAAATTCTGAATGATGGTGGCACTGGGAGGGTGGGAAGAGGCTTCATGGCTGGACTTGTAGCTGCTTCCCTGTGCTTTCAATGCTCAATGGGGTGCAGCAAACTGGAGCCCAGCAGATGCTGAGGGTGACTCTTGTTGTGTCCCCAGATTGACATGCTGCAGGCAGAGGTGACGGCCCTGAAGACGCTGGTGATCACATCCACGCCGTCCTCCCCCAACCGGGAGCTGCACCCTCAGCTGCAGAGCCCTTCCAAGGCTGGCTTCAGGAAGGGCCACGGGAGGAACAAGAGCACCAGCAGTGCCATGGTGTCAGCTGCCAGCCACAACGTGGCTCCAGAGCCTGTCAGCCGGGAATGCAAAGAGGTGGGTCAGGGATGTTTGCTGCATTGGCCTCGGAGCCGCTGCTCTGGGAGCTCCGGGCTCAGGCTCCCCACAGAGCACTGTGGTCTCTCTGAGCAGCTGTTTGTGCCTTGTTCCCTAAATTTGTGCTGAGGCAGGTGCTAGAGGGTTTCCTTTTGTGGGGATTTCCTCTTTGTCGGGACAGGAAGCAGCTGAGGGATCACTGAGGGGCAGGTCCAGGGGGTGCAGATATTGAGAGCTGCTGAGCAGAAGGCAGTTCCACTAGCCAGATGTGGACACAGCTGTCCTGGGAAGCAAATGGGAGGCACTTGGTCAGGAAAAGTGAAACTGGAGAAGAATGTGGTGGGGGAATATGTCTCACTAGTGTTTTTTTGGGAACTGCAGCCTGTGTCGAGAGGAATTGTTGAGGGAACACAAAGGCTTGTTAAAGATTATCTGCCATTTCTTCATGGAGGCAACTTCCACAGGGTGCACATCTCCTGGGGTTTCAAATATCAGGGCTCAGCCTGCAGAGTGCCCAGTGTTATGTATCAAGAATGGGATGGTTTTTGCCCTTCAGAATCCGTGTGAGAAAAGTGATAAAAGGGAACCTGGCATTCAGAGAGTTGGTGCTCTATGGGAAAGACCTTAAACTGAGCCTAAAAATGGTTCCCCTTTTTGCACCTCAAGCTGAAGTCTAAAGATGTGGCTTGTGGCCCTGTGGTGCCTTGAGGACCATGCTCAATTCCTGCAGGGGAGGACTTGAGCCTTTCTCTGTATCTCATGTTTTTTACCTCCCTCTTTGCCTGTCTCTCTAAACCTCTTCCTTCACTGTCTGTCTCTCCCTCTGCCCTCCAAGTCTGGTTTCCCTGCTCTCCTCTCCCTGCTCCTTTGCATCCTCCCTGGGAAGGCTATCCACATCACCTATGAGCCAGGCTGGCAGGCCTTGGGAGCAGATGCTTCCTCCTCCTCCTCCTCACGGCAGGTAACCAACCTCTGGGAATGGGTGGGACCCACCTGCCTCTCACACTTCCAGCCTTTCAGTTCCAGCTTCCTTTTATGCTAATCTCCATTTTTATTTCTTTCATTTTGTTTTTCTCCATTTTTTTTTTCCATCTTGTGGCTCTGAAGCTGTTGCTGGTCCCAGGTGAGCAGTCTCCATGGCACAGAGGGGATGTGCTGGAATCTGGACTTTTCCAGCTGCATTCACTCATGTTCTTTGTGTTGCTCAGCTTACTTTTATTTTTCCTTTCAGAAGCTTTTGTTGGGCTTGTAGGAGCTGCTCTGTCAGTCATGTTGGTGCTTTGCCCAGTGATCCATCTGGGATTTAAATGCCAGATCCCACAGAGTCTCCTATTGCCCCTCAGCTGCTCCCATCATTCCTGCCATGGGTTGAACGTGCACTTCATCAATTCAGTGGTTGTGTGGTGGCTTTCCTGCAGCCACAGGAAGGAGGAAAAGCCACCTGGAGGAAAATGGGATAGAGAGGTGCCTGTAGGCTTCTGGCACACACAGCCCAGGGTGGCTGTGCCACTCTGACACAGAGCTGCTGCTGGGTGGGAAATGAGAGATCCTTGGAGCCAGGCAGCTTCCCTCAGATACTTCCATGATGTCTGAGCCTCTCCAGATGCCAGAGCAGATGTTTCATGGGTTTCCTGCTTAGTAACAGGTACCTTCTGATGTGGTATTCCTCCCTCTTCCCCCTCCCCTTGGACATTCACTGCAGGTCGACTCCATTTTATTTGCTGAGTTCCAGGCCTGGAAAGAATCTCCAACTTTGGACAAATCCTGCTCCTTCCTGGACAGAATTTACCGAGAAGATGTAGGACCTTGTCTGGACTTCACCAAGCAGGAGGTGAGTGCTGGAAAAGGAGGAGCAGCTGGCAGCTCTGTGGAGTGTTGCCTTCCTGGGATTCATTCCTGCTCTCCCTTGTTTTGCTGCAGCTG
Organism: Trochalopteron elliotii; assembly: GCA_024734555.1. Classification (NCBI taxonomy): domain Eukaryota; kingdom Metazoa; phylum Chordata; class Aves; order Passeriformes; family Leiothrichidae; genus Trochalopteron; species Trochalopteron elliotii. The sequence goes on from JANPWX010000057.1 coordinate 51,902, forward strand.
TCGGAGCTGGTGCGAGTGGCTGTGGAGCAGAACACCCTCACCATCGAGCCAGTGGCTGCCCAGACTGTCCCTGTGGGGAAGGTGGCAGCAGAGGAGTGTGGTGGCCCCAAGTAAGGACTGTGTCTCTCTGCCTTGTCCCCTCCTTGCTGCTGGTTTGTCCCCTGTCATGGAGTGATGGGATATTCCAAACAAAGAGGAGGGATTTTATTCAGATATTAACTTTAAGTCCTTTCTTACCTTCCAAGGTGTCCCTGTGACAGAAGGGATGTGCAGGTTTCCTACCACTCTCCTGCAAATGATTCCCCCAACAACCCATCCCTGTGTTTATCCTTATCAGATTCCTTTTGAATTTTTAAAAATATTTTGTTTTGTCTTCACAGTGGCTTCCGGTCACAAATCCTAACGTAAGTGAAAATATTTATTGTTCAGCCAGTGATCAAAGGTCTCTGGAGCATTAACAAGTCACTAACTCAGCACCATGTGGCAGCTTGGAGGCTTTTGCTGAGCTGACCTAACTCTTTAACCCTGTTTAAGTTCCACCCAGGCACGATAGGAAGGAGCTCATTTGCAATCAAAGACCCAAAAGAACTTTGTTCCCTTTTTTCCCAGATGCAAAACACTGATTTTTATGGCAATTTTGGTTAGTTTGGTTGTGATAGTTGTGGTTTTACACCAAGTGGTACCAATGAAGCAAGAGTCACTCTTTTCCAGGATGTTGCAATGCTCAAACATGTGGCTCCTTACAGGTATCTTGTTTACCAAGGTTTTGGTCATCTTGCACCTCCTGGGAATTTCATCTCCTCAAGCTGTGTTAATACCTGGTCAATGATTACTTCTCCTTGCATCAGGACACTTGGAACCCGTGCTTCCACTCTTGGCTAATGTTTGCCTTGAGAGCAGTGGAAAACAAGCCCAGGGACAAGCTCAGGAGCTCTCTGAGACATTTGCTCCCCTCTGCTGTCACCTCCTGTGGCTCCCCAGAGAAGTTTTGTTGCAGTTTGGGAGTGATGTTCCTGTTCCTGCTGAGTCCCTGAGGGACGTGGTGATAACTGTGCACTAGAAAATTCTGTTTTATTGCTTCAAGTGGTGATGGGATAATCTGCCTTGCAGATAGCAGGAGAAAAGGGAAGAAAATACAGGAATGCTGCACCCCTTGCTGTTGATTGTTTGGAAAAGGCTGTTTTCACCTGCTGAAATCTCAAAGTTAGGAAGCCAAGCTCCTTTCTTGTCTGTCCAAGGAGGGGTTGGCTTGTTTTGAGTTCTTGGTATGTGCAAATCCTGCTCAAATGCTGGATTTACCTGTTTTGAGGCCAGCTTTGGTACCCAGCCAGCATTTTTACATCTCACCCAGGAAAGCTGATACACCTGAGCCTGCCCTGGAATGTGGGGGACATGTGCAGAGACCAGGGGACATTGTGCTCTGCTCCAGCCTCACCTCTTTAATATTTCCTGTGGTTTTCTCTGGGGCTGTGTGTCAGGGAAAAGGTGCTTTCACCTAAAGTCTCCTAAACTTGCTATTTATGGAATATTTCCAGGAGCAAATGAATATCAGCCAAGGGTTTTTTCTTTCCTTCTTCACGCTGTCTAACCCAGGAGTGGCTTCTGATCTCTCACTTCCATCTCCCCCAGGTGGCTGAATTGCTGGATCTGTGCTGTGCCACTGGATTGCTGAAGTGCTTTTCCCTTTTCCTGCAGGAAGTGTGCTCTGAGTGGCCTCCCCAGGACCTGCAAGCACCGGATCATGTTGGGGGATTCTGGGAGTTACTACTACATTTCCCCTTCCTGCAGGGCCAGGGTGAGTCCTTCACCTCCCCAGGGTGCCTCCTTGACCTTCCAAGATTATTCCATGCCCTGCAGTGGATGAATTCCTGAGAGTCAGCCCTGGAACTGAGGGAAAACTGTGGGATTTGAGGTTGTTTCTGAGGCTGAGGTGGCTCTTAGTTGATGATGGTTAGGGGGCAGATCCAGCTCTTCCTTCTGCTTTCAGATAACCTTCAGTGTGTTCACTTTCCATGCTTTCATTCAGTACAGAGCTTTCATTGTTTGGCTCTATTGTTATTATTTAATTCCCCTTTGTAAAACACAATAATTTTCTGCTCTTTAGAGGCTGTTGCTGTTCCAGTCAGATCTGTGCCTGGCTGTGGGAACAAACTGTCCTTTCTGTGGAGGGGAGGGAGAAGGTGGATCATTTGCTAACGTTGCTGTTGAGGCTCTTGTTCAGTGGAGGATTTTAGAAGTTAATTCTTTCCTGAGCTGCATTTCTGAAGAGCTGATCCCACAAAAAGATGTTTTTTGTGCACGGGTTTGACTCATTTTCATTACTTGCACCAAAGTAATGTCTCAAATCCTTGTTCCTTTTTTTTTTTCCCTCTGTCACTCAGATCACAGCAGTGTGCAACTTCTTCACCTACATCCGCTATATCCAGCAAGGCCTGGTGAGGCAGGATGGTAAGAGCTGGCTCCAGTGGGGTGCCTTCTATGGAGGGAATTGGGAGGAGCTGTTGGAGTGACAGGAGTGGGGCCAGCTGGGGGTGTCTTTGAGGAGCAAATAAATGACTAATGAAAGCATGAGGGGAGGAGTGGAGGGTCTGTTCCTTGCTTATCTTCCTGCGAGCTTTGCTCTGGGGTGGAGCTGGTAAGGGGTGACCTGGTGGGCCTGTCCTGCTTCCTTCCCCTTTGGGAATGCTGGGAGCACAGCAGAACAAGAGCTAATGGCCAGCTGTGCCCTCCTTACTGATTTTTTTGGTGTTTTTTTCCCCTTCTCTGCCCCCGTTGTGCTTTGCAGTGGAGCTGATGTACTGGGAGGTGATGCGGCTGCGGAGGGAGATGTCTCTGGCCAAACTTGGATTTTATCCCAGTGAGATGTAAGCAGAGCCCTGAGCGTGGAAGGAAACTGCTCCTGGAGGAAGGGCTTGGAGTGCAGAGCCTGTCCTGCTCCCTCCCACCTTCCCTCTGCCTGGAGCAAGGAGCAAGAGGCACAAATTCCACCTCCAGCTGTCCCGCTCCTCCAAGTGTGACTGGAATGCAGCTGCCACGCTGCCCCTGGAGCTGGGCTGGCCCTGGCTGCTCCAGGATGGCCATCCATGGACTCTGGAGTCTCCTATATGCAGTGTATATCCATTTTTTTAAAACCTTTTGTTTTTATATGCAGCCTGCTTTGGCATAACCCAAGGCCAGGCCTGTGCAGGGTGGGAATTCTGGACCTTCCTTGTGAGGCAGCCTGTCAGGACAGATGCTGGCTGTCTGTTCCATTTGTTTATTTGGGATGGAGGGTGTTGTCCCCAAGGTCCTGCTGACCACAGCAGCCCTGAAAATGCCAGCAGAGCACAATAATCTTGAACAGTTTGTTTCCAAGTACTTCCTTGTTCCTTTTCAAGGAGCCTGAGAGAGAAGCTTGTTGCCAGCAGAGTCACAAAGAAGGATTTGTTCCTGTTTGTAGCTGGATGTTTGGCACTGGGTTATGCAGGCTGGGGAATGGCTGGAGCTGTGCACCTGGGGCCTCCAGCAGAAGAAAGGGAGCAGGGAAATTCCTTAATTCCCAGCTGGCTGCAGGGTTTTTTTCCCCCTGGACTAGGGGATCTGCTGCAGTTGTCAGAGGCAGATGCAGGACCCTATGACAGTCCCTGGTGTGAAGTCCCCCATGGTGTTCCTAAACACAAACCTCACCCACAAACAAGCTCTGGAGCTGTTCCTGCTCTTGAGGGAGCTTTGGGCAGTCCTGTTCCCACTCTTCAGGCAGAACCCATGTTTCCAGGTTGGGTTCTTTGTGTCTCCAGGAGGAGCATGCCCAGGCTGGGCAGTCCCAAAGCCCAGAGATTCCTTCCCAGTGTTACATCAGACCTGGAGGTGTCTGTCCACTGGGAATCACAACTTTTCCTGGGCTGCCATTCCCTGGTGAGGGAATCTGAGACCTCTTTGTGTGCACATGAGGGACGTGACTGAGGTTCCTGCCTGCCCCAAAATGTGCTGGGAGGGGAGGGATGTCACTGGAGCTGTAGGAGTGCACAGGCCTGACACATCCTGAACTCAGACCCAGGTTTATTAAAGCCATGACAGTATTTTGTAGCTAATTTAGCCCTTTTTTAAGTGACTCTGGAATCAGCTCAACCACTCTGGGGTTTTCACTTGTGACAGGGCTGTCACCCTGTCCCTCTGCCACCCTCAGCAAGCTGGTGCCCATCCTCAGCTCCATAATTCCATCCTCTCCTGAAGGATATTACAGTAGGAACTCGATTTTTCTTCCCCTGAGCTGCTGGATTTTGTCTAGGGGAGAGAGAAATAACACAGCTTTGGTTTCTCCAGCTGTGGATTTCAGCTCAGGTGAATTCCACCCCTGGAATTTCTCCCTGCATCTCTTCCCCCTGTCCTTTTGATCTCTCCATGTCTTCCTGTGCCATGAGCTGCTACACTGCACAAACGTTGCAGCACTGGGAATGAGATGATCTCTCTGGGTGGGAGATCTTTTCGTTTGTGGGGTATTTTTTCCTCCTTGGTATCATGTTGAAAAGCACTTTGAGGCAGAAGGAACTGGAGCAATGTCTTGTCTGAGGTTGTCTTGCATTTCAAATGAAGCAGAGAGAACAATTGGTGAAGGAAAATGAAGTCACTCCGTTGGCCTTGGGATGGTTGCACCCTGCTCTTTCATAAAGGAAAATAAACATTTGCTATTAACCTCTACAAGCCTGGTTGGAGCTGGAGGATTGGGGTGCTTGGGGTACAAGAGAAAAGCCTACAGGATGGGGTTTGGGATGCTTTTACTCATCAGAGCAGGTACCTGTTCTTCCCGAGGGAAGCTGAGGCTTCTCCTGCTTGGTTGTGTCTCCTTTAATTTGCTGGCTTGAAGCACTGCACGGGTGCTGGGTAATTGGAGGATCTTCCTTCCTCTTTCCTGATCAGTCTCCCCCTTCTCCCAGCAGGCAGAGGTTTTGGGTCGCTCTGGTTTCACTAAGACCACTTGCTCTCCTCCCTGCTCAGCTCTGCACATTAACATGGAAGATCTCTTCATCCCCTCTGGGAGATGGCAGTGGGAGGACTGTGTGCAGAAAGGGATTTAATTTCATTTCCTGTTAAAAAGCCACGCAAGAATCTGGTTGTGCAGCACAGTCAGGCAACCACGAGAGGGCACAGGCAGCCCAGGCAGGGACTGTCCTCCCTCCCTCCCTCATTCCCTCTCTGTCTTCCCTGGGAGAATGGAGCATCTCCAGGTCCCACCTGCTTCTGACCATCCCTGCAGCCTCTTGACAGGAAAACATTCCTGCAGCTTCCCTGCGCTGCTGGGAAGGGGAATTGGGGAGCTGGAGAGTGGAAAGGAAAGGAAGGACTTGGATTTCTGTAAGGGATGGTCAGGTGAGAGACTGGGAATATTTTGCAGTGTCTGGGTCTTTCGGTGTAATGTCAGCAGGGATTGCTGTCAGAAACTTCCCTGTGACATTGGCTTCTAACCTTCCAATGTCTGAGAAGACATCACGTCCCCTATTCCCAACTTTTTTCACCAGAACTTTCCTGCTGGAAGGAAGGTTCCTTCCTGCTTTTCCCCCTCGTAAATAAACCAGAGTTTGAGTAGAGTTTTCTGGGTCCTCTGGCACCTCCTGCAATCTTCCTTGCATCTATTTGCCCCCACAAAGGATCTGCCAGCCTGTCCTGGGCCAAAATAAAGAGCTTCAAAGGGATGGAAGTTCAAAAATCTGCTTTAATAGATGTGTTTGACTTGCTTGATTTTTGTTTTCATCCCTGTTTGCCTCAAGTTTGGGAGAGAAAAGGGATATGTAGATATTTGGATGATGATGGAGGTTAGTGTTGTGCACAATGAGGTGCTTTTAAGTATTTGGATATTACTATCTGAGAATCTGGGATTCAGACCAGAGAGATTTGGTTGCTCCTGGCAGTTCCCTGTGTCTGCTGGCTGTGTCCTTTCCCTGCCTGTGGAATTACTCCAGGTTTGCTCAGAGCTGTAAATCAGGCTGTCTGTGCACAGCCGGTCAGGCTGTCCCCACACGCCCACAGAGATGGATGGTTCCTGTTCCCAGAAACCAACAAATGAAAGATTTGTTTTTTAATTATTATTATTTACTCCAGGTGCAATTAAGGAAAAGAAAGAAGATAAGCAGCTGGCCTCAGAAAAGTCAGGACTTTCCAAGCTTTCCTGACCTTCCTGTAGGATGGAAGCAGTGAGGATCCCTGCAGAAGAGGCAACACTGGGCCAGCCATGGGGAAATTCCAGTCATTTTGGACATTCAGGGAATGTGGCCCTGCCAGGAAAAAATCAGATGTCCTGGCACAGCTCTCAGTGTGCACGTGGCACTCAGGGCTGGGGCTGGCCAGCTCTGCCAAGGCAACCTGTTCTTAATAGGAGCAAATCCCTGTGGTGCCACCAGAGCTGGGAGCCAAGAGGTCGGATTTGCTGTTTATCATGTCAATATTCTCATGTTTGTGCAAGGCTCTCTGGGCTGAGCTGGAAGGTTGACCTTAGCCAGGCTGAGAAGGCAGCTGGACTTTGTGCTGGTTTATATAACTTCCAGAGAATGTTTCACCTCCTTTGGGAGTAGATTAGGAGGGAAAGGGAACATAGAGAAAATGAGACTTGGCCTAGTTGTGGGCTGGATGTGAGGGGAAGAAGGGAAAATGGCTTTGGAGTGGCCTTAAGATAAAGGAGGGTGGATTTGGATGAGATATTGGGAAGAAATCCTTCCCTGTGAGGGTGCTGAGGCCCTGGCACAGGGTGCCCAGAGAAGCTGTGGCTGCCCCTGGATCCCTGGAAGTGCCCAAGGCCAGGTTGGATGGGGCTTGGGGCAGCCTGGGATAGTGCAAGGTGTCCCTGCCCATGGCAGGGGTTTGGAATGAGATGAGCTTTGAGATCCCTTCCAGCCCAAACCATTCTGGCATTCTGTGATAAATCTGAGCTGCCAGTGGTGTCCTGGCTCAGGAGATGAGATAGCACTGGCTGGAATGATGGAACAGAGGGGCAGCAGGTAAAGTTTAGGAAGGAAAAGGTACTCCTTAGCTTCTGTTTGGCTTAATCTTGAAATGATTCCCCTTGTAGGAGAAAACATCAGCTGCATGGGGAAAGCTGAGTCACTGGTACAAATCTGGTTACTTACAAGTGACTCCAGTGATGGAAAAGCCATTTGTGCAGGAGTAGAAGTGCCAAAAAAGCTCCCCATGGGACTGTGCCAAAGGGGGGAGCTGGGAGAAGGAAGCTGAAGGTGGAGGTGTTCCCCAGCAAGCTTTGCAGTGCAAACCCCAGTACTCAGTCCTGTGCTGCTCACAGAGCTTCCAGGGGTGTCCATGTGGGCACACAGAACATCCTGAGCTTTTAACTCTGCTAATGCTTCCAGATTCTGCTCCTTCTCTGGTTCTGGGGCTGCAGGCTCTCCTCTGGCAGATGTTGCCATGGGATTGGCTCAAGGACAGCTCCCTGCCCTTAATTCCCCTGGCTCACTGTGCTAATTCTGCTGTGTTAATCACCTTAGAGTCAATTTAAGGTGCTTCACCCCAATGGACACTTAGGTGGGTCACAGCTCAGGGACACCTTTGCTCTTTCTGCATCAGCACCTGGACAGAGGTGACTTGTCCCTTGCCTTTGGTGACCTTCACTTCTGTCAGGCCACCAGTGCCATCTGGCAAATCCAGGAGAAAGGAGGGAAGCATCAATCCAACTTCCCATCGAACTGAGGGCAGTGATAAACAATGTCTCAGGAGAGGTGGAGCAGTGCCTGATGATCCCATGGTGCTTTTGAGCAAGGGAAGTTTTGCAACCACCCCAAAATCTTGGCAGTTCTGGCAGATATTAGTGCTTAATAGGAGAGGGCAACTGGGTTCCAAATCTGATCCATTTCACACTGGAATGATGTTTTTGTGGAGAAGATCTCGTGGGCTGTGTTTGAGTAGTGCCTGAACAAACTGAGTTGGGAAAATCCAAACACACAGTTTTGTGTTGTCAGCAGTTGGGCATTGCCACTTTCTCCTCACTGTGCTGGTTTTAAAAGCCTGGCATTACACATTCAACATACACAAATTACTTGAGTCCTCTCTCTCTTACTGCAGCATGTGGGACTCATCCCTGCCCCAGCACCACCACATCCAGGAGAGCTTCTCTGAAACCATTTACTAAATATTTCTAAAGAGACCTTAAAAACTGTTCCCCTCTCTGTTTAGACAGACATTGCAGAAAGGAAATTTCTTCTTAATCTCTGTCCTCTGTGTTGTGTTTGATTCATTTGGCCATCACAGGGCAGAGCAGGCTTATCATCCCTTTGCTTTTAATTCTTTATTTATTTTATGCAGACAGAAACCTTCCCAGGGAATGGTTTGGGCTGCAAGTGATCTCTAAAGATCATCCAGCTTTGGGCTTGCCCAGAAGTTCCTGCTGCACCATTCAAGCCCAGACACTCTGTTACTGTGGGGATGTTGATTTTCTGCAGGGATGTGGAAGGAGTCATGGTGCTGGAATGCTGCTGGAACACTGTGGCTTCACCATTCCTTGCCCTCTAGTGCTGTTGGATTCCATTTCACTCACATACCTTCACCAAATCAGGTGTTCAATTTTAGCACTCAGTGAGCTCCAGCACGATGGGGAGACAAGAATGAGCAAGGCATGGAATTGGAATTGGCAGCAGTGCTTTGATTCCTGTTCACACTTTATTTCCCCCTCTCCAAGGTGATGGTGAAACACAGGCTGTGCTGCTTTGCTCCATTTGGAGTTGTGAGCGTGGCCTAAAGGTTTGTGGACTTGCAAAGGATGATAATTTCAACTCTGGGTGATTTACCTGGAGATGACAGACCCAGAAACTGGCTCCAGCTGAGAAACCAACAGCATCTTCAGCTCAGAATCCAAACTTCCAGGGTTTATCAGGCATCTGTAAGCAATAAAGGAACAAAACACACAGAGAAAAGCAATAAGGGAACAAGACACACAGAGAAAGTGCAATATGGCTCCTCTATTTTATATAAAAAAAACCACCACTGCTTAATGAAGGCCAGGCTAATTGAGGCCAATTAAATTAATCAGGCAAGTGAACCAGCCACACCCATTCCAAGGAGGGTGGGTGCAATCACAGGCAATTACTGTGATTAATCCCCTCATTGTCATCCCCACTGCCAGCACCTGGCCAAGAAGTTGGGGAGTTACCTAACTGTGCTCAGGAGGATGCTGCAGGCGAAGGTGGTGCTTCCAGGTGAGGATCCTTCTTCTTGGCCTTTTCCCACTGCTTTGTCAAGTTTCTCCTGAGCCTCCCTTGACCTGAGCAGCCTGGACTTGACCTTCAAACCCCAGTGGTTGGCAGAAGGTGGAAAAGCTCTGACACAGGGTGTTTTAGAACACAGCATCATTCACCCCAGGGAAGCTTACATTTGTACTCTCCATCCTCTGTGGGAGGTAAATAACACCTTTATTTTATATTTTTATTTATTAATATAATTTATACTTATTTTGTATTTTACTTTCTGCTGTGGGGCAGTGATTCATCTTCCATCTCTCTCTGGAATTCTGGTTTATTCCCTTCATGCTCTTTACAACATGGTTTCCAAGTGGATAATAAGTGTGTGGCTGGAAATTTGAATGGAATATTCACCTTACAGCAGCTCCAACAATGCCCTGTTCTGTAGAATCCCCAGGAGAGAGGCATGGTGTAGGGAGGACTCACTGTGGAAGTGCTTCTATCTGATATTTGAGGAATTTAGGCTAATTTTTCAATAATATATATATGATAATATGATATAACCCAGCATGAACACTGAAAAAAATTGAGAGTTTTTCAGAGGCTGAGCTTGCTGCTGGTTTTGAGTGGGTTTTTTGTTTGTTTGGTTTTTTTTTGGTTTGGTTTGTGTTTTTTGGGGTTTTTTGGTTGTTGTTGTGGTGGGTTTTTTTGTTGTTGGTTTTTTTCAACAGACTTTTAAAAACCTTTCTTGCAAGAAGGAAGCTCACAAATGTGGCTGCCCCATCCCTGGAAGTGTTCAAGGCCAGCTTGGAGGGGATAAAAACTGTACATCTGAACACCATGGAGCCATTTCTCCCCATGCTGATGCAACACACAAATTATTTTATGAAGTTTCCTGAGACCTCTGGAACTGGGCCCCTGCAGAGTAAGTAAAACGTGACTTTTTTTAAAAAGCAATATTGTTCATGGGTGAGGCTATCGATTTGTAACAGTTAATTTTTGTGTAAGAGCCCCCTGTGTTTGCATTAGGGGAACCTGTTTATTCTGGGATGAAATGAAAGCCCTAAAAACGGGGTCATTTTCTGCTTTGAGTTCCGTGACACCTCGTGGCACCTGCTGTTGAGCAGGATGAGTTTGCCTATGGAGCAATTCCTGTGGACTCTGGCAAGCTCCAGTGTTGGTTTTAGGGAGCAGATAAGGATAATCTGGCCATCACTTTGTCTCCTGACCCTGAGGCTGGCAGCCTGTGAGTTTCCTTTTTCTGCCCCTCCACCTGATGAGACAGGTTTCAATGGGTTCATTTGGCAGAACCAGCTCTGTGAAAGGCTCTGGGCTGACCTCAAAACAGTTTTGACCTAAAATCCACTGCTGGTGATGACCCAAAACACAGCAAAGCACTGGATGGAGCTGTGGGTTGGAAAAGCTGCTGCAAGGTGCTCGCCACACCCCAGAATGAGCCATGAATGGGCACAAAAATGGACTTTAAGAAAATTGTAAAATGCTTCTATGAAGTTTTGACAACAATTTTGTTCTCAGCTGCCTCCTCAGACAGTCTGGAAGTTGAGTTTCAGTGGCCAGGCAAATTTTTGACAGGAAAATCTCCTTTCCTTTGGTGTTTGTTCCTAAGATGAGAGGAAGCAGCAGCATTGATCCTGAGATTGTGGAGGCTAATAAAGAAATCCATCTGTGCTATTAAAGTCAATGGTATCAAAGTCATTCCACTAATTTTACCATGTGAAGTGGAAAAAGGACTTTCCACACTCAGTGGCTAACAGCTCCTCCATAAAAAGCCCCAGGAAAACCAAGGGAAGCCATAATAAGCAAGTCTGATCCAGGTCCTTTTTTAGTTTGCTTCCACAGTGTTCTTGGCTTGGGATCTGATTTTGAACTGCTAAAAAAACCCAGTTACAAGGCTAAATCTGAAATTGGAGCTTGAATCACCCTTTATGTCAAATCCTACCCTGACTCTTTACAATTCTGAATTTAAACATGTTTTTGATCTCAGAGCAAAACCTGGATGGTGACATTCCCACCCTAGAAATGTCCTGACTTGCTTAGTTGGCATCTCCATGCCACCTGCTTGTGGGTTTGTATGGGAGAAGGCACTCCAAGAGGGAACAAATTCCCTGAGCACCACTGACTCTGGGGAAGAAAACACAGAAAGCATTTGTATGGTCAACAAATAGTTATGATTTTATTGAGTGGTAGAATACACAAGGAAAAAAAATGTTCTTTTTGAGTTACTGGATTCTTTTTTTTTTTTTTTTGAAGAATTAAAAAACCCAAGGAGCTGACCTATAAGGAATGTGGGTTTGCTGATTTAACATTGGAAGTGTTAGGGCTTTGTTAGGAAGGCTTTCTTGGGAAAGCATCTACTAAGGAAAAGGATGTCTTTGCCCTAATGAAGACCTCAAATCCAGCCAGAGAGCTCAGCCCCTGCAGCAGGGAATGATGGTGCCTGGACACGGGTCCTGACAAACCTCCCAAGCCCTATTTCAGTGAGCAGTTGGGATCTAGACTCCTCAAATCCATGCTTGGAGGGAAAACTCCAAGGAAAGCCCCCTAATTCCCACTGTGCCTCTCCTTGGAAACTGGGGGCAGTGAGTCCCTGCTTCCAGAGCTGTGGGAGGGGGGGCTCAGTGTGAGATCCAGCTCACTCCAAGGTGCCTGTGGATGTCACCAGTCCCTGCCACCCCCTCTGAGCCCCAGCTCTGCCCTGTCCTGCCCTGTGTCTCCAGCACAGCCCTCCAGGCAGAGTCCAGCCATGCTGGGAGGTCATGGGACACCTGATTCCAAATTTCTCTTCCTTCACCCCTCAGTATTTTTTCTCCCACTCTCATGCATCCTTCCCCAACCCCTGACCTTCCCAAACTTCTCCCATCTCTCATTCTCCTCCCAAAACACACCCAGAGGCTTCTCTTTGCTGCAGTTTGTGCTTTTCTCTGGCATCCTTCAACCATCCTGGTCCTCCATCTCCTACTCCAGTCCCCCACAGTGAGTGGGGAGAACAAATCCAGTCCTTCCCCTGGCTGCTGTTTGAATCTCTACCCTGAAACCAGCTCTGTGTTTCCAGCTCCCCATTGCCATGTGGTGTAGCTGGGCTCAATAAACCCTGGCAGGCTCCCAGCACCTCTTACTGGCTTAGAGGTTTGGATTTTTTTCATGTTTCTGTCTCATTACAGTACAAATGAATGACCTTTATCAAGAGAGAAAAGTGGACAAGATTTCATCTCATTATTTTCAGAGAAACTGGTTAGTTAAGAGTCCTCAGAAAGCTGGGCAAAGCTGTGCTCAAAATTCTGTGTGTTGGTCATTTTGATGGCAGATTTTAACCTGCTCGTGTCTCACTCATTGCTGCCTTGTTGGAGACAAAGCTCATGGGAAATTTATATCCATCTACATTTCCAGTCTCACTGAAACTTCTGGAATATCTCCAGATAAACCTAATTTTACTTGGAGAACAATGATAACAAAGCAGAGTGATCCCAGATTTCCAGGACTCTTTGTCTGGGATCTCTTTGACCTGCTCCAATTAAAGAGTGGAGAGCTTGTAGAATCCTGGAATGGTTTGTGTTGGGAGGGACAATAAAGATCATCCACTTCCACCTCCTGCTATGGACAGGGACACCTTCCCTAGACCAGGTTGCTCCAAACATCATCCAACCTGGCCTGTAACACGTGCAGGGATGGGGTGTCAACAAGGAATCAAGGCATGTAGAAAACAGTTCAAATTCCAAGGTAAAAATCTGGGATTTTTTGGAAGGAGAGGAAAAAGCTGTATGAGCCAGAGAAAAGTAATACATTTTTTGGGGGGGAAAAAATGCCCATTTGCCTAAGAGCTGATCTTTCCCCAAGATCAACCCAAAGAGTTCCCCAAGAAGGAAGGTGAGAAGAGAAGAAGGGGATAGGGCTAAGGAGGAAAATATTTGCTCTGGAAATAAGACAAAAAACCCCCCAAGGGCTGTCAGAGGAATAAGCTGGACATTTAAAAGCTTGCACTGCTGCTGCCACTGTGCTCATGGTCATCCTTGCTGGAGCACAGTGAAGTACATTCAAGGAAGGGATGCACAAATTAAGGCTGTGCTGATGAGGTTAGCTAATTTCCTGGCTAGCTCCTTACTACCTGCCTGTGAAATCCCAGCATCCAGAAGGGTGTTATTTAGCTTTCCACCCTAAACATTCCTGGTGGTACTTGGATGAGCAAGACCCCCAGAACAAGCCCTTTACAAACCATAAGTATTGCTTGCTGAAGTTACAAGATGCTGAATTCCTCAGCTGTAAGCAAAGATAAAATCTCATTTTATTCTCCAAAGAAGGCAGGGAGGGAATACATTTTTTTTTTTTTTTTGCAATGCTGGCCACAGTCCCAGAGTTGTCTGTTCATGATGAAGCACCTTGCTGATTCTGTGGGATGCTGCTAGGATTCAGGGATTTGATAGAGAAGATCCAGTTTCAGAGCTGAGGGAAGTAATGAGGCATGCAAAGTAACCAAAGTCTCCTTCCTGGTGTTTCCAGGGAGCCCCGAGGCAGATGCTGGAGCTGGAGGCTGCTTTTGGAACCACGGCCCTTTGTCCTAAACCAAAGCTCTCTTCTGTTGTGTTGCAGATGAACCTGAACCCCTGGATTTATCTGGGGTCAGGTTACCTGTTCCAGAAGCAGCTGGAAGCTGTTCAACCATATCTCCTGATAAGCCATTGGTGAATTTTATTAATCAGGTGCTGGGCAGAAAATTGAGTTTTAGACAACTTGTAAGAGGGTTCTCCAAAGGTCTCACAGCAGCAGCACAGCCTGGGCAGGGCTGATTCCAGCTGGGATTGACTGAGCAGCTCCTCCTTTTGCAGGGAGAACTCCTTTTCTCCTGTGATTGCTCCCGAGGGAAGGGTGAACAGTGCCATGGCTCCTGGCCTCGGGCAGGCAGGAAGAGGCTCAGTGCCTGCCAGGCATGTGCAGACAGGCAGAACTCTGGATTTCTGCAGGGCAGGATGCTGAAAAGGCCATTTGTGGTTCCCCTGGAGCACCGAGGAGCAATTAGCACGTTTTGCTTGTGTGATTGTTTTGCTCTTTTTTGTGATTTACTGGCAATTCGCTGTGCCAGACCTGCTGCTCGTTAAAGAGAAAACAGACCCTCTCCTAAAGGAGACATTTCGCTGTTTAAACCTAGAAATCTTCTACCCACCGCTGGGAAGAGGGGCTGATCCTAAAAACACGGCTATGTTAACCCTGCTGTGGTTAGGGGTTAGCTGTGCAGGGCCAGAGTCACAGCTTGCACTAAGGGATGCCATGATTAGAGAAGGGAAAAAGGCAGGGAAGGAGCGAGCTGGGTTCTGCTCAGGGCTGGAAGCACAGTCCAGCAGCTGCCAGTCCCATGGGATGTGAATCCTCTTTCACACAAACATGGGAAAGAGGCATGAGCTGACTGGGGTGTCCTTGGATTGCAAACACTCACTGAGGCCTAAAAACCCTTAGGTGTGAGTCAGGGTTTGTGTGGCTGAGGCAGAATAAGAACGAATCTTGTGAAAAGAAGGTCAAGGTCAGATATTAATGCCCCTTTTTTAAACATTCATCATCATCATCTCCCAACCTTCTGTTCCTTGCACTGCTGGCCTCGCTTTCCACCCTCTGGAGCACATTTTAAATCTGCCTGGATTAAACAGGTTGCCTGGGCCTGCACCAGAAGCAGCTGACAAGACAGGAAACTCCCCTCCAACCATGGATTTAGACTGAGATCTGAGAGTAAAAGACACACGTGTGATACCCCCCACTCCCCACCCTCCCCATCCCTCCCGGTCACTCACACCTCCCCAGAAAGGTTCATGATCACTTATGGAGATAAGCATCCAGCCAGAGATCTCCAGATTTCTTTAGGGACCTGTGGGAAGAGGAGGAGAAGTTTGGGAATCTTGCCTCTGTGCTGTTTTTCCTGCAGTGCAAGCTGTTACTGAATTTTAATATCAATCATAGGATCACACTCATAGAACCCACCCTCTGTCAGTGTGAAGACATTCCCCCTTGTCCTGTCACTCCAAACCTGTGTCCAAAGTCCCTCTCCAGCTCCTCTGGAGCCCTTTTAGGCACTGGAAGGGGCTGTAAGATCTCCTGGGAGCCTCCAGGCTTCACTCCACTGTGCCCTGGTGCTGCATGGGCCTTGTCCTAACAGGATTTGAGGACAAAAGCAGGTTTGGAACCAGCTCTCCTGCCCATTGTGGCCACCCCACTTTAATCTGCCCATGCTCAGAGTGGCTTGTGCAGGAGGTGCCCGGACTGCAGAGCTTTCTCATGTTCCCTGCCATGAATTATTCCCCTCGGAGCAACTGAGACAGCAACATTAACACCGAGGCTGCTGACAAGGACTGTTTGGACTCATCTCCAGCTCTGCCTGTAGGGAATTGCCTGTTGCTGCTGGCAGAGCTCTCGGCGGACACAGGAGGAGCTGTAACCTGACCTGTTTCCCTTTGATTCATCTCACTTTGCAGCAGGAGATCTGCTGGCAGCTCCCCACAGCAGGAGCCACCAGCTGTCAGATAAAAATCAGAATCATTAATTATTGGAAAAGCCCTCTAAGATCAGCCCCAGCCCTGCTGAGCCACCACGTCCCCAAATTCAGTCAGGTCTGTACCCATCTATAGGTCAAGTGTTTGGTACTTTGACAGCAACAACACACATTTCTGAAAGGTCTGCCATGCCCTGGATCCTCTGTGCTAGAAAATATCAGGTGTCCCTGGAAAAATGAGCTGCAGGTGGGATCAGGAGGGCCTTACCCAACAATGTCTACAAAAGCTTTCCCAAGAGGCTTCTCCTCATACTGGACTCCATACTTGGCACATAAAGACTTCACCAAAGGCTTCACCTTCCAGAAGTTGTGCCGTGGCATTGTTGGAAACAGGCTGGAGAGGAGAGAGAGAAAACAAAGCTGAGAAAACTCACAGGACAAGTGACAAGGGATAGGCATTAGGGTTTGCATCCTCAGGGGCTCGTCATTGGTGCCTCTGCCTCAAGCTGCACAAACAAAGGAAGGGAGGCACAGAGACACCCCTGCTTTACACTCCTCTGTCTCAAAGAGGTGATGAAAACTGATTTTTCTGTCATGCCCAAAGCAAGGCCATGCTCAGGACACACTGAAAGGCAGTTCATGCAAGAAGGGACACGAGTGCAGTGAGAGGGCAGCAGGAGCGAGGGAACAGCCTCAGAGATGGCCACCCATTCCTCTGGGAATAATTGTTTCTTGCTGAACTGAACTCCCAGTGACCTGCTTTTCCACTTCTGGAAGCAAGTAAAGAAGGATTCTGGGGGCACCTTGCCCTATGCTCTTCCATGGAGATTTCCTAAGCTGGCTCTCAAACCAGCCAGCCCCACCCTAAAAGCCATTTATTTTACATTTGCTGTTGCCATTGGCAACAGACTGTCCATATGGCCCTGTTTTCCATGTTTTTTTCTGGAATCTGGTACCCAGCATCCTACACAGTCCCACATTCTATAAAACACTGGAGTCCTTTAGGGGAGGGGAGTTTTCTGAGGTGGATGCTTGGGACTGGAGCCCACAGCCTTTGTAACTGGTAGATGCATAATGACAACTCCTAATTAAACCCTAAATTAAGGCTGTGAGATTGAAAGTCTTGAAACAAGAGAGAAAAATGTCATGGCTGTCATAGAAGCAGACTATCATGGAATGATTTGGGTGGGAAGGGATCTTAAAGTTCCTTCAGTTCCTGCCCTGCCATGGGCAGGGTCACCTTCCACTAGTGCAGGTTTTGCTCCAAGCCCCATCCAGCCTGGCCTTGAGCACTTCCAGGAATGGGGCAGCCACAATTTCCACCCCTGTGTGGTCTGAGACTCCATTTCCTTGGTATAAAATCCTGCCCCAGCTCATCATTCCCTCCCCTGGGCTGGGACAAGCTGGCAGTGCCCTCCTGACCCCAGCTCTGTACTCACTGGTGCTCAATCTGGAAGTTCAGGTGCCCGGTGAACCAGTCGTTGAAAAAGGACTGCTCAATGTTGCAGGTTGCTGCCATCTGCCAGGGAGAGAGAAAACTCTGAGGATTAGGGATGGCTCATCCCAAAATCAGGGTGAAATTCCTCTTCCCTGAGCTCTGGGAGGGCAGAGCTGGCCGTGCTGGGCCTGCTGGGGGCACCAAGGGGAGTTTTAATCCTCCCTCGGGCCTCAGGTAATCAAATTCTCACTAGGGGTGAAGTGATATAGCAGCCCAAGCCCAGATTCTTAAATCTCAGCCTCTCCCATTGTAGGTCAGAGGGTTGACAGCAGTACCAATGTGGAAAACAGGAGGAAAATGCATCCCCAAAGCTTCCTCATCCCCATGTAGTTATTGCCCAGTTTGCCTTAAGTGAGATATTCTGAGAACATTCCTTAGGTATTCTCGCCATTAGTGATCATAAAATTTGATATTTTTTCTTAAAATTCAATCAAATTTTTGATTGGGTTCCTCCTTCACACATTTTACTTGGATTTGGAGGGAGATAGAACTGCCAAAATATCAAGAATATGATTCTAGAATAAAGAAGTGGAAAGGGAGCACTCAGTCATCTTCCAGAACAAAAGGACAAAGGCAGGCTCCAAAATGAAGAGTCAAAAATTTTTCCTCAGCTCTTTTATTGCTGGGATTTACAGGCCTGGCCAAAACACCCAGGAATGGTTTTTGGATTTGCAGTGACATCCAGCTTCAGTCACCACAGTCACCCCCTCTCTGCACTTGCCTTCAGGAGCAGGTAACCTTTTGATTGTCAAAGTATTTGCAGAACTTTGGAATTCCATGTCTTTGCCCAGCATTGCTGCTGGCTCTGAGAACATCTTTATGGGAAAAGTCACGGACAAGACACTCTATCCTAGTAAGGGGTGGTGGTAACACTGGGGGTGGTGGTAACACTGAGTAAATCCCATTTTGGGGTGAGTCAGGGATGTTTTTCCCCCCCTTCCAGTTACCTGGGAGCTCAGCCAGTCTCTGTGCTTCTCAGAATCAATTTCCATTGGAATGTGATTCATCTGGGTGACCCACACGAACCAGTGACTCTCCAGAAACCTGCAAAACCAGGAAAAATCATGCCAATTTCTACCAGACAGGATGTCAGGTGATTAGAGTGGGGTTTGCAGGGAGCAGCAGAGATTGGATGGATGTTGACAAGGAATTGCCTGGAATCATCCTTGTTCCAGGCTTGTTTTCTGCAAGAGTAGATGATCCAATTTTGCAATTTTGCTTTTTTTTTCCTTGCACTTTGAGTTTCATCAAAAATTTTGGGAATAATGGGCTGGTCACAGTAAGTTTTCCAGCTTGATTTCTGACTTGGAGCATGTAGAGAATTACCTCCACAGTCAGCTGGGAAGAGGGTGGGATGAGGCACTCTAGGAGGGTCCAGCCATGACCAAAGTGGGATCAGCAGTGTGTGAGATCAGGGAATGAGGAAAGGCAGGGGAATCCTGGCTGGACCATCCTGGGGCAGGGGTAGATGCAGGAAGAGTCCCAGAGGGGCTGGAACTCAGAGATGCTGACAGGGGAGTGAAGCAGTGGGACACAGCAGAGCTGAGGCCAGGCTCAAACAGCACTGGAGGGATGGGAGAGCAGCAGGGATGCCTTTGAGCCCCTACCTGACAAAGGTGAGGAGACACAGGGATCCCAGGACACCATAGAACGGGATGTAGGTGATGAAGTAGCGCAGGTAGTAGCTGATGGCCCAGGCCAGGTCCTGGGGGGACACAGAAAACACCAGGCATCACTTTGCCCATCCTGGATAACGTGTCCTTGCTGGTGATGTTGGGAACAGTGGGTAATTCCTGCCAGCCCCCTGGCCTCCCTCTCTGCTCCAGTTTCCAGGCAGACCCAGTAAGGAGGGAGGGGATGTTTCACTCACCGCCCAGAACCTGCGCCTGATCATGGTCGAGATGATTTGGATTTGGAAATACACAGGGATGAGCAGAGGTGGGAAGACTGCAAGGCAAAGGGAAATGGTTTGGCCATCAGAGGGGTGGGAAGGTGTGTGACACGAGGGAACTGCTTCCATGGAACTGGGGACGTGCAGTTTTTCCATGGAGCCTCTCACATGGAGGTTATTCCCAGCCTCAGCTGGTTTACATTCCCTTGCTCTACAGGGAATTCCAGGTGCTTGGATATCCCTGAGCTGGTCTTGGGACCTGCACAGGGTCCTGAGGAAGGGTGGGATGAGCTGGGATTTGAGGAGTTGCTCTGCTCACACAGCGAGGGCTGGAAAGGACAAGTGGCATTCCAGGAAAAGGGAAGAGAGGAGGGTGGATACTCACTGAGGAAGAAGTACTCGTGCTGGTGGTTGTAAGGCAGGTACTTCAGCTTCTTCTTGCCATACTGCAGGACACAAAGAGACAGCTCAGCCTGGGATTGGGACATTCCCAGGTAAAAGCAGGTTCTCTGTAATAATTCTTAATTTATTGAGCAGGAGTTTTGACTGAGCTCCCACCAGCGGGTAAGAAGAGATTTGGAGTGATTAAATGTCCTGACTTTGTCATTGTGTTAAGGGTAAATTCAATTTTTAAAGATAATTTCTACGTACTTGATTGAATTTTGATGCACCTCACCTTCTGCCATCCCTGTGTCTGTGAGAAGGGCTGCCAGCACCTCCATCTTTACTAATATGAATGTGATAGGCATAAAGTCTGATTTTTTGGAAGGGAAGACTTGTAACACCAATAAATCAGGCACATTATTCTCTCTGGGCTGAGTTCTGCAAGGCTGTGTGCTTGGCATCATTTGGAAAAGGATTTTATACCAATGTGAGAATATTGGAATAGACTGATTCTGGCCTAATATCAGGTATTTTGAGGTGGAAATCCAGTTTTCCTTGTTATGGCAAATGTTTAGGTTTTCCTTTAAGCAGTAGAACCATGGTCTGCTTTCTCAATAATACAAAATCTGGCTGAGAAACCATTTTTAATGTTGTATTTCCCTGTGTTGTCCTTGCTGCTTGTCCATTTTCTTGGGGTTTTGTTTTAAAACTAGAAATCCTTGTCCCATTGTGAAAAGCACCATGATTTAAGTGCTTTGGGTAGGTTTTTATAAACAGGCAGAAAATATTTTTGCTCTGGAGGGGTGGATTGAATTAAAATTAAAATCACTTGATGCTGAAAGATATTTGCTATGGAAATGGAAGGTCAGTTTTGAAATGTTCCTGCTGGAATACTGAGGAACACTGTATTTTCCCCTCATGTGGTACTTCAAGCCAGCAGGATGAAGTGGCCTTTAGTGGCTTTTTGCTTTCTCTCCAATTCCATCTGCATTATTTTTCCCAAGTTAACCCAGGACACTTTCTCCTGTGGTCAGCAGAAAGGAAATGGATTGGGAATTAGCAGTCAAGGCTGCTCCTCAGCCCAAGGGCTGGCTCCAAACTCCTGTCAGACAACAGAGCCAGACGAAATCCCTGGATTAAGCATTTCCTTTCTGGCATTCCTGGAAGTCCTCCCTGTGTAAGTCATGTCTAACAATGGGAGCCAACTCCTGGACTTGTGCAACCACTCTCTGAGGCCCTCTCAGACAGTAGTTTTCCATGTTTTCCTCACTTTTCCTTACCTCAACGGGCTGTGTGTCTCCCAGGACAAAAATGTGCAGCATGTTCACATCTGGGTCCTTCTGGAAGATGTTGGGCTTGGCGTGGTGCTGGAAGTGGCGGTGGTTCCACCAGTTTGCAGAGGCACCCTGGGCAAGGAGAACAAGGGAGTTTTCATCTGTGCTTTTCATCTTTCAAGGAGTTTTTCAGCTGCTCCCAAGGTGGGATTACCCAATCATTTGTAGGAACTAAAGTGATGCACTCAGATTGTGGCCAAAGTGGGATTTGCTTTGGAAAGAGCAGCAAGGAGGGAGTGGTGGAGTTGTTGGTTGCTATGAGATTGCTGCTTTCAGAGGGGTCCCTAAGGATCATCCGTGTTGAAAGATCATGGAATAAATATACTCTGAGAGAGTTACAGGTCACTATGTCTTCCCAGAAAATCCTGAAATGGCTTGGGTTGGAAGGGACTTTAAAGTTTTTTCAGTCCCAAACCCCTGCCACGGGCAGAAACACCTTCCACTATTGCAGGTTGCTCCATGAGCAATGATCACCAACTTTTTTTGTGCCTCTGCTCACTCTGGGAAGGTTGAGAGCCTCCCTTTCCTACTCTGCCACCTGCCAAAACGATGCATTCCCAGAATTCTCTGCCTCCGTAATTCCCTTTACCTTCAGGTGACCAATGACAAACTTGTGGACAATGTGGTTCCAGGAAGACTTCTTGAAGACAGAGAGGTGTCCAAAATCATGTTGCAGCCACCCTGCCTGGGCCTGGGATGAGGGGAGATCAAATAGTTAGGAAGCTGTTGGGAATCAGAGCTACGCAGGAAAGAAATGGAGATGGAGGGCACGCTGGGAGGGTGAGGAAGATCTCTCTTTGTCACCTGGGAAGTTGTAAGGATGCAGGCAAGGATGAGGGTTGTGATCCAGCTGGTCCCGAAGTAGGAAACCATGAGCCAAGCCAAAACTTCCATGGCAAGGATGTGTCCCAGGTAAAGGGAGAAGAACAAGGGGCTGGCTCGGAACAGGTTCATGTCCTCCGCTGTCTTCCGCAGGGTCCGGAAATCCTCCACCAGCTGGGACTGCAACAGGACAGGCAAGAGCAGGGTGAGGCTTGGAAGTGAGCCTGACTGAGCTGTGGGATGGATGGAGGAGGGATGAGCTCCATGCTAAGGACCCTGGCTCCATATTCCAGCTTTTTGCCCTGTATTCCTGTGAATAAACATCCTGACTGATCAGTGCCCACATCCTGACCTTTTGGACCTGGAGCCAGGAGAGTAATCTGAGCTGTGTTGAGTGTCACATCACCTGATGGCTCTTGTCTGAGTGAGCTTCCTAAGCACTAAGGAGGAGCTGGAGCAAGAGGGAATTCAGTGCTATTGTGCCTATTTCCAGGGCTCTGATAATGAGCACCCCACTATCACTCCTCATCCATTCAATCCATGGGCCAGCTCCTGTGCAGCCATCCATGAGGAGCATTCCTGGGTCACTGGGCCCCAGCGTTGTCCCCTCTATTGTGAGTGACACAGATATATCACAATCATGGCCAGCCACAAACAACAGGGCAGGATTGAATTTCCTGGCCAGAGCCAGCTGTGCCACGCTCTGGGCCTGAATTATGGATGAGCAGGGATACAGAGCTGCCCTGATGGTGGGCACTGGCTGCTGCTTCTTAGCAAGGCCACCAAAATGAGACATCTGGGGACTTGTGCTTTGGCTCTTGGTCACCAGCAAAGGAGCAGCAGAAGGGACCACAGTCACCAGAGCTGGTGCACATTTCCCATTCCATATGTCTGAGTTCCCATTTCCCTTCAGGATGGGCTCAGTCCAGCCTGGGTGCCTGGAATGGGCTGCCAGAAATTGGCTTTTGGTGGCTCTGTGGGAAAGAAAAGGTTTGTACAGCCAAAAGTGTCACCCCCTTTCCACACATATTTGAATCCAAGATGTTCAGTCACTGGGAACTTCTCTCCCTCTCTGGAGAGCATCCCAAGAAGGAAAAAATGGTGGGAAGAGCCACCCTGAGCCCCAGTTGAGGAATAAATACTCACATTTTTGTCTCGGTCCTGGCTGGGCTCCCCTGGAGCGAGTTCTCCGATAAGCAGAGGCTTGAGAAACTTCTGCACCAAGGTGGGATTGATATGGAAGGCCTGGAATGCATCCTGGAGTGGAAACAGGAGGAACTGTGTGAGATCCAGGAGTAAGATGTGTTTCCTGTTCACTGTGTCATTCCCACCCACCTCCTGCAGCTGTGGAGCCTGTGGAAGAGGGGGCCAGGTGACCTCTAGCTCTGTGATCACTTTTTGGGACATTAATTCCACTAAAGCCTGATGAATTTGCTGTCCTGGGAATGGTGAGACCTGGGATGGCATCCAGCCATATGGTGAAAGGCACCTCAAGAAATTCTTTCTAAGCAACTAAATACTTAAATCCTGTTAATTCCCTTAGAAGGTAGGCAGAGGGGAATTTGTGCAAATCCCTCCTCGTAGGATATAAATACCCTTGGAAAGTCTGCTCCTGGAGGCAAGTCAAGAGAGGGGGTGACTGTGGTGACTGAAGCTGGATGTGACTGCAAACACAAAAAATACTCCTGGGTGTTTTGGCCAGGCCTGGAGATCCCAGCAGTAAAACAGCTGAGGAAAAAGTGGTGACTTTTCAGAAGAATAATGCCTTGTTTGTGGAGACATTTTGATCCTGGCATTCATGAGTTTATCAGGCTCTTTCTCTATTCCTTCCTCCTCCCACATATTTTTGTTTGCCTGTATCTCACCAGGTGCCTAATGCTCGTAGTGAGATCTTGGCCAGATTCTTTCACATGGCTCAGTTGGAATTTTAACCCCAGGGACAGCAGCTGGGACAGAAAGCTGACCCAGATCAGAAATCCTCACTCTGTCCTTGCCCTTTCCTTGCTGCACAGAACTGGAGTCAGCTCTTGGAATTCACCTGGGAGAACAGGAAAGATTGGTTCCACGAAGTGCTAAGAGAGCATGGAAAAAAAAATCATTAAAAACAGGAGAACCATGCTCCAGCCTCTCCACCTTTGTCCCATTGCCTAACAATTGTAGGGACCAACTAATATTTCCCTCCTGGCTCTAAAGAGAAAGGGCAGACTGGAAAGTGCTCCCTGTGTCCAGCTGACCCTTCTGGGAGCTGCCCTCCATCAGAAGTCTGGCATTCAAAAATGGGGCTGGCTCAAAGTCCACCAAAATCAATAGAAACTTGGATCCAGAAATGTGTCACTGAAGTGTTGACTCTTGTTCCTGGTTTCCCTCTCTGGAACAATTTGCAGAAGATGTGAAAGAGGAGGGAAAAGTAGAATGAGGGGGGAAGTGAATAGCTGACTGTGCCTACTGCAAGGCTCTGCAGTTCTGTGTGAAAAAAAAAGGCAAGAAAGGGAAAGAGAGAGAGGGTGACACATAAGAAGTGTTTAAAAATGTTGATTCAGTATTATTTTAACTGCTGGGAATAAAAAAGTCTTTGGAGGTCAGACTGGGTGCTCACTGCCTGGAGATCCTGCAAATGATGGAAGGATTGGATTTTTGTTTTGTATATCTCATGAAGCTCATGTATTAATAGGTCCCAAAAATAAGATAGCACCTGAATTTTGGAATTGTTCTCAGTTCTGTACTGCAGGAGATGAAAAGCTTAAGGGAAAAGATAATTCCTGGGAAATGCTGTGTGATATTGGCACTTGACCTCCCAACTTTGTGATCTACTGACCAAATAAGCCAAAGTGTATTATGGGATGTGGGAATTATTCCAGCTGCTTTTGGTGAGGAAAAAAGCTTTGGATAATTGAGATATGAATGGTACTTGAGCACGGGGAGTGCTTAGAGTAGTCAGCACAAGGATTTTCTTTCATATCCCTGAACACCTCAAATTGCGAAATGTCCCTGCCTTTGTGTTCTGTGCATGAGGTGACACCAGAACAGGTTGGCCCAGACTCGGATGTTGTGTTTAAAAGAAATCAGAGACCCATGAATTGCTTTGGGTTGGAAAGGACTTCAAAAATCATTTCATTCCACTCCCCTGCCATGGGCAAGGACACCTTCCACAGACCAGGTTACTCCAAACCCCATCCAGCCTGGCCTGGGACATTTCTCAGGGATGGGGGAGTCACAGCTTCTTTGGACAACCTGTACTAGGGCCTCCCCACCCTCACAGGGAAGGATTTCCTCCTAAAATCCAATCTAAACCCACACAGGGTCAAGGCCAAGCCTTTCTCCCCCTGAATGAGAGAGGATTTTCTGGCTGTAAAGGGTTGTTCACCACAGGGAAGCTGCAAAACTGATGCCAATCCTGGTTTAGTGCTCAGAGCGGTGATTTAACAATTTCAGAGCATTTTTAAGGCCATGCCTTCATGGAGTGTGGGATGCAATGTAGGGTGGGGAGGTGGGAGGAGAACCAGCAATCCTGGAATCACCAACCTGTGTTTCAGCCTCCCTTTCAAGGATTCCAGACAACTGCAGTAGCAGATGTTTTTTGGTTGCTAATGGAGATATTGGAGTTAAATTCTTGGGGATAGGAGTCCAGCTCCTGTTTCAGCAGCTCTGTGTTTAAGCAGCTGAAAGCAAAAACCTGGCCCATCTTTCTGAGGGAGAAAGCTATTCATTCAGAGGATTTACTGAAAAGGGGCAGAAGGGCCAAAATGCAGCTCAGTGCTTCAAGGAAAAGAATGATAAATAACCACAGGACACAGGGAAATGGGGGCTGATGGAAAGGGAAGGTTCTGCCAAATTTTGTCACACATGGTTGCTAAGGTGTCAGGAGAGCAGCAGTTCCTGTTCCTGCTTGGTCTCTGCACCTTTTGAGAAGAGCTCTGAGGCAGCTTGGATTTCATTAACACGCCCTGAAGGGAGAACATGTTCTCTGGATGCACTTCTGAGGAAGGTGGTTTTAAGGGGAACTCCAGACAACAAACAATTCATTTCTAATTTGTTCCTGTTTCAAGGTTCGGGTTTTTTTGGTTGTTGTTTGGTTTCTTATCTTTTACATTTCTGAAACCTGAGAGGTGACTGAACCCAGCAAAGAAGCAGCTGGAGCAGCAGCAAATGCTTTTTTTTTTTTTTTTTTTCCCTCTTTTCTGTAGCAACCTGTAACCAAATTCTCCAGAGAATTTTCTCCTGGGGAAAAAAAAAGCTAAAAAGCTCCTTGTTTTAAAGCCTCCTCACAGAAGCAACTTTGAGACACAGCCTGGCCTCTGTTTAACCCTCCCTGTGCTTGGCTGTGTGACTCTGCATGTCACAAGCCCCACACTGGAAAAGGGGAGATTTGGGACACTTGGCTCCTGAATTCAGGGCTCGAGGCATGGCACAAGCAGGACACAAAGGCAAACCAGCAGGATTTAAGCAGAGCAATCCCTACCAACCCATCCTCCAGACACCACGGCTCCGGGGCGGGGGGGACCTGCATCCGCTTGGACCGAGTTGGGAGCAGCAAAAGGGCTGAGCCGGGTGTCCAGCAGGTGTTGGGGAGATGGGGACAGGGGACAGCAGGCAGCTGGCTCCCTTCGGGGAGGCAAGGAGCTGTCAGAGGATGCTGCTGGAGCCGGGAGAGCCGCGGGGGTCGGTCCTTACCGTGGCATCTTCGCCGGCGCAGTGGCTGATCACTCGCTGGCCCCCCGGGTGCCTGTTTGCCCACTTGGTGACATTATAAACCTTTCGCTCTATCACCAGCCACTTGTCCGTCCTCAGGTTGTGCTTCTGGATCTCCTCCCAGGTGTAGAAGCGGATCTGCGCCGCCGGCTCCCCCGAATCCCCCCCTTGCTCGCCCCCTTTCCCCATGGGGCCACTCGATTCTTTGTCTTCTTGACCAAAGAGGGGAAGAGAGAGGGGGAGGAAACCTGTCCCTGTGCCTCTCAGGGATGTGCCCGAGGGGAAGAGCTTTCCTGGCGGGATTGAACTCAGCTGATCCCCTGCTCCCTCCCTTCGCCTTCGCTCATGTCCTCCTTTCTCTTTGTTTCTCGCTTCTCTCCGCCTGCTCGGAAGTGCCCCCTAGGCTGGCTGTCCCCGCACTGATGCACTTTATCCTCGCACATAGCCCTGTGTTTTGAGGGAAGCTCGGCCCCTTCCACCCACACCACCCCTCCCTCTCGGGCATCCCCCCCCGGGCACTCTCCTCCCTCGGCATCCCCTCCCTCTCCCAGCATCATCATCTTTTCTCCCTCGGCATTCTCCTCCCTCCCGGCATCCCCCCACCCCAAACTCAGCGCTAAGATCAAGGCTCCCGTTT
>JANPWX010000057.1:83778-156886 GCA_024734555.1 Trochalopteron elliotii
GAAAGACATGGAGAGGTTTTCTGAAGGGGAAAAAGGCAGGAACTGAGGCTTTGGGGGGAAAGATAGAGTGAAAATCAGTTTTAGCTGCACCTTTAAACTTTTCAATACTTTTAATAGTCTTTTTGATACCTTTTTCCTTTCTGCCAAAGAAAAATACACATAAGGAGAGAAAGGACCCCAGGTTTTCCCTGTCTTTCACAAGAGGGAAAAGCTGAGGAGCTCTGAACATAAAAATAAATAATTAATTGAATAATAAATTGAAACATAGTGGGAAACAGCTGGGCTGGGAATAGGGGGCTGGAGCCTGGAGCCTGAAGTGAGGGAACCCAGTGATTAGGTGGGAATGCTGTAGCAATCCATGTATTTAAAACAAACTGCTACCAAAGATTTCCTTGATATTTTTTTACTCTGACATATTCTACTTCTTTTCCCCAGTCCTGGGAGAGTGGCTGAGGGCTGAGGAACTTTATGAGGGAAACACAACCAACAAAGGAACAGAAATCCCCATTGTGTGCCCACGGCTGGCAGGGATTCCACATTCTGCAGTGGATCTTGGGCTGCCCGTGGGATTATCAGAGTCAGGGCACCAACTGCTCTGGCTGCCAGGGGAGCAGAGGAGGGAATCACACTCAGAAAGCAGGAGACACTTAGCAGGGCAGGAATAAGGAGAGAAATGCTCTGTTCTGATGCTGCTTTGTAATGATTTCTAGTGAAAATCCTACTGGTATTCCCATATTATCATCAGATCCTTTCCTTTTTTTTCCCTTATTCAGGTTTTGCTTTCCAAAGTATAAAACTCTAAACAATCACCACCTTGCTCCCTCGGCTGCTAATCTGAATTTATGACTTCTGAAGGAGAAAAGATAAGCTTATTTTTATCTCTTCCCTTACACAGAGTAATTCCTGGGTGCTTTTCCTGTCAAGGTGCAAAATCCTCCCAAATCTCAGTCTTTTTTGCAACAGTCAGTTGGGTTGTTACAGCAGAATGCTGAGCAAATATTCCATGAAGTTACACTGTTTGTATGGAAAATCAAGAATTTTTTGTGGGTATGAAGTGTTAGCAACCCAAACAAAGAGTTCTGGGTACAACACTAACTCATTTAGGCCAAGTTATTCCAGTTTTCCAGCTCATTCCCAATAATACAACAAGAAAAAAGGGAATATTTCCAATTTCTCCCCCTTCTGCTGATGTTACACAGATCCTTGCAGTGGATCCTAAACCTGGTGTAGGAATGGTGTTACAGGGAGCTGTCAAGAGCTTCAGGCTCTTCCCTGGTAGTAAAACAATGATTAAATTAGTGGTTTCTTGCTGCATTTACTTCATCAGCATGGCTGTTTTAATTGCACTGATGACAGAAGCTTGCATATCACACCACCACAATTCCATTGTGCCTGGAATCTCCAGCTTTTCTTAGGCTGAACCAAGGCCAAGAACTGAGTCTTCTTTTAGACTCTGCCCTTTTAAACTGGTTTTCAGCATTTGTTAGTTTTCCTTTTATTTTTTTTTTCCCCTGTGGTTTCAGACCTCACCATCCATCATAGTAACTCATTTTCTCTAAAAGGAGAAAAGAAAGGCTGCAATCCTTTCAACTCATCTCCCTCTTTCTCTGATTAATGGTTTGGTCACCAGATGCCCAAATATTTATCGATTCCTCACCACACAGCTCACTTGGGTATTTTAAAGCACCTTCCAGCCAAATCATGGTAGTGAAATAAGGAATTTAAATACATTTACTCCAAATTATGGTGATCCCCAGCCACCAGATTTCCAGGCAGATCAGAGGAGCGAACCAAAGAGCATCTTTTCCCTCCCCTTGGATTTTTGGTGGTTCCTGGCAGTCTGGGGAGCTGGGTCACAGCATGATGGTGACAGCAGATGTGGAGGTGGAAGCAGTGAAGGTAAAACGAGGAGTCAGGGCACTGAAGGACAGGGATTGATGCCAGGAATCCCAGCTGGATGCGGGATGCTGGTGAGTCTATAACAGCAGCAGTTTTTTTCCCTGGCAGTTTTCAGGACAAAGGTCCCGTTCTTGTCTGTGAGGCACCCATTGAGATCCTGAGTGGGGCAAGGGCAGGGGAAACAACCACTGCTGGCAACTGGCAGGACACAGAAACCTTCACTGCTTAGGGCTGGGTGATTCCGGGAGCCTCCATGGCTTGTCTTGTATCATCTGCTGAGGAGAAAACAATCACAGCCAGGGATTTCATGTCAGAAGGAGCTTGGAAGAGAATTCCAAGGGCTATTGAGTAATTTGTCTGGGAAAATGTGTTAATAAGGCATTAACAGTCCTTACAGCTGCTGAAATCAGAGGAAGCACATGAAGGGAACAAGAGTGGTTTTTATCAAGTTTAGTGGTGCTTTTAGCTTGTTAAGATCCCTCAAAGCAAGTATCCAAAGGTTTAACTTGTGTAGGAAGATGGAATTTATTTGCTCTTAACAAATACAGGAAAAAGAAAACTGCTTTCTGTGTGTCCCTCTATTCATGATAAAAGGTCATAAATATCAACTAAATTCATGATGAATATTCTGTTGTGCAACTGATGATGGGGAAAAACAGAATTTGAAATAATTACTGCACTGTTCTGAATATAATTGTTACATTTAAAAAGATGTTAAACCTCTATTAATGCTTATTCATAGGAATTTCTGAAGGGAAGGAAATAAAAACGTTTGATCCAGTGTCTTGCAGGCACAGAATTCCAAGATGTGATGTAGCCATCAGGTGATGCTCAGAACGCGAGGGGCTGCAGCCTGGTGGCTCTTTGTTTCTATGGTTACCTTCAACTGGAATTGCTGTAACTAGGTCAGACTGGAAGGTGTGAATGGAAACAAAGAAATCCGGGATCAATAAAGAGAATTCATGGAGAAGGTTGGTGCTGCTGTGGAAAGGGAGATGAGTGTGGGGTGAGGAATTTTAATTTGTAACTCATATGGATGAAGTCCCACCCAGAAGGATCAATCTGTTTTAGCATCATTCATTCTTCCAGTGTTATTCTGCTGTCTGAAGAATCATCTGCAGGGTTTTGATGTGATTTACCTGTGGCAACACCTTCCCTCCCTCTGGCTGCACATCCAGGCATGAGCAGCCAAAAGAAGCCTTAGGAACAGGAAAGGCTGAGGCAGCTGGAAGGGAGAGGCAGAACAGATGGAAGAGAGGGAGGGATCTGCTGAAAAAGGGAAGCAAAATCAAGGGTAGGGAAGATAAGTCATAATCCGACTAGAAATAAGGAGAAACAGGTTGTAAAAATGGTTCAAAAGAAGGAACTTGGGTGTGAGGAAGGGGAACTCTCTACAAGGGCAGAGGAGACAGGTGGGGGTCGGTCTCTCTCCCAGGTAACAAGTGACAGGACAAGAGGAAACAGCTTCAAGGTTTAAGTTGGATGTGAGGGAAAATTGTTGGGGTTGGCAAACCCTGGAACAGACTGTCCGGGGCAGTGGTGGAATCAGCTGGGGGGATTTAAAAGCTGCTTGTGTGTGGGATTTGGAGACGTGTTTCCGTGGTGCCCAGCAACAAGACGAGGAGCAAAAGCTGTAAACTAAAACTCCAGAAGTTTCACCTCAAAGTGAGGAAGAACTTCAGCACATTGAGGATGGCAGGGCACTGGGACAGGCTGCTCAGGGACCTCAGGAAGGATGTCTGGGAGTCTCTGTGAGGAAGTCTCCCTCTCTGGACTCCAAACCCACCTGGATACGATCCTGTGTCACCTGCTCCAGGTGACCCTGCCTTGGCAGGGGGTTAAACTGAATAATTTCCAGAGCTCCCTTCCAACCCGAACGACCCCGTGATTCTGTGACTGATGGGCTGGGCAGTGCTGGGGGACTCGCTGCTCTCAGAGGGCTTTTCTAAACAAAACGATCCCGGGAGCCATCTCAGCCCTCACAGCCCGACTTCCCTTCCGTCCCGCGGTGCCCACCCCCCGTGTCCCGGCATCCCGGCCGCCCCTCTCCGGCCCCGGGGGCGGGCGCACGGCGAGCGCGGCCCAGTGGGCGGGCGGGCCCCGGGGAGGCGGAGCCGGGCCGAGCCGAGCCGGGTCCGGACCAGCCGATCTCAGCCATGGAGGGCTCGGAGCCCGGCCGGGGGGTGATGCGGCGCTTCACCTGGGAGGAGATCGGGCAGCGGAACGGGAGGGGGCCGGCGCCGCAGGAGCGCTGGCTGGTGATCGACAGGAAGGTGTACGACATCAGCCACTTCTGCCGGAGACACCCGGGGGGCTCCCGGGTCATCAGCCACTACGCCGGGCAGGACGCCACGGTGAGCGGCCGGCAGCCCGGGCGGGGAGGGATGGAGGAGGGATGAGCGCGGAGGAGGATCCCTGGGGATGGGAGCAGGGCAGGGAGCCGTGTGTGGCACGCCTGGGTCCTCCTGGGCTGTTCCACACACGCGTACGCCGGGAGCCGTGCACAAGGGAACACACAGGGCGCACGCTCCGCCGGGGATTGCTTGGGATCGTTTGGGATTGTCGTTACAAGGAAGCGTTGCTGAAGGAACGACGGAAAACAGCCGGGAAAAAAAAACAAAACAAAAAACAAACAAACAAAAAAACCCCAACAAAAACAAACCCAAACCATAACCAAATCCCCTCAGTGATTTTTTGCACACATAAGAGTATCGGATGCTGCCACCCGTGTGGCACACGCGGTGACAGGGTTGTTGTTTGCGGCACGGGCGCCTTCGCTCTCCTCGAACTTCCCGAACCCAAGAGATGGCACTAGAGCAGAGTGTCACTGAAAGTCGTATTTCAGTCACGAAAAAGAAATGAATCATTCGTGTCTGAGTGCCAGCGGCTGTTGCAGAGTGCAGTAAATGCTGTTGGAGCTGGGTGTGGGGTGCCTTTGCCAGTGGTGTTTCCTTCCTTTGTTTGCTTGTGCCTTTTCCATGAATTTCTCCAAATGCGTGTGTTTGGACCCAAGGGTGGATATGGGGAGGGAATGTACCTCTAGGGTGGTGTTGATGGACTGTATTTCAGTCAGGATGGAACTTGAGATCTCCACGTGAAGATCCCATCGGTTGAATATCATTCAGAGCCAAAAATAGGTGAATCTGCAACATTTCATGAGGGCAGGGGGCACATGTGTATTTTCAAAGCCCTATCACTGGCACAGGTTGCCCAGGGAAGTGGTGGAGCCTCATCCCTGGAAGTGTTCCAGGCCTGGTTGGGTGGAGCTTGGAGCAACCTGGAAGGTGTCCATGGCAGGGGGGAATGAGGTGAGCTTTGAAGGGCTTTTCCCACCTGAACATTCTGTGTTTCTGTGACCAGAAAAGGGTCAGCCCATGGAGTGAGCAGGTCTGGATGGTGGGATTGCAGCCAGCTGCATTCTTTGGGTGATGATATCAGTGCCACTGCTGGGTGCAGTTGAACTGCTGACCGCTCAGAAACCCCGGCCAAGTTTTATTTTCCAGTGGTTTTGTCCCTGGGGATCAAAAGAACAAGACTCCACAAAACCAGGGGAAAATGCAAAGGAAGAACTCCTCTGGTTTGCTGTTCTGATTTCTAGAAGGTGCAATCAGCCATCCCCTAATCCCCAGCTGGGATTGCACTCCAGGTTTTACAGCCTCCATGGAAAGGATTGGTCTAAATGTGTGGTGCCATCCTCCCCTGCTCTGCCCATATACTCCTCCCCATTTTCCCTACTTTTCCAATGAGAAAATACAAATGTTGGTTCCCCTCTCTTTTTCCCTCCTTTATTCAGTGACCCTGAGCAGTGAGGACACTACAGCTGGCCCAGAGCTGGCAACACCAGTCAGTTTTTTTAACCCCTTTCCTGACTATCTTTTAAAAGCACATTTTATTTTAAAAAGCACACAATGATGGCCTAGTAATTACAGTGATAAACAATGCATGTTACAGGAATCTTACAAAGTGATGCCCAGCAAGCAAATATTGTCCCAGAAAATTAAAAAACCCCACATCCTTAGGTTGTAGGAGATTGTAAAAACATGCTAATTTGGGCACCAGGAGGGAAATGTCGAAAAGGAGGTGAATGGGAGATCAGGAATTAGATGTCAGAGTGCCACAGGATTTGTAATTTAAATATAGGGACAGAATCTGTAGTGATAACAGCCACTGGTGGGTTTTTTCACCTGGTTGCCATGGAGATTGATGCCGCATTTAAGTAATAAAAGTAACTGGTTTCTCCAACAGGAATCTTTTGAATGGAATATAGATGGAGCATATCATGGAATAGATTTCTTTTGCTGCCACCTGAATGATGTTTTGTCTTTATCCTGTTCCTCTGTCTGTGTTTCAGGATCCTTTCATTGCTTTTCATCTTGACAAAGCACTGGTAAAGAAGTACATGAACCCCCTCCTGATTGGGGAGCTGGCACCAGATCAGCCCAGCTTTGAGCCCAGCAAGAACGTGAGTGTCATAAAAACTTGGGTTTGGGGTTGAAATTGTACTTTTTAACTTCTCTGACTGGCAGGCAGAACTCCCTGTACACAAGATCATAGGATGTCCTGGAATCACTGTTGGCTGAAGCTTCATTTCACATCATTATTTGTAGTTTTAGCAAAGATTTGTCTCCAGGTGACCCTCAGCTTTCCCCCTTTTCATCCCTGAGAGGGAAAACTATGCTCCTATTCATGTTCCTGAGGCATTTTCCCACCAGTGGATGCTTTTGGGTCTCCCCACAGAAAAAGCTGGTGGAAGATTTCCGTGAGCTCCGTGCAACCGTGGAGAAGATGGGGCTTCTCCAGCCCAACCATGCCTTTTTCATCCTCTATCTCTGCCACATCTTGGTGCTGGATGTTGCAGCCTGGCTCGTCATCTGGTATTTTGGGGCATCCTTGGTGCCTTTCCTCTTCTCTGCGATGCTTCTGGGCACTGTCCAGGTGAGCAACTACACAAAATAAGCCCCAAAAAGCCAAATTTGGGACTTAGGTGCTTGTTGCCATAATCAGGGGACAGATTTTATCATCATGGACTTCTCCAAACCCTACTTCTTTCTGGTTTCCACCTAAAAGGCAACACTACACATGCTGCTGTGGTAGAGCAGGCTTTGCCTTGCTTTTTCCTCCCCATATTCCATCAAAGGCTTCCTTATTCCAGCCTTGCCCACACCATGAAAGCCGTGTCCTGGTCCTGAGCTCCACGGTGCCAGAACTCCAAGGCAGTGTGCAGGGGCCAAGCCACTGTGTTCCCATGGGAACTTGCAGGGAGTTAGAGGAGAGGGCAGAGCAGCTCTCAAAGCCCCAGCTATTCCTCCCATGGCCAGCTGATCCCCTTGGAATTACAAGTACTTGGAGGAGGCAGCAGCAAGCTGCTCCTTAAAGGAGACTTTGTTGCCGATTTCAGAGCAGTTTTGTGAGGGAATAAATGCTGGTTCTCAGCTCTGTGGCTGTTTTTTTTCCCATGACTTTTTTTCCCTTCCTCATGGAAACAACTGTCCAGGACTAAAAGTCATTAGGCAGAGTCTGGAGTGCACTGGTGTGTAGTGAAAAAGGAGAGTTGGGATTGGGCCCTGGCAGTGGAAGCACTTCTGCTATCCAGGGATACGTTGTGAGGAGCGTGGGAGTGGGAGAAGAAAGCCCTTTTCAGACACAGACCCTCCTGACAGTTCTTTTTCCCCAGCAGCACTGGTTGTGTTTTTTTTTTAATTCCAGGCCCAGGCTGGCTGGCTCCAGCATGATTTTGGACACCTGTCAGTCTTCAGCAAGTCCAGGTGGAACCACTGGGTGCACAAGTTTGTCATTGGCCATCTCAAGGTGAGCACTGGGTGTGGGGAGGGGCTGCCAGAGCCCTGCTCTGCAGCCACAACCAACCCCAGGATACAGAGAGAACTAAGGGCAGAAGATCCACCTTCTTTAGGGCCCTTTCTTCTCATCCATTCCCACAGGGAGCCCCAGCCAGCTGGTGGAATCACCTCCACTTCCAGCACCACGCCAAACCCAACTGCTTCCGGAAGGATCCCGATGTCAACATGCACCCCTTGTTTTTTGCTTTGGGGAAAACCCTCTCTGTAGAGGTGAGACCTGGGGGAAGCTGGGAGGTGACAGCAGTAGGATTCAAATTTGGGAAGCTGCAGAGAGCTTGGAGACTGGACACTAATTAGTTTGATTTTATATAGTGCTATTTTGCCTTCCTCTAGTCCCTAATATTCCTCAGTAATACTCCAGCAATTCTGAGATCTCTGTATTCTAAAGCTCAAAGTTATTTCTGCAGCATTAGAAGATAAGAACAAAATACTTGCCATGATTACAAGTTCCTATTTCCCTTGATGAGAGACTTTCAATTTTATGAAGATCAGAATTACAAGTTGTTCTCTTTTACCAAGATCAGTGTGACTAATTGTAGTGATCTGGGGATGGAAGCAGCAGATGACAAGCCAGGGCTGTCTGGAACTTTTACAATTCCTGATCAAAGAAGCTATTTTGGTGGTCTCAGCCTGACAGTGGGTGTCACAGTGGTTCCCATCTGCAGTCCAGCTCTATTTCTGCAACAGCTCTGCAGTTAATTGAGTGGCTTTAGCATTTGCTGTCCTTTTTAAAAAAAAAAAAAGCTATGTAAATTCATAGTGTCACTTTAAATGCTTCGATTTGCATTGAAATTAAGGAATGGGCTATTGGGAATTAGTCTGAACATGTACAGGGATATGGTGTCATTCTTCAAGGAAGCCAGTGGCTTGATCTGTTATGTTTGTATAGCAAACATTGAAAGATGAGCAGCCTCAGAGGGGACATAATCTGTTCACCCTCATTCCTGTGGACACAGTTTCAAGCCTGGATGCTCATTTCTCTGTTTTCCTGACTAATTGCAAGGAGGTGGGACTTCCACACACTGCCATCTTCTTTAACAGTATCACAACACTACCACAGCTTGGGTTTTTTTTAATTCTGTGCTTTGTCAGCAAACTGTTTGTGTGGGTTTCTGTCTCAGCATTTTTAGGCAGCTTGTGCCCTGTGTAGGGGCAGAGCTTCCTGTGCAGGTCACTGTGTGTGTGCAAGGCACTGCCCAGCCCCTTTTGCACCCAGGGCAGGGTGAAAACTCATCCATGCTGAGGTTCCAGGGGATGGTGGATGCTGGCTTGGTTGGATAGCACATCTTCTGGAAGTTTAGGAGTGTGTGCACAGGTGTCTTCATGGCCTGAGTAGTTTGTGTATTTCAACAGCTTGGTGTGCAAAAGAAGAAATTCATGCCTTACAACCACCAGCACAAGTACTTCTTCATCAGTGAGTAACCTCCCCCTCTGCAGTTCTGTGGCCAGCAGTCACTCTGCCCCTTGTTCTCCCCTTCCATCCCATCCTGTTGGGATAATTCATGGCTCTGTTTGTCCCCCCAGTTGGTCCCCCAGCGCTGGTGCCCCTTTACTTCCAGTGGTACATCTTCTACTTCGCTGTGCAGCGGAAGCAGTGGGTGGTGAGTCAGCTCCACAGGGGCCAGGGGGGCTTCTCCTGAGTTTGGGGATAAATTCCAGTGCCAGATTTACTGGGAGTTGTGTGTGTCTGCAGCAAAGGATGTGGGTATAGATTTGGGAATGGTGTTTGCCAGAGGGGGATCTTCCACAGCCTTTCTCTTTTCACTGGGTAACAAAAGATGTTCTCTGCTTTTTTTTTTTGAGTTTTGGTTTTCTCACTGCTTGATTCCTCTTTAGATCCAGAGAAAATGTGGTGCTTTAGAGCATGTTCTGTCTGGTGTTTGCCCTCTGCTGGGCTCATGGAACCAGGATAATTCCTGAGCACAGGGAATGGCTGGTGTCAGGTTGCTTTGGTATGAGGCTGGGGAGGAAAAATTGATCAGTAGAAGATGTTACAGGAGGTTTTAAAGGGAATGATGCTAAATTCAGAAGCCAGAAATTCTTCCTTTTAATGAAGTTCTCCCTGTCCCCTGTACTACAGGACCTGGCCTGGATGCTGTCCTTCTACATCCGATTCTTCCTCACCTACTTGCCCTTCCTGGGGGTGAAGGGTACCCTGGGGCTCCACCTGTTAGTCAGGTATCATCCAACTTACAATTCCAACATTTTCTCTGCCCAGTTTGTGTCAATCCTTTGTGTCAGCTTTTCTCCAGGCCCCTGGTTATTTTTCTCATCACTCCCTCTTCTTCTCTCTCCTGATCCTTTCAGTGGGATCAGGAGGCAGTTTCCTGTCAGGCTGCAGGAGGTGGAAGGTGTGTGTAGGTCTGATCTGAACAGATTTTTGGGTTTCCTGGTGTTCATTTTGTCAGGCACCAACCAGCTGGTGTGTGCACAAGTGTTTTGTACTGACTTGTCACATCATGGGTGTGTGATCTGTGATGGTCTTTTGTGTTTGCACAGGTTTATAGAAAGCAACTGGTTTGTCTGGATCACACAAATGAATCACATCCCCATGCACATTGATTATGATAAGAATGTGGACTGGTTCTCTACCCAGGTGAGACCTTATTTATGGAGATCTGTGACAGTTCTGGGTGTGTAAAGTCCATCTATCTCAGCCTGGCCCCCTCGTGTTGCCTGGAAATGACTTCTGGAGCTGTTGTGTCCAGCCAGAATTCCTGTGGGGATGAGAAACCTGTGTTTGAGAAAGGGCATTGCTAAAATAACACTTAAAACAAGACTTTTTTTTTACCCTCTCAGCTCCAGGCAACCTGCAACGTTCATCAGTCCTTTTTCAATGACTGGTTCAGTGGCCACCTGAACTTCCAGATCGAGCACCAGTGAGTGGAAACAGGGGTTGGGAATAGTTCCAAGGAGTGCTAGTTACACCAGGGCTGAAGAGCCTCCAAGGTCCCTCTATCAGCTGAGGCAGGAACAAAAGATAATGTGGGTTAATTTTGTGCTCTTTTTGTGGGGGCGGAACTCTGAAAAGAAAATTTCTGGAGCACCAGTGAGCACCAGCAGCACTTCAGATCTAAGCTGCATGGCACAGGGGGACAATTCCCAGCACAGACCCTGAAGGGACACGAGAGGGACCATTGCAGAGCAGGCTGTGGCACCAGGGGAGCTCAGGGCACTTGCAGAATCAGGCTCAGCAGAGGGGCTGGGATTCTGTGTGGTGGTGACAGATGCCATGGAATCACCACCTCCTTTTCCCACAGCCTTTTCCCTACAATGCCACGGCACAACTACTGGAAGGTGGCCCCTCTGGTGAAGTCCCTGTGTGCCAAGCATGGCATTGAGTACCAGTGCAAGCCTCTGCTCACAGCCTTTGCAGACATCGTGCAGTGAGTATTGACCCACCGTGTTCCCAAGTCAGGGGTTGTCCAGTGCTGTGGGGTGAAAAGGGGAGGGACATGGAAGGGGAGGGGCAGCCTCTACAGGTCCCTTCTGACCCAAATCACTTCATCATCTCCT
The DNA here is from genome assembly GCA_024734555.1 of Trochalopteron elliotii. Classification (NCBI taxonomy): domain Eukaryota; kingdom Metazoa; phylum Chordata; class Aves; order Passeriformes; family Leiothrichidae; genus Trochalopteron; species Trochalopteron elliotii. The sequence goes on from JANPWX010000057.1 coordinate 95,052, forward strand.
TTGCTTCATCTGTAGATGGCAATTCTCCCCACGAGGCTCTCGATTGGAACACGGGGTTCATTCCCTTGTTTCTCTCTTGGCAGCTCTTTGAAAGATTCAGGGGAGCTCTGGCTGGATGCTTATCTACATAAATAAGCAGCAGTGGATCCCTGCAGAAGAATTCCCCCCAGCCTTGCTGCCTCCTGTGGTGATCACCCTGAAGATCCTGCACTGAGGAGAGCTGGCTAAGCCAGAAGTGGGGAGGTGGTGCTGCTTAATTCCATGGATGAATGTAATTAATATGATTTTCCCTTTTTTTTGTGGGTTTTTTTTTTAAGATGTGCTCTTAATTTTTTTCTTGTGCTTCTTTCATTCCTCTTCTCTGGGGAAAAGCTGGATGGAGGAGGTTGTGTCCCACCGAGCTGGGTGCAGCTTTGGGACTGGGAACAGATTCCTTTTCATCTGCTGATCCTTCATTTGCTGAGTATATAGGAGGGAAGCTTCTTATCTAACATAGGCTTTTTGGGGTGGCTCTCATTGTGAGTGTAGTAAGAAAGTTGGGACAGCATGAAATCAAGGAATGTGGGAATTAGGGAAATGTGGAAGCTCTAGGGAATGGGGTAGGTTCAGTATTTTCAAATCCCTGTTTGTAATAGGGAGCTCCCAGACCAATTTGTACATAAGTGGGTGGGGTGGGGAGGTGCAGGCAGCAGTTCTCCAGGAATGGGATCTAGTTAGAGCTCTAATTGAGGTAGGCAAACAGGAAAGTGGAAGTTTTTCCATGTGCCATATTCTGTGGCAATGCTGCCCTCCACATCTCCTCTGGAAGCCTCTGGATTATTTGGCCTGGTGACATTCCATGGAGGATCTGCAAGGGGTTTCCACCGTGCCAGACTTCAGAGTGTTCTGAAGCCATTACTGAGAGTCAGAAGAGAGAGAAACCTGTCCCATCCATACCCAGGATCCTTACAAGAGTGACTAAGGAAGCAAAAGCATTCCAGGCCAGGTTGGACAGGCCTTGGAGCAGTCTGGTTTAGTAGAATACAATAAACCATGGCAGGGGATGGAATGAGCTGAGCTTTAAGGTCCCTTCCAACCCAAACCATTCTACAGTGATTCTGTGTGAAGGGTGAACATAGTCACTCCATGATTGCCTGAAGCTTTGGGCTTTTTTGAACCTCTGGGTGGTTTGTTAAAAGGAGAGAATTCCTGACTCCTGGCCCATGGAGAGTGAGGCACTCCTGCCTGAGCAGCAGACAAATCTAAGTTAGAAAGGTGGTGGGAGTCAGACTTCTGTTTAAAAGTGTTTAACTTTTCATTCAGCTGCAAATCCACAGGCACACCTCAGCCAGAGCATTGCTGGTCTCCCTCCCTTGGATGATGTGCCTTCCAAACACATCCCAGTCCTGTGGGATTTACTGAATAGTCTTACTGCCTTTCCTGGGGTCTTTTAATTTACTGCCTCAACAGATGCCAAACCAGGATGTAGCACCTGACACATCACTAAGGAAGATGCTTCATCACCCTGGTCCTCCAGGGACTGGTGGGTTAAAATCCAGGAGGGATGGGTTAATTTTGAGGAATTTTTTCCCAATCAACTTCCAATATGTGGATGGGGTGTTGAGGGAATGGAAAAATGCATCTTCTCAGGCCAAGAGTGTTGTTAAGCACAGGATAAAATTGTATTGAGAATAATAATACAGTCATTAAATACCTGTTGATTAAGACCATAAAGAAAGTGGGCCTTAGTTCCTGTTTTACCTTGGTTTTTTCCTGCTCCATTTCTTTCCCTCTTATTACAACTGTGGATGGAGGAAAGTCTATTAATAAAATTCTTTATCTTACCAATTTTTGCTGTCATCAGAGTAAAATACATCTGTGCAAGAGTCTTCATGTTGTAAAAGGTGGAACAAATGCCTGTCCACAGCTACAGAGAGAGAGCTGTCATAAACCCCTTTCTCCAGAATGTGCTTCCCCTGTGTTTTCTCTGCCACAATAAAGAGGAGACAATAAACCAGCTGCCTGGATAACCAGGAAAAATAACACAGATGAGCACATTCACAATCCTGAAGGGTAAGACTGAAAGGAGGCCTGACTCAGCAGAACCAGATATGAATGTGCTGAGTTTTCTGGAAGTTTTCCAGGCTTGAGAAGAGTTTTCCAGAGAGTTTTCCAGGCTCAAGAAATACACTGAAATACACGACCTTGGGAGAACACCGGCCCCAACTTTGCCATCTAGTGGAAACACTTCAGCCTTAAAAATGTAACCTGAACATTGTGGAATAGCCACAGGGTGGCAGGCAGACATCAGAAGGGGAGGAGGACATCCCAGAGGATCAGGAGGGAAGGATCAGATCATGAGAGGGACCTGGCAAGGGTGTGGAATGACAGGACAAGGGGGAATGGCTTGAAACGGAAAGAAGGGAGGTTTAGATGGGATATTGGGAAGAAATTCTTCCTTGTGAGGGTGGTGAGGCCCTGGCACAGGTTGCCCAGAGAAGCTGGATCCCTGGAAGTGTCCAAGCCTGGGTTGGACAGGGCTTGGAGCAGCCTGGGATAGTGGAAGGTGTCCCTGCCCATGGCAGGGAGAAGAGAATATTGTTCCTGAAGATGTCAGAGATTCATAAGGCTTTGAAGATTATCCAGTTAACATCATTGGACAAAGAGGTGGCTCCAACCTGGAATAAATGATCTTTTTCCAAATCATGAAGGAACATCTCCAGCAAGGGAGCAGCTGGAATTATAAGAATGTAAGGGTGATGTTCATACAGTTAAAGGTGATGGGGCAACTGAAAGAGGAAAATGCTGTAGTTTTCCCCTTCCCAACACTCACTCATTTGGACTTGTTAATGGTGCAGATTTGCAGTCCTTGCCCAACTTGTGGATGTGTTTGCATGCATTATCCCAAATTCCTGAAGAGAGGAATGGCATTCTTTATGGAATTCTCCCCACCTTTAGAAAAGTTGGGGAAATTAAGCTGACTGTAGATCTGCACAGGATAGATGGTGAATGCAGCTGAGTTGCTCATAAGTGGGAGAATTTGCTGCCTCCCATGATTCTTTTATAAGGAATATAAAGAGATTTCCTAACAGGTCAGGTGTAGAGGACAAGTGCAGTAATGCAAGACTGCTTATGGGTGGGAAAGGAAAGTGATTACACTGAAAGAGATTTCTCTGGGATTTGCATCTCCTGCAGGGACTGGTATTAACTGTTCAGAAAATGGGGAGGAATTTCCACCAAGAGTAGTTTTGAAACAGCAACAAGTAATGATACACCCATGACAGCTTACATGAAATGCTGGTTATGGTGGTGCCCCTTAGGCAAAATTTCCAAAGGTCTGACAGGTCCATATTAATCTGGCTTGGCTTTGCTCTCAAGAACCAGCTTGGCTTTTTGATTTTTGCAGCTCATCATTTATGCTCTTGCCAGTTTGGTGATTTCTTGTGAGACAATAAAATTGTCAGCATTCCCTGAGCCAAATAAAAGAAGAGGCAGTGACTTGATCATAAAATGAGAAGTTTTAGCGTAGACAATACCTCAATCTGTCAGTAATAAAGAAATATTCAGCAGCTGAAGTGTGGATCAATACCAGTTCAAGACATATGTAAGTGCAAATCCTTAGTACCAAGGTTAATTAGCCCAATTAGCAGGAGCAGTGCTAGTTTGTCCTCTAAGGGTAATATAAAAATTCAAGAATAACTCAATTTTATAGATGATAATTCCTTGTATAATGTTTGCTTTGACTCAGGAAGAGATCAGGGCAGGCCTGTGGGCAGTATTATCCTAATTAGGTCACCTTCTGCATAATAGACCTTTTTCAAATGAGCACTAACCCATCAGGTAGCTGCAGACCAAGATAGAATGATAACTTCTTCTGGCAAGAAGGGATGCCAATGTTCTGACAAGTGAGCCTGAATTCATTTCCAGGATCATCTCCCAATCAGTTATGAAGAAGGAACAAGGTGAGGTAAGAAATGCTGGGTATTGCCCAAGTAAAATAAAAGGTGAGTGAGGATGCTGCAATGAGCTCGGGTTTTGACATTTTCTTTGTTTTGTTCCCTCTTCTCCCCTCATCCAAGAGGAAGATCAGAAACATATGAGACTAGAAAGCCAAAGGTATCTCTGTCTTCAGCAAATGTCCCAAAATTACCAAAATAAAGGAGTAAGTATAAAATTATGGGACTTAGATCCCTAGCAAAGAGAGGAGAAACAAACTCATGGGAGCTTTTTTGAGGGATGAGGGACAACCTGTGAGGCAGACTGGAAATAGAAAGAATAGTGAAAAGGTCATGGAACTAAAAGTAGGAGTTGCTACCTGTAGCAACTGTAGCAATTTAGTAATTGGTAGGTTGTCAAAGAAAAAATAAATTTTGCAAAAGAAGTAGCAAAATATGAAAACTATGAGTGGTGCCCTTGCTGGGAGGGTAGGATGTAGAAGTTGAAGGATGAGGGACATCTCTGAGGCAAAATGTTTACGTTGCCCTAAGAATGTACCCCAAAATATGTGGCTGAGGAAGGACAGAGGTGGATGGTGAAGGCCAGGGAAGGAATTATGGCCAAATATTGGCTGTGCCACATTTATTGCAGAGGTTGGAAGGTGGCCCGAGGCCCAGTGGGGGAGGGTGCTCTGTGTGTAGGCCATGGAACCACCGTGGGTGTTTTAATCCTGGCTTAGGCCACTTTGTTCCTAATTAGGGTTGCACAAACCACGTATTAAAACAAACTTCAGAGCATGGGCACCTTTTGTGGAAATTTTCTTCTGTGGATGCCCAATTTCAGGCAGCCAGAGCATTTACAAGTTTGTAAGCAGTGGGTGCCCTGCACTGGAAACAGAAAATGTGACAAAAATGCTGCCTGGTCTGAAAAAAAACAACCCAAATATGCAACAGTGAGAAAACAAAATGGGTTTGTTACAGGCATTTAACAGTTTTGTCTTGGATTATGGTGTGTCTTATTCTGTGTAACAATATAGAGCACTTGGGAGAGGAGAATTACAGAATTTATAACTTCAGATCAGCTTAATTTAGATCTTAAAGCCACAGAAGAGCCCCTGGGATTCTGAATTTCATGAAGCTGAAGGGTGCAAAGGGTTTATTTCATAGGTGTTGCAAAAAAAAATGATATAATATGTGTTTTATTGCAGTTTATTGTTCTGTGGGGAGATTTAGATGAGAAGGTTCACAGGGCTTATTACAGAGCCTAATTTTAGCCTTCATTCTAATTAACATCTTGGGGTTTTATTGTTTACTCATAAAATGTAATCAAAAACTGGGAGGGAAAGCATGGCTTTTCACAGGTGTTTTTTTTTCCTCTTTTGCAAAGGGTGTGAAGATTGTTTTCACAGAGAAAAAAACACTCTGCTAATTTGTTATTGATATCTGGACAAAGGGATGAAACAAAAATAATAAAAAAATTAAGTATCTGAGCAAATGAAACCTGTCAAGGCAGAGTCTCTATTGCAAACTTGTCTCCTATCTATAAAAAAACCCCTTGGTTTTGCTTTACGTTTCTCTTTCCATTTGAAGGGACATGGTATTCCTGATAAGGAGCTCCATCTGAGATGCAGGGTGGTGTTTCATTAACCCAGAATATACTAAAAAAGGGAAAACCTGGTCCTTTCCTCCACACGACTGACATGGTGCCTTTCAATGTTTTTATCAAAAGTGGTAAATTACTGGATTATTTTTTCCTTTCCAAAACAAAATTTTGCCAACTGCAAAAGTTTTCGTCACTTGAAAAGATTGCAAAGATCTTTCTGAATGCAGCTTTTTCCTGAATTGTGGATTCCCCATTAAGTTTTGTGCTGGAGATAAAATAATTTGAATTATTTCTATTTCCTGGCTGTGTTTGGGAAGAGGCACATCATAGTCACAGAAGAGGTAGTCTTGAAGGAGAGTCCATGAAATCCAGGAATTAAAACAAGACTCTGTGCACAGGAATGTGTGTGCTGACTGTGGATGGATGCAGGTAATTTCCTTGGAGCCACTGTTGGGCAGAACATTCCTGAACCATCCACAAAGGGCTCAGTATCCTGTCAGCTCCATTCCAGAGTCCCTTGAGGACAAACTCTTCAAAGGAAAGTTATGTTATATAAATTAGGTGGTACCTGCCTGTGGATGTAGAGACATTTCAGATTATCTCTGCTTTGATCAAAGATGCTGTTCCATGGCTCCAGAGCAGCCAGGACAGGGCAGAGACTCAGCTCTGCTTCCAGAGGGAAGTGCAGGTCTACTTGTAGATGCTCATCCAAGGTAACACTTTTCCAGCTTTCTCCACTGTTGATACCTAATTCTGGAGGTGTGTTCAACCCACAACTGTCTGTCTTCTCTCTAACAACACTGGTGAGACACTACACTTTGTAAAGTAGAGATTCTCCACCCAGGAGAATCCAGGAGCCCCAGGAGTCTCACTTGGGAGGTGTTCCCACTTGAAAGGCTCCATGAAAACCCTGTAAAATGTAAGACGATGTTACTCAGAACCTAAAGATCCTCTCTGGAAAAGATTTTCTTAGAAACAAGTTCACAGGATCATTAATGCTGGAAAAACCTCTTAGATCATCAACCACTTCCAAATGCTCTGGGGTATCTCAGGACCAGATTTATTTCTGGATCATTTATCTCCAGTGGATTAAGTGTGAGCTGCAAGTATTTACATGACACAGGATAAAAGGGCTGAGGCAGCAACAGTCAGCTGAGCAGTCAGGTGGTGTCCTTCTGGAAATCTGGGAAATTGTGTCAAATGCCTGTGCAAGGAGCCTCTCAGTCATGGGAGCAGGGTTGTGGAGTAGCTCTGTGCACGTGTGCCAGCTCCCAGGAAGGTAGGACACGTATTTTGGCAGGTGTGTGGGCTGTGGTTGCAGAACACCAAGTGTGGTGGAAATTCACTTTGGCAGGTTTCTCAATAGTTTCTCTGGGTGAGCAGGACTGTGCCTTTCACTGTCTGAGCTTTTCCATGTACCTCTGGAATCTGTTTGGTGACCTGGATAATATAGATAGAGGCAGCTTCTGCTTTCCCATTGAGGAGGGATTTTGATTTAACAGAGTATCAGTGGGTGTTACATGGCCCCTCTGACGCTAAATAAATTCAGATAATAAATATTTATACACAGTGTTAATAGAGAGGAAAATAATCTTAGAGTTCCCAAACTTAATTCCACCAGTTTGGTGGGTGCTGGCACCTACAGTGTTAACAGTGGAAGTCACAACTACTGACTTTGGGTATTGACAGAGACATCCCATATTTGTTCACTCCAATACATTCCTGGCTCTTCATTCTGCCTCTCCTCGTAGATCAAAACCGAACCCCACGTTTTTATCTCCTCCTTTTCAAGTAGCTGCTACATGTACAAGTCTGAATATAGGGCCATGGGAAGGGTTTTTTGTACTTTCAGCCAGCTATGGAGTAACTTGATATTTTCACATGTGCACAAAACCCCACGTCTGCAGGAAATTACGCAAACTGTTGCATGTTTTATTGCCACCACCTCAGCTCCTGAACATTGATTTAGGTAAGACTCTGCACATATACATAGAACATGAGCACATCATTAGCGTGGACACTTTCAGCTTTTATTTAGAGCGAGATAAAGAGTTACAAAATGCAGTGTGACAGCAGGGTAGAAAGTATTCCTCCCATTATTTTATCACTGTCTTCTGATGAATACTAGCAGTCACATTTCTCTTTTACTTTGGGTGGTTCAGCAATTGCCACACGTTAGGCACTTTTAAATGGCAGTTTGGGGCTTGACTGATTAATTTGCAAGATGCTACATGATTTGAAGAATTAGAATTGCATAATTTGGAGTTCTGTGTCAGCCAGGGAACTGCCCACTCTGTGCTTGGCAGACAGGGAAAACACCTCACTCTGCTGAGGTGCCTTGGTCAAAAAAGTAGTTTGGCTTTCTTATCTATCTTCATCTTTCTTTATCTTTCTCTCCTGCCAGCTGAAGTCTGCAACTTCAGCTGAGTGTTCTAAGTCCTTCTCAGAACTGGGAGCTCACACAACAACCAGTTTTCTTGGAATCCCAATGTGTGAATTGTCTGGGAAACTCATTGTCATGAGAGAGAGTTGAGACCTGCAGCTGGTCAGGCTTCAGGCAGGGACCAGGTATCACTGCAAGCCATATCTGGGGTTACGGACCTAAGAAATTTGGAAACATAAATAGAAGGTTTGGGCCGAGGGGGAAAACTCAGGATTTAACTCGATATTGCATTACAGAGGGGTATGATGGAAATACCCCATCTGTATCACCCCAGCCTGTACCACATCTGCCTGCTGCTTGTACCTTCCTCAAAAGCACCCAAGGCTTGGAATTTCAGATTAAAAAAAAACCCAGCCAGGATTAAGACACTGCTAGATCTCAAGTTGGACAATATTTCATTTATATTGCTTATTTTTTTTTCTGCAAAATTGATGTGAGTTGTCAGGAAACATGGCATTGCCTTGTCACTGCATTTTATTACAACTGAGAACTCTTTACCTCTTTATTGCACAGCAGACCTTCACAATATCAGAGATGCTTAGACTTGTTTTTTGCAGGAGTAGTGGTTAAGTAAATTATGTCAACATTGCATTTAAGTGCAGGTTTCTGAATATACAGCCACACTTGGTGTTAACAGTTATTGCTATTATTGTTATTGTTGTTATTATTATTACTATTATTACTACTACTGCTATTACTACAAAATATTTTAATGTTATAGACTCAGGAATGAATTACTTGAACAATTAGGTGGTTGCATGGCTCAAGAACACACAGGAAACTCTAAGACCAAATGTATGCAAAGTATTATCAATATAGAAGCCAAATTAACAGGAAATAAAGACTTTTTTCTTAATGTGTTCTTTCTTTACTCTGACCTGGTGGTATTTTAATCAATTATTTAGTTAAGGAAGACACATTAATTTAGTATGCCAGCGTCAACACAGAAAATTTCAAAGACCAAGGGCAACCTGAAGGTTTTGGGCGGTGATGAGGCCATTTAGAGGTGGTCTTCCCCAATTTCTGTCTTTATTCCTGTCTGTGTTCAGTGAAGCAGTCACACCTTGCAAAGGCAGCTCAGAAAGAGCAGGGCTTTTCCTCATGGGTGTGTCCAAGCGTCTGGAAGAGGAGGGAATTTGGGAAGGGTGTGTTTGGGCGAAGGCAGCCAACCAGCCTTTGGAAGCGCAGGGAGTGGCTTGCAGTGGGGCTGTATAACGGGCAGGCCGGGATGGGCCACGCTCAGCCTGGACACGGAGCTGGCACTGGAGGATTCCAGCACGGATGGCTCCACAGACCGGCCCCAGCGAGAAGGGCACGCCATCCATTCCAGCCTTCCCGCAGCTTTTCACTTGGGAAGAGATCAGGATCCGCAACGGCCGCGGGCAAGGCCGGGAGCAGTGGCTGGTGATCGACAGGAAGGTTTACGATGTCAGCGAGTTTTCCAAGAGACATCCCGGGGGCAGCCGGGTTATCAGCCACTATGCCGGGCAGGATGCCACGGTAAGAGCTGGGAAAGCAGTGGAGGAAGGTGGTTCCAGTGGCAGGGAAGGAGGAACGTGGTGGGGAATCCTGTCTGGTGGTGGTCGTCACTGTGTTTGTTCAGAGAGCAGAGCTTGTTCAGAAATCAGCATGATGCCCGTGGGCTGCAGGGCATAAGGAAAAGTCCTACAAATGTATTTGAACACAGATCTTCCAGGGATTCCTGCAAAAATCTAGAGGATTTATCTAAAATCATTTGCTGCTTGTTGGCAGGAATAATGAATTCTAAGCGGATCTCCCGGGCTATGCTGAAAGGAGACGCTGGATTTCTAAATAGGCAGAAATCTGAGCCTTGGAAACATGGGCATAGACTTGTGATGTGGGAGATTTAATTCTTGTCACGACAAGACTTTCTGACTTGAAGAAAGTTGCTTAGCCTGTCTTAATTCCTCATGTTTCAGCGTGCGGAATGGGATAGCACTTTTTACTCCCAGCCCAAAATGGACCAGATCACATTTCTTTTCACATTTCATCCCTTGCACCCTGCTTGAAACTGGGGCAGAAAAGTACCTGGTGATCTCAGAGGAAGGAAAAGGAGAGGTTTGAATCTTGTTTGGTTTCTCCCAAGTTCACTGACCTTCAGAGCACAGGCCAGCCCAGAGATCCTGGTGCCATCTCCTGCACTTTCTGCCACTGGACGTTTACAGAAGGAGTCAAGGAATGCAGAATGCATGGAATGATTTGTCCCCAAGCTATGTCCTCCCAGCTTCTGCAAGGACCTGCAGTTTACATCACTGTGTTTATAGACACCCAGGGGCTTTAACCGCAGTGAATGTGTTTAAAAAATGACCTTTGATCTTACTTGCTTTTATTGTTGTAATAATTACAATCTGATTTTACTTAATCTTAAAGGTAGCTTCTAGATGTACTATATCCCTTTGAGGACAGGACCACAACCAGTAGCCAAAATCGTGGGTTCAATGTGGGTTTGTGTGGCATCCTAACAACACTTTCTGTCTTGCCCTTGCTAATCCTAACCATTCTTTTTGCTTTTAAAGTCCTGCTTTTTCATATATTCTAAGAAATCCACATAGAAAAGCAGGACTGGAAGGTGTCTCAAAAAATTACTGGTGCAAGACTCTACTTAAAACCAGGATCCAGGATTTTTTTTTTTCCCAACAGCTCTTGACTACTCTAGAGCTCATAATAGTGTATACATAGTGAGAATTTTACTTCCTCTGTGGGGATTATTTTGAAAATACAAGGCAAGACCATTGCAGAAAATTTAATTGATGTCAGATGTTGTGAGCTATGTGGGTTGTAGGTGATAGTTCTCAAAGTTAAACTCTAAAGTTAATCTTGAAGTTAGTGAGATGCTAATCAGGGCATAAGACCAGGGAGGAGATAGAATAGGCAGGACTGAGAGGCTTTCAGAGATAAGAATCTGTGATACTGATCTCATGGATAGGAGTTTCTGCTTGAAAGGATTCTGGTTCCTGTTTCCAAACTGCAGTATAGATACTTATGGATTAAATCAGAATTCCTGGCAAGATGGAGGAATATAAAAATGTATAAAGACCTGGGGGATGAGGGGCACAAAATCACAATGGAAAGATTTTTCCAGCCCTCTGGGTCTGGACAGCATTGTTCATTTGTCACTGAGACAAAGGGTCACTACATTTCTGTAGAGAAGCTCAAATGTCCAAAAAGTCATCCTCTTCTGATTTTTTCTACACTAAAGTACTCAGAGAGAGACTGTCTCCAGTCAAGAGGCTCCAAGAAAGTCATCTGTCCTCTTCCAGGGATTTGATCCTGACCAAACACGTACAGAATATTTGGGTTGTTCTCATCCCTGCTGATTTTCAGAGCCAAAATCAGCAAAATCAGGCTGTTCAAAATGGGGATTTTGAGCTCTTTCTGGAAGAAAATCCTTTCTTCTGGAAAATCCACTGAGGACATGAGCTAAAGAAGAGATTTGATTTATCTGGAATCTCATCCTTTATTCCATTGTTTATATTTGATTTGAAACTAGGATTTGAAATGGTTCTTGGACAAGCACTTTTGTGTCATTTAAGTGTTCCCACGTCCCCAAAACATCAACAAGTCTGGAAATTTGGAGAGAACAGTAAGAGACACCCAGTTTGTGCTGCTGAATATGAGGCTACACCATCTATTTTGTATGGCCTTAGTGTTACACAGACAGGATTTCAAAGCCTCATCCCAAGCATGGCAAAGACACACCTCATTCCCTGCTCCTGGGTCCCATCCATAGGGCAGGGCTGCTGGCTGGAGCCTTCTAGGGACAGACTGTGCTGAAACAAGCAGATCAAAGAACAGGTTTCCTTCTGCAAAGGGTTTTTTGTCAAACCCTTTCATGTTTATTACCAGCCTTGCCCAGGGGCTTTTATGAAATCTGGGCTCTTGAAACACCTCCAGCTTCCTTGGTCCATGCTCCAGTTGATGGGAGTGACAGGAGAGACAAAAATAGACAAGGGGAGCAGGATTTTGTGTTATAATCCAGACCTGGCAAATGAGAGGCTCAGCTTTGGTGTTGGGTCATGTGCCCTCTCTCACCCACTCCCTTTGTGTTCCTCAGGATGCCTTTGTGGCATTTCATCAGGACAAGGCCCTGGTGAAGAAGTACATGAAATCTCTGCTGATTGGGGAGCTGGCACCAGATCAACCCAGCTTTGAGTCTAATAAAAAGGTGAGTGCCCTAGATTCCAGCGGTGGGAATGGCTTGTGGTTCAGCAAGGGAGGAGAAGGAAAACAGGAGAGGTAGCAGAAATCACCTCTGGGGGAGCACACCTGGTGCTGTGGGGGGGCAGGAGGTGGTGATGGGCAGGCATGGAAACATGACTGTCCCAGCATCACTAAATCCACCCCTGGGAGCAAGGAATGAGTGCCAGAGCCCCAAATCCTGCTCGGTTCTCCTCACTGGGATGTCTCAGAATCAAAGCAAATTCTGTTGACTTCCTGCTTGTTTTGGCACTTGAGTCCCCACTGGCAGAACATCTCCTCCAACTTCTGTGGCTGTTTTGGGATTCCTGGCTCTGCTCTATGACATTTTCGAAGTGAACAGTGCATTAATACTCACTTTACCCACAGAAATCCCTTTTCTTTACCCACAGAAATCCCTTTTCTTTACCCACAGAAATCCCTCTTGGAGGATTTTCGTGAGCTACGCTGCACCATAGAGAAGATGGGGCTTCTGAGGCCCAATTACTTCTTCTTCTCCCTGATTTTCCTTCACCTCCTGGTGCTGGATGCTGCATCCTGGCTCGTGGTCTGGTACTTTGGCGTATCCCTGGTGCCTTTCCTGGCTGGCATGATGTTATTCACCACTGCCCAGGTAAACTGCTGACAGGTGCTCAGAGCTGCAGACACCCTCAGCTCTTCCTGGTGGAGAGGATTAATGGAATGTCTCAGGCCTTGCCTCCTCTCCTTAGATCCAATTATCTGGCTGAAGATGACAAGCACGTTCTGCGTCACCATTTTTGTTGCCTGCAGCAGATCTCGTTTTGCTGACAGGCTGCTCCCTCAGGATGGTGGGGTTCTTGTGGAACTAGCTCTTTCACAAGATGGGATGAGCTGATCTAACCACTTACCCCAGCAAAAAAGAAGGAATATTTCATTCTCACCTGCACTATTGTCTCTCTGTTTCTTCTGTCAGATGGCTCTGGTATTTTTTGGGTCCTTTATGAGTCCCCACTGGATAGTTTTCTGCTGGATTAGTAAATTCAGACATATAAGCAAAGGATCCATTTCAGGGTGGGTGTAGGGAAGGAGGGGGATAGGGATTTGTGGCACTTAGATGGGAGAAATTGAAGGGTGTGGCAGAGGGAGGAAAACAAGATTTTCTTTTGACACTGAATGCTTAAGTTTGCTCAGATCCCCCTGGAGCAGGTGCAAATGAGCTAATTTATTTAATTAATCTGTTTTATTTGCCTAATATCTGCTAAGGCAGATATCCCTCGAGGAGCAGTCTTGTATTTCCATGGAAATATGGAATGCAGTGAAACCACAGACTTGGAAACCATTCCACTTGCTAGCTGGTTACTTGGAAGTTAATTATTTGTGATGGCAGCAACAGAATTCCGTGCTGTGTCAGTGAAGTTAATTGCAGTGATGCTTCGCTGCTTTCCCTATATCCCAGATGAAACTAGTATTTGGAATTGAGCAGCTCTAGTGCACAGTGGCCTGGATGGAAGTTCCCAGCCCTGTGACTATCTCTTCCACACATCAGGTGGATGAGACTCACCCTGTGAAGTTACAGACACTCACAAAGCAAATTATTGCAATAAAGCAGTTCTCTTTCCTCATTGATCTTTTTGTCTCCCAGATCCAGATGGGCTGGTTCCAGCACGATCTGGGGCACTGCTCTGTCTTCAGAAAGCCCAGGTGGAATCGTCTCCTGCAGATTGTGATGATAAACGTGCTGAAGGTACTGGTGGGAGTGTTCTCTGGGGCTAATCAGGACTAAGCAATGGATGGGAGTGTGCCTAAATCCAGGCAAGGCTGCTTGTGAGGGAGTTGTGATAAGGAGAGATGTGATCCTTGATACTGCTCCAGTCTGAATCCCTGGTGTTGCCCTTTTCCCCACGCAGGGGCTGCCTGCCAGCTGGTGGAACCACCTGCACAACCAGCACCACGCCAAGCCCAACTGCTTCCGCAAGGACCCCGACCTCAACATGCACCCTCTGCTCTTCAGCCTGGGAAAGACCCTCTCCGTGGAGGTCTGCAAAAGCAGATTTAATGACAGAAAGCTAGAGTGTGATATGTATCTAATATATCATAATAACAACCTAGATTGTGCCTTGAAACCAAGTGGGTTTTGAAGTCTCTTCCAACCCAGACTATTCTATTCTATTCTATTCCATTCCATTCCATTCCATGCCATGCCATGCCATGCCATGCCATGCTATGCTATGCTATGCTATGCTATGCTATGCTATGCTGTCCTATACTATTCTATCTATTCTAGCTATGCTATGCTATTTATTCTCTTCTCTCCTTCTCTCCTTCTCTCCTTCTCTCCTTCTCTCCTTCTCTCCTTCTCTCCTTCTCTCCTTCTCTCTTCTCTCTTCTCTCTTCTCTCTTCTCTCTTCTCTCTTCTCTTCTCATCTCTTTTTTCTATTCTATTTATGATAATTCCCAAAGTGTTCCAAGATCTGACAGTCTGGTGTTACTGCAATGCTGAGGCAACCCACTCCTGAGAAGCAAAAACTTAATATCAGTACTTAAGTAAGGGCAAGCACCTTGAAGGCAGCTCCAGGGGTGAGTCAGCCCACTTGCATTAGGGTATTAGTGAGTCAGATATTCCCTCTGGATCCTCCTGGCTGCTGGAGCTGTTCGGCACCCAAATCCTTCAGGGCGGGTGGAGCCGCCACGCACCAAATGAAAACGCAGTGAATGATTTCCTAACCCTGAATTTTATGGCTTTCATAAAAAGACAAACTATGAATAGATCCTCCCTGCTTCCATTATGGTTTCTGATAGCATCAGGATAGGCAAGGGCTCGTTTGCCTTTTCTTTTCCTTGTAGTTCCATTTACTCATGGGGTGATGAAACGGCCTCGTTGCGAGATACACCAGCCTCTTAAAAAACCAGCCCTCTCTCTTTTACCTGCTGAAAAAATCTCTCCAAGGCACATGGAAAATTCCAGCTCTGCTGTCCCAGAAAGATTCCTACAATAGGAGACACAAAATGCTTATTGATAGAAAACCATTGGCTCCAGCTGGGAAGGATTTTGTCAGGGATTTTGAGGAATATCTCTCATGTAGGAGCATGAGCATCCAGAGCAGGCTGGCTGTGCTCCAGTGGGTTTGATGGAGTGAAAATTTAGGAAATCAGTTCTCATGTCTTCCTGCTTTTTAGCAGGATCAGAGTTAGGCACACTACGGATAGGCAAAGTGGATTTCAGGGGTTTTGTTTATCCAGTTCATTTTTTGCTTTAGTATTGATCCAGTGCAGACTGGAGCTCTGGAAGTAGTTTTCTTTTGCTCCTTATTATTTTGTCTTTCAAAGAATTAAATTCACCAAAATTTGGGGTGATGTTAAGAAACTTTTTGCGCAAGTGGTGAAAAATTACAAGGTGAAGAAATAAACTTAATTGTGCTGTTTGTAAATATTTCAATATCTTTTCATTTTTCAGCTTGGAAAGCAGAAGAAGAAGTTCATGCCTTACAATTACCAGCACAAGTATTTCATCTGTGAGTATCCCCTGAAACCATGAGTGCATCTCCTGCCCCACAAAATAAGGGTTTTTAATGATATTCCCATTGAATATCATTGAATATCATTCACATTTGATGTGAAGCTTCCTTCACATTAAAGAAGGTCCCTGTGAGGAGGAATTGCCCCTTAAGTCTCTGTTTGGGTTATGAGATGCAGATGGGGGTGTATCAAGCAGAGGGAAGGAAGGGATGGGGAAGAAATGGTAAAGTGATGAGAAGAAAAGAGGAAGAGATTATGTGGATGCATGGAGGTTCATATGAGGGGAAGACAGCAATTTTTCTTCCACTAGAAAGAATTTTTTATGATGCAGTGAAATTACAAATGTCTCTCTTGCCGTTCTGTCCTTCAGTGCTGGCCCCACTTGCCCTTGTACCCTTCTTCCAGCTGTCAATATTCTACTTTGCAATCAAGAGGAAAAAGTGGTTGGTAAGCACTGCTTCCCTGTCTGGAAAACTCCAAAACTGTCACTGTGTTCACCTTCACCTCCTATTGATCAGGTGACTGGGGGGTAAGAGAGGAAAAAAGGATAGAAAAGGCTGATTCTAGGCTTGCTGCAGTGAGAGAAAATTGTTTAGAAGAGGCTTTTTAGCCTTTTAGCAGATAAATAAGTTACCAGGAAATTCCCAGACCCAGAGTGTGATGGCTGGGCTGTTGTCTGCAGTTATTGATGATTAAGTGGGACTATTTCAGGGACACACACACCTTGATGCAGAATGGAGTTCACTCCTGATAATCCAGAAATTTGTGTATCAGAACATTTTTTAAGCTGCAGTTCAAGTAAAAGGTAGAGGATGGAGTGGAGGCATTTCATCAACAAAGGCTGATTTTCATCCTGATTTGCTTGGGTTTGGTTTTTTTTTCCACAGGACCTGATGTTGATTGTGGCTTTCAACATCCGAGTCTGCCTCATGTACGTTCCTTTAATGGGATTTAAAAGCTTCATGGTGTACTACTGGCTGTCCAGGTAACTCAGAGCATTCCCAGAGCCCCCATAATTAATATTTGTAACCAATATTGAGCTTCAAAAAAAAAGAAATGAAAACTAAAACCAAGCTTTTCACAGAATCAAATAGTCCAGAAGAAACAGTTAGATTTCAGCGGGGTGGTGGCTGCTCAGGGACGTCTGCAGCTACAACTTGAGTGATTCTTAAACATCAAAAGTGCTTTTTTCACTTGAGAAGAGACTTAGCCAAGTGTTCTGGTGTTAAATTTGGATGGAATTAGATATATGACAAGAGTTTCTGTGTTTATCTGCCCAGGTACTTCGAGAGTACCTGGTTTATTTGGGTGACCCAGATGAATCACATCCCAATGGACATTGATTATGACAAGAATGAAGACTGGGTGTCTACTCAGGTGAGAAGCTCCATTCTTCTGGAATATTGGGTCTTCTGGTCTAAATTATAGAACAAAGACAATGTTGTTATTCTCTTAGATTTAATGTTAGTGAGGTTTGCCCTTCCATTCATTAAATAAACATTTCTGTGATATTCAAACCACTTAAAATTTTAGTAGGAAAACAGGAAATCTAGATTTTAAAAATCCTGTTTTTTCACTGAAATGCCTTGGCAAATTTTTCAACAACCCTTTCCCCTCCCTATTATATAAAAGCACTGGTGGTATAACAGCCAATCTCCTTTTCAGGCCAACTAAAGGGAAGCAAAGTGGGATACCTTTATTTTTACCCTACAGGCTGCAGGTTTAACTACAGATCAGATTTTTTTTTTCTCAGATAAATCTGAGAAAATTGCCTGATAAAAATGAATATGTAAATAGAGCTTTGTAAATAGAGCTTTGTAAATAGAGCTTTGTAAATAGAGCTTTGCTCACATCTATCCTGCCTCCAGCAGTATAATCCCACATAGTGAGTTTGAAGGATAAAAATCTCAGCCCTGCTAGTCTAGACTGTGTGGAATTCCTCAGGGCAATGATGGCTGTAATCCCTGACTTTGCCTTGATTTTTATGCTAGACAAGGGTGGGCAGGGGTTGCTGGGGATTTAGTTGTTGGACTTGCAGGAAAATAAAATCTAAATCATCTGGGGGTTTGGGGTTTTTTTTTCCCTCCCAGCTCCATGCAACCTGCAACGTGAACCAGTCTGTGTTCAATGACTGGTTCACTGGGCACCTGAACTTCCAAATCGAGCACCAGTGAGTATCATCCTGGGGGGAAAAATGGGAATAATCAGGGGGATATTTTGAGCAGGGAGAAAGCCAAGCCTTGCAATAACTCTCCCTCATCCCATTCTGCAGCCTGTTCCCCACAATGCCTCGGCACAACTACTGGAAAGTGGCTCCCCTGGTGAAAAGCCTCTGTGACAAGCACGGCATTGAGTACAAAAGAAAGACTTTGCTGACAGCTTTTGTAGATATTTTGCAGTAAGTATCAATGAACAAGATGATTTTGCTCTGTGGTGGCAGGCAAGAGACACCTGGGCAGGATTTCAAATCAATGTCCATGGGGAGATCAAACCTAGAGTTTATTTAGACTTTTCTGAAGTCTTAAAGTTTCAAAGCTTGTTTTTCTCTTCCTTAAATCCTCTCAGCTCATTGCCAGCAGTCAGATTTTGCTGTGAGGTGTCCATGCAATTTAAAATCTATTTCTTTCCTTTTATTTCTTTAACTACAGTTGGCCTCCCAGAAAGTTGAACTCTGTCTTCTCCTAAGTGATTTTTTCCTTTCTGCTCCTGCAGTTCCCTGAAGGATTCTGGGGAGCACTGGCTGGAAGCATATCTGCATGGATAGAAACTGGCAACTCTCCAAGGGAATCCCTTCACCACAAAACTGCTGCCAAGAGCCAGGACACACCATCCCCTTGCGTGTTCTCAGGCATAGGAACTCAGGAGCTGGGCAAATTTCAGTAAGAATGAAATGGGAAAGTGGCCTCAAGATACATTTTTTTACCTTATTCCCAACCATGAACCTCTGTTTTTTCCTGCTCTCAATCTCAGAATTCAGAGATGGGCTTTTCAACTTGGGGAGAAGTAGCTTTTGAATCAGCTTGATCAGTTCAGCTTTATTGGAGGTGCCAGCTCCTTGCTTATGGAAGAAAGGATATTCTTCTCCGAGTCATGGAACCCTGGAATGGTTTGGGTTGGAAGGGACCTTAAAGATCATCTTGCTCCACCCCCTGCCATGGGCAGGGACACCTTCCACCTGAGCAGATTGCTCCAAGCACTGTCCAGCCTGGCCATGAACAGTTCCAGGGATGGGACATCCACAGCTTCCTTGGGAAACCTGTTCCAGTGCCTCACAATAAAGAATTTCTTTCTAATATCCAATCTACGCCCACCATCTGTCAGTTCAAAACTGTTGTCCCTCATCCTGTCCCTACAAGTCCTGATAAAAACTCTCCATCTTCCTCACAAGCCTCTTTCAGTATTAAGGTCTCCTTTGTGTTCTTGGCTCAGTGGATCAGTGAAAAAATGCAGGGAAAGTGCAGGAAGTCAGGAGACATTAGGCATGGGGAAATCTTTAAGGGATCTTCTAGAACAGATCAAATAAATGTGCTATGAACAAGGTGGTCTCTGGGGCAGGTCCCCATCACTTCTGACCACCTTGCTGTGACTATGGAGGGTTCTGTTCTGTTCCAGGATTGCATGGGCAGGCAGATCAGCTGGGGGCTGCTTACACCTGCAGGGGCCAGTGTGAACACAGTTTGTGTGGCATGTGGTATCTATAGGCATAAATACATGTGTGGATTTTAACTGAGTGCTCACTGTGCTGTCAGATTGCATTTGTGGTGTAGACCAGCTTTGAATCAGGCTAAGAGCACAAAGCACTGAGGCCTAGGTCCAGATTTCAAGGGTATTTAGGATACTCTTGCTTTTATATATATATATTACATTTTACCTAAAAGTTTAAATCTTGGTGGTTTAGTACAATTGGTTTTATGAGAGAATTATGAATAAAATTCTTGATCATGATTTTTAGGTTGAAGTCAAAGCCTCTTTTAGAAGGAGCTTTGATTTAACTTGCTGATTTTGAAAAGCAATTATGATTCAATGACATTTCCTAATGCCACTTAGAGCAAATATATTCCATTATGGGACTGGCAGAACCCATGTGTTACTGTACCCACCTCACTGACCCAAAACCAAAAAGGTTTTTGTGGCAAGAACCTGTAGTGGCAAATAAAGAGACAATTTGTCCATAAAAGCAAAGGCCACATGGTTCCTCTCTGCCTTCATACCCAGAACTTACCCAGTGGATAAATCACCTACAGGAGGAAGATGTGGGAGATTTAAAAGCAGCTCACTTTTCTTGCAATTTGCAGACACCAACACCACTCTTCTGGGTAACAAGATCAAGCCCAACAAACAAAGCAGAAGGAGTTTGGACTTTTTTTTTTTTTTTTTGCCTTTGTTTTTTCTCAGAACATCTCTGCTTTTTTTTATTGATATTTTTGTGTGTAGGTGCAGGTACCAATAACACTGTTCTGGTTGTTTCGTAATAATGGCTGACAGATGTCTTTGAAAAGGGTCCTGTTTAAAAAGTAGTTATTAAAAAGAGTTTAAAATGTAGTTTGGGAATCCCTGCTAACTGCAATTGCCTACAGCAATTAAGTGTTCCCAAATCCAGGACTGGTTATGATGGTGATATCCATAATTATTTGCAAAAGCAGAAACATTATATAATCATTTAAGGGATAATACATCATTAAGCTGAATGCAGGGATTTCATGGTGCTACATAAAGACATTTTAAAATTGCTGTCCTGCTGAAGGTAATAGAAATATTAAGGATTCCTTTTTTTTTTTTTTTTTTTTACCAGTGAGACTTGAAAGCTGTGCTGATCCTGTGTCCCAGTGAAATCAATACAAGGCTGAATCGAAAGGGTTCTTTGTGGGGTCAATCTCATAAATTAAACTGATCATTTGTAATGTTTAATTAGAACTCTGCTTATTTGAATGTCATTATTTATTGATTCTTTTTTCAATCTGGTTTTAATTAAAACATTTCTGTCTCTATTTGTCTCAACAGGCTGCTCTGTGTGGATAGTAATTTCTTTATCTTTTTAATAAAGGTTATTAATAGTGGAGCTGGTTTACCTTGGTCAAATTCTGACATGGTTTACAAACTCTAAGGGGTCAGGTGAGAACTGTAATATTCCTTGAAAGACAATATTTGCTATCTGGAATACCTGGAAGAGAAGGAAATTAGGGAGATACTTTACAGAATCCTTCTGAAGTTTTCTCTTTCTGCAGGAGTTTGTGCTGAGATGCTGCTGGAAGTGCTTTCCCTTATCCAGGTAGAGCAGAATCTCTTTTTGTTCTTCCCTCAGGTCCCAGATTTAGGGATGCAATTGGGTAAGATTCTTTAGGTGGAATCTGATGAAGAGGATTTAGAAATGGATGGAATAATGCTGTTGTCCTGCTCTGTGTGGCAGCACCTCAGCCTAGCACCTCTTTCCTGAGTGCAAAATGATTCACTTATGCACTGATTCCTCTTAGCAGCCACCCCTGCAAAATAATTCCCTCAGTTTTATTGCCTAAAAACTCTTCAGTGACTGTTTGGAGGGCAACTTGTAGCCTGACTTGAAGGAAATTGCAGTTTGTGTGTCCATAAAGAGAGAGCCAGCCAGAAATAGAGGTTATATTTACACTGAACTCCAAAAAAAGCCAGGTGACTTTATTCCAGCTCGCCACCTAAAATACCTTTTCCTCAGGTGCTGCCCACAGAAGGTGTGTTCTGCTAATACTCCAAAGCCCTTGAAGTGATGAGCTGTGCTGCCCTGCTTGTACAGAGCCACCTCTGTCTGAGCAATTTTCCTTTTATCACCCACCCAAATGTGGGGTGTGCTTGGTTTTCCAGGCTGCCATCCCCTGAGAGGCCTCATGCTGTGGGCATGCTCAAATCACCCTCTTGAAGGCAGGACTGTGCTTTCCAGAGGATATTTGTGGCTGTTTTCTCTCAAAAATGGGGCTGGGAGGAGCAATCCTGCATCATTTGTCATTGAACTTACAAGAGCAATGTGGTACCTGAGGTTTCATCTTAGGCCGTGGCCCTTCAGTCCAGCTTGTCCCTCAGGAAATTCCTCACCTCCTCCATGGATTAGGGCAGGTTTACATCAAAATATTAATTCTTTCACTCTGCTTCAAGTCCTCTTAACTTGTGAGTGGTGAGGATGTTCCTCACTTAAATTCTTGGCCTCCCAAGGTGTTTTTTTTATTTTCTCAGAAAAATATAAATACATCTTCCTTATATCCTCTTATTCTGGGTGGTAGATGAGGAAAAATCAAGTGAAATAATCTTTACTGATTTGTCTGGTCACTTAATTCAATCAAGTCTAAAAACATTTTTCCCTAAAAAATCTACATTCCCTCTTGGAAGTAACACCTGAAGATGCATAAAAGAGATGTGAAAATACATCTTTTAGGGATGGTTTAGGTTCTGGAAATGATCTAGAACTCTCCCTACTGACTGTTCCATCCTTACAAATATTCACCACTCAAGTCTTATTTACCCTGTCTGTGTATTTTATCTGCAGGGTGGTTATGCTTAGATGGGTAAATATGTTTATATTTGAGATTTTGATTTTGTGGGTTTTTTTTTCCATTCTAAAGAAAACATGCTCAGCCACCATGCTATCTTTTTGTGCCAATTTATCCAGTTTATTGATTGAAGGCGTTGACACAAAGGTGCCCACTGGAGCTGTTATTTCAATCTGTGATGGGTTAGAAGAGATTCAGTTTAAATGTATTCATGAAATAAAAACAAAGGCAGTTTTTTAAAGCACTATCCCTTGCCTTTCAGGGGTTTTAATAGCATATAACACCTGAAAAATCCAGCAGGAACATCCAGAATCCAGCCCTGTGAGGAGATTATTGAGCAAGAGCAAGCTCATTATGCAAATGAAGCCCATATTCCCTGCAAGAATTGCTGCATACAGCAATCTGCATGGCCTTCATTTTCACTCTGACTCATAATTCCACTTTTGGGAGCAGAACTGTGCACACCAGCTGGATTCCAGTCAGTGACAGGCTGGGGTTTGCTTACCTGGGCTTTTCTACCTGTTTACATCCTGTTGGATTAATATCAGGTTTAATTCATGATCTGTTGGGTATCCAGAACAACAAACAGGCAGGAGAGGGCAAAAGAGAGACCACATCAGATCAGAGCATTATTCCAGTGCCCAAAAGTGGAGGCCTGAAGAAGGAAATAAACCCAGTTTCAACAGGGATTAATTACAATGTTTATTTTTTTTATTCTATGTGGATTGAATCCACAGGCTCTTATCCCACATGCGAAGAGGCAGCTCTACCACAGTGATTTAAAGGGTAACTCACTCCACTTCCACTGATTTTTTAGTACCTTTGGAATTGCATCCTCATGCCAGAGGTCCTAAACATTCATCTTACCTTCTTCTGTTTCTCTGGAATGATGAAGTAGCCTAAAGCTCTTTGACCTGTTGCAACAATGAATTTACCAGGCTTGGCCCTTGGCCTCTCATGAAGCTGAAGAAAGATTTGTCTTTTTCATTTTTGTCTTTATTTTCTTGTTGAAGTGGGTCTTAGGTCTACACACACCATGACAAAACAAACAAACAAACAAACAAACCCCACCAAAAACAAAAATCAAAATCAACTCCAAACCAAACCCAAACCCCACATAAAAATCACACATTAAAGTATTTATGCCATTGAAAAAAAAAAAAAAAAAAACCAACTTCAAACTAAGATTCCCTGCATTCTTTGTGTTATGTCAGGGAGAGAGGAACCAATCAATTTTGGAATGTTCTACCTGGGCTTTCTTTCAGGGAAATAGATGGGATACAAACTCCAGCTGGGATTTTCTGGTGCCATGTATCAACACCCCGTTGTGAAGCTCCAGTTTGCTGAATCAGAAATCCATCAGCCATGCACAGCAATGAGCAAAGCAGGCAGAGACTACCCAGCAAAATGCTCATTAAAATTATTTAAATATCAGCTGTGGGACATGAGCTAAAAGTGTGATATTGCAGCACACAAAATTTGCTCAATATAAGTGGTGGTGATGTAAGATTTTTAACCCTAGGATTGAAGTTGCAGGCTTGGGTGTGTGAAAATGAAAGAGATGCTCTCAGGGTAGTTTTAAATCCTCTTTCATTAACTCACTTCTCCTTTTTATTGCTCCTACCACCTCTTAAATGAAAAAATCCCTTGAGTAAAAAGGTGAGATGTGCTGACAGCTAGTGAGGTGAGGGAAAACTCTGCCAATCCACCCAACAGTCCTGAATTCTATGGTCTCTGGAATGAGGTGAAAACCATTACTGCCTAAGAATGAGGTAGAAAAAGTACTGAGGAAACTTTTCCCTGACTCAAATAAAGTATTCTTGGGGCTGTAATTTACAGTTTAAGCACCTCTCTGAAATGTGTCCCCTCCAATGAAAAATCTCAACTCCTTTTTGTCCATTTAATCTTTTTAATTCCCTGCAGCACAGCCCTGAGCTTCTCATTCTGACTCTTATATTTAAAAATAGTTGTTGATGAAAGGCTGTGTTATATCCTCAACCAACATCTCCTTTTTCTCAGTATAAACTCTTAATTTGCATCTTTTCTACACAGTCCAAAATCTGAATATCCCTGGATACTTTCACTGCCTGTGTGAGTTATCTTGCCACCTCCATCTCTCCGTAGTAACACCTTGGGAAGGGATTTATCTCTGGGTTACTCTCTCCAGTTTTGTTAGTCATGGAATTCTGCCCCCTCCAAAGAGGTTTGAAATAAATATTGGGGGGGTTATCCAGAGAAATACCTGGATTTAGGCAGCTGGGCTGAATAAAATCTGCTGGCATTTCTTACCACAAGTACACCCAGTGACTTACAGAGCAGAGGAGAGATCCCAGCTACTGTCCTGTGAATTTGTTAACAGCGTGCCAAGATAACAGATATAATACCAACAAATCCAAGCAGTTGGCTTTTCCAGGGAGCTTCACAAGATCTCAGTTCCCCATCCTTGTATTCCTTGTATTATGGTGCCTTTC
The DNA here is from genome assembly GCA_024734555.1 of Trochalopteron elliotii. Classification (NCBI taxonomy): domain Eukaryota; kingdom Metazoa; phylum Chordata; class Aves; order Passeriformes; family Leiothrichidae; genus Trochalopteron; species Trochalopteron elliotii. The sequence continues at coordinate 119,690 of JANPWX010000057.1, forward strand.
AGCCTTGATCAGCAGCAGCTGCAGTCCTTTTATATAGCCCGGCCCTCACAGGGAAGAATTTCTTCCCAATATCCAATCCAAACCTACCCTCTGGCAGTTTGAAGCCATTCCCCAGTGTCCCAGGAAATAAAAACCTTCCATTTTTCCCTTAATGCAAACATGGCTTTGGAAAGAAAAAAAATCTATGGAATATAATTTGCTTTGGTGCTTCTTCTTCAGCGCTGCAATCCCAGTGGAGCAGAAGATTCCTGGAAAAGGAATTCTCTCTTGACTAACAAGCTCTTAAATATGACCTCAGATATTAAAAGCAAGTTTGAGGTATAAGTGCCTCATTCATGAAGTGGTTTATTGTCTGTTGTCACTCTTCAGTTGCATGAACCAGGGTGTGCCTGGTGTTCTTGTCTGAATCTGTTGACAGCAAGATAATCCCTCTTGTCTCTGCAAAGGAAACCTCTTAACAAGTTTCCCACTGCAAGAGCTGGGACTTGGCAAGCCCAGAACTCATCTCCCAGCTCAACTTGGCCTCTGTGTCACTGCTTGACACTTTTAGCATCATTCCCACCTGGAACTGGGAGTAAACCTTGCCTTCTCCAGGTGTGCTGGTGCTTACTGAAGCTGAATATTGGCTGTGGCCATGTGCTCTCCCTGCTGGTAAATGCATCCAGGTGACCATGGAGTACATGCCAGGATTGTACTTTGCATTTTCTAAACCCAAAATATGAAATCACCTGATTTTGGAGTGTAATCCTCGGCTGCTGGGGATATTTTGCCTCAATTCTGGGGTCAGCAGTTCCCTTTATGACTTGAAATCAAACAAAAACTTCTTAAAATTTTATTTCCCAGGCGATCTCAAAGGAGTGTTTGACTGAATGTGCACCTGGAGAAAACCACTGTGTTTTTCTTCACTCTCTAGGGAAGGGTAGCTGAGTTTCTGATTGATTGATATTTGGACAGGTAAGGATAGGAAGGTTAGAGAGTCTCGAGAATTTGATCACTGGATTCCTGGGTTTTTAAGGAGAAAATCGGGAAAGGATGAGGCAAAATGATTCAAGATTGCCTCCCTGTGGCAGAATCCCGCTGTTGCACTTGGAATTGCGCCAGTTTTTGCTTTTCTTTGGATGAATTCCTCCCTGGAACAGCTGCTGTGAATAGCACAGAAATGTTACCCAAATCACAATAACAAAAGACAATATAAAAACTCATAAATATAGCTGCTGTGAATAACACAGAAATGTTATCCGAATCACTATAACAAATGTCAACATGAAAAAATCTTTCTCCTGGGTTACATTTGTATTAGGTGTATTTGTTAATGAAAAGGTGGTGCAATTGTAACAATTAATTTATAGCAGCTTTGCAGCTGGACATATTCAATCAAAGCTCTGCTCTGGGAGTAAAAGAACCCAAATTATCTCCAGACAAAAAGTCCAACTGTTAAATATCTCGTAAAAGAGAGAAAAAAAATGAGATGAGAACTCAAGTATTTTTTGGTGAGTTATTTTGAAAGAAAAGTGGATTTAAAAGCTAGGACAGCACAGGACTTAAAGTTCACAAATTTCATCCCAAACCTGTTTATTTTAGAGGAGGCATTCCTTCTCCTGAACAAGAAGGATTGTTGTCCACGTGAAATTTCACAGTGTGACAATTTGGCTCACTTGTTTTTCCACCAAACTGTGAGGGTTTATTCATTAAGTAGAAGTCTAGTCTGCCTGCAGGCCACGACGAGGAGGTTCAGGCTCCCACCTCACATTTAGTGCTCCTTTCCCACAGCCTGTCCTTCATCACCTGCTTTTTGGCCATGGATTTGGACACTGTGAGGGGTTTGCCAGTGTCCAGGAGGACAAATGTCACCTTTGAGGTGATTTTCTACCGCAGGAAGTGTTTGCTACCAATTTTTGGCGCCTCATTTTCTGATGGGGAGAGACTCAGAGTTTGGATGATAAGTCAGGGTCCTTGAGTTCTCTTCTCCTCCAAAACCTCTTCTCCAAGGAAAGGAGCATAGGAATAGCTGCATGGCCTCTCATATCAGTAGCCTTTTCTTTCAACCCATCTTATAAAAAATAGAAGGGGATGTGGTGTTTCCATTACTTGCTCCTGTGAGAAATCAGCAGTGGCTTGGCCTGACTCAACCTTGGATGGTTAAACTCATTCCTTTGCTTCCCTCTGCAGCTCCCAAAACCCTGTTATGCTTCTTCCAATGGGAAATCTAATTGCATTGTGTCCCTGGTATAATCCCTAAAGCTGCAAATTAATTCCTGGTCCTGTTGTCCCAGGACACTGGGAGACCCTGCTATGGTGAAGGTTGTATTTCCAGATCCATGTTATCCTGGGATAACCCTAGCTGCTGTGAAGCTTTCTGTTCCATGCCCAAAGGACAAGACTTGGAATGGTTTGGTGCCTGGCATTGCAGCCTCCTCAGGTTTGCAATCTGTGAGCAATCAGGACATAAACAAGGATTTATGGGTTTAGCTGCTCAGGGCTAAGATTATCCAATTAGTACTTCAGAAGTGTCCCACAGGCACAGCCCCAGGCCTCTGTTTACTTCATCAAGGATTAGGAACAATTAAGAGAAGTCAAATGCAATACTGGCACAATATCCACCAATATCCATCATGCTGGGCTGGAGCAGAAGGGTTTATAATACAATTTCCTTCCAAGGATAACCCTCCATGTGGCTCATGGAACACCTAAAGAAGATACCACACTAGAAGAGCAAAGTATTTCAACCAGTTAAACCCATGGAAGGGTAATCCATGAATCCAAATAAAGATCTAGTCCCTTAATGGACTTGTCTCACTTAGTTCAAGGATGTAGAACTGAGAGCAAAAGGACTGCCCATGAAAATTCACCTTAAATCTACACTGTTTGCCTGTTTTTATTCTCCCCAGGCATTATAATTTCCCCAGTTACTTTCTGAGTCTGCTTCCCTCAGAAGCTGCTTTATCTGCCTCAGTTCTAACACTTCATTATATTTTAAAGGTGTCTTTTTCCCCCTAAAACTTTTAACCTTCTGTTTTGCTTAGGTAGTTTTAAATGGTGCACACTCTGATAAACGCCCATGAACATTTACTCTTTGTTTACTGACTGATAATTAGAAAAAGCTTAAGTAAAAACCAGCTGGGAATAGTTAAACTGTACTTTTACCAGTATTTCTTTCAATAATTCAGGTTAGTTTTGATTAAAGAGTATAAAATAATACTCTAAAAAAAACAAGGAAGCATTAAATAACCTGGTTAGCATTAATAATCATTAGTGAAGGCAGGTTTTTAGACTTTAAGGAATTTGTTATCTACAGCAAATAATCAGATTCTTGAGAAAACATCTAATGACATTGGAAAAGAACAATGATAAACCATTGCTGATCCATGGAAGCTCTGCAGGGATTGTGCATGGAAATGTTTAAGTATTTATTATACTTTATGGATGTTTTTATTCTACTGACTGTTTGAGACCAGTCAATCTTTTCCTTTAATGCGTGTTCCTTAACAATTTTAACCTTATAAATTCTTCAAATGGGCTTGGTTTTGTTTTGAGAAGATAATCAAAGGTCCTGACTGAAAAATTAGACGTTTTGATTATAGGTAAGTAGGATACAGGAAACTTTGAGCTTAACTGTGGCTTTTGTTCCTGAGCAGGAGCAATGACATATTTGCCCTATATGAAGATTTTTATGATATAAAACCCTCTTAAAGAAGGGACTGCAATGCAACACTCATTTATCTGTGCTTAACACCCCTTCTATTGGTTGGTTGAATTGTATTATCCGCTCTTCATACATTGGACACTACTATGAAAGAAGTATTTAATTATTTTTAGGGTTCCTAATCGATGGGCAAGAAGTTTCCAACAGATATTGTTATTACACATATGTAAAGGCACAGGTTTTGACTGCCTGAGTTGTAGCCTTTGTTTTACAGCACTGAAGTTTCAGTTAAAAAATCCCTGTGGTTTCCAGAGTGAGCTGCACTTGTGCACCTGGGGATGTGAAGTTGGTGTGTCCTGTGCCTATGTCACCTATGCAAATTTATGTTTCCATAAACATAACGTCGCAACTGCAAGCCAAAATATGGATAAACTGTAGCCAGTTTATAGATTGTTTTAGATAAATTCTGTTTGGCAAGCAAGAATTGTGAGGTTTAGGTAACATTAACTTCCCATTTCTGCTTCTTTGCCCTTCCCAGGGATGCAGGAGGAAGAAGACCCCAAAAGAAAGGATGGGCTGTGGTAAAATGTGGATTCAGGTGAAACAAGGCAGTTAGGTAACCCAGGCGGTGCTAAGCACAAGTTGAGCAAGGAACTGGTCCAGCTACAAAATCCAGTTCCTCCCTTTTGATCTTGATAATGGCTCCTGAGTGACAGGGTGAATCATCTCCCTTGGTTCCGCTCCCCCTCGTTTCCCTCCAGCCAGAGTGACAAGATTGTCCCCGCAGAGGGAGTGGGTGTCTGGGATTTTGTAAGACAATTCCAAGTGTGGAAAACACCAGTTCTCGCTTGACGCTGGCTGAATAATTTGACTGGGGTTTTTTTAATGTTGTGTCTCCCCTGGGGAGAATAAAGGAGAATCATTTAGGCTCATTCTTAAAGGTGAGGAAGTTGTAAAAGCTAGTTTGTAAGAGTCTAATACTGCAAAAGGGTATTTTAATTCTTTGATTTTCTATTTCAACTGCTTCTGCAGACTTTTTCTGAAAGCACAGTTCCTTAAAGAACTGCATTATTTCACTTATGAAAGGGAAGATGAAGAGCTAACCTGGTCACTGTCCATAACAAAAGGAAGAAATACAAATAAATGCTTATTAGATCTCAGGTACTCCAGTTTTCTTTAAATCTAAAACTTGTGCTGCCTGCAGCAATGACTTTTTAGAAAAAGAACCTTGTCAACAATAACACTGAAGGGCTCCTTAAATCAGATTCATCTTGTTCATCTTTATGGAGTCAAGCATCTTGTCTAAGCTGCTGCCTGGGCTTTCTTGTCAATGGAGAGAGAGACTTATCTCTGAATCTAATTTATGCTGTCCATTTCAGTAGGTGATTATAAAGCAAGAACACATAAATCATTTACATTGTGCATTTTAAGACAGCTAAAGCTAAGTGATTAAATTCATTTACTGTATTTGAAATATTCTGGTGCTCACATCATTCTGTTTGGAGACAGAGAGGTGCCATGAAGCACTTTCTGTACCTGTGCCACCACACAGCATAATCCTTAAACATGTAGCTGACAAAAGGGGGTGAGATTGTTAAAGGACATAATGTTCTTCATGGAATCATGGAATGGTTTGGGTTGGAAGGGACCTTAAAGCCCATCCAGTTCCGTGGACAGAGACACCCTCCACTAGAACAGCTTGCTCCAGCCTGGCCTGGAACACTTCCTGCAAATAGCAAAAGGAGGGAAAAAAAGAAGAAACAGGTATGAAAGGACCAACCACCTTTTCAGATGGTGTTTGCAGTATTTCTCTCCAAATGAAAAGTCACTGCAATTTCTATTTGTGTGCTTAAATTTTGCAGAATAATGTGATTTCCAGCTGGGTTTTGTATAAGCCTAAGGACTGCAAAGGAAGTGCTTCTTAGGAGGTGCCATGAAAGACACATAAGTTGTGTCCAAATATTACAGAACAAGCTTCTCAGGAAGGTAATTTGGAGGGTTGTGCAATGTGTTTTCACTCTGATGGCTGATGGGGCCTGCCTGTACCTGCTGACACACCTCAGGTGGGAAGAGTGGGTGGATCTTTACTCAGGAGCTGGAATGACTTTGGAGTTTTCCCCAAACACTAAACCAGACAAAGCTTCCTACCAATGGGATCTGTGAGTCTGTGTAGGATGTGGACACAGCTTGTCATGTGCAGCAAATCCTTGCTGGCTCCTTGCTCTTCTTCATCTCCTTGTGCTTTCTCAGCTCTTGAAATGCACAATTCCTCTTTTTTATAAGAAAAGGAGGGAATGCAGTAGCACAAACATAAGGAAAGCCCCTCTCTGCCCTCCTTTCCAGGAGAAAATGTGCATTTACTGTGGACAATGTCACATGTTTCTCTCCAGATTTGCTTTAAGGACATGACTGTAAAAGGTCTTTTCCAACCAAAATGGTTCCAGCTTTTTTCTGCATTTCCCCATCCTTGCCAGTAGTGTGATGGAAACATAATCACCACCCTTATGAAATCTCTCTGCTTATTTTCCACCACAAGTGAGAACCATGTTTCACCTTCTACACCAGCTAATTGTGGATGAGTTATGTTCTTTTCCTTTCCTAATTCTTTACTTTATAATTTGAGATTGATTTTGTTCCTCTTCCTTCATAATTCCAACATATTTAGAGTTGCTAGGTTGTTCCTTAGGCCTTTTCCAAACACTCTCTTCAGCAGGATGTTATCCTCTGGAGATTAGGAAAGGAAGTAATTATGGTTCTGATATACAAAACTAAGAAATTAGAAATTATGCAACATTAATCCCTCTCTCCCCCACAGTTTAGCAATGCAAAGTGGAAATCAACTCAGAATATTCCAGGTACAGTGAAGAGCGAGAGGTCAGTTTAGCAATGCTGTGATACAAGATTATTTGGAAGAGCCAAGGATTTCTGAGGGGTTTCTGGCTCCCTCTGACACTTATTCTAAAATAAAGTGTGTCTGTGTTTACAGGAGGAGAGGGAGGAAGAGAGGGACTGGTAGATTTGGACATCACTGAAATAACGTATGAAACTGGGCATAACTTTAACTCTGTTTTTATTTCACAGGACCAAGTTTGAAATACTCTGGAATAGTGCAGTTGTGAAATACTTTCACTGATTATCTGCTGTTGATAGGACTGGTAAGACAGATAATCTCTAAATTAATCATACAACATGAGGAAAGGTCACACGGACTGATAAAGCTTTCAGTTACTTTAATACTTCTTGCTCTAACAACAGTAGTGCCTCCTGCAGGTGTGAGTGATCATACAGCTGATTTTATGTGTCATTTTTATGTAGAGCTGGTCTGCCCTTCTTTATTCTGTCTCCTGTTTCTGGCTTCTCTTGTAGGTAATTGCTCTCATGGTGAAGTCTGAGGTATAAGAAACAAGGCTGATGAGAGAAATCACTTCCCCAGAGGTTACAAAATCCTTTGTATCATGCAGCAACTTCAGCATGTGCCACCTCCATGACTCTGCACCCAGCATTTTCCTCAGCTTATTTCCCATTTATCCCACTAACAGCAGTAGAAGTTATCCCATGTTAGCATTCCCCAGTCACATTCTTTGTAGTTTTTGTTCAGGTTCTTCTCTTCCCTATCTTTGTGCCATAGCCTGGCTCAAACAACTCTCAAATACGTTTTGAGTTCTCATGGAAGCTTTTCCTCTGTGTTGACATCCTTGCCTGCCTTGTTCAGACATGCAGAGACACATATTTGGTGCCTCCTCAGCCCTGAATTTGGGACTGGAAACTTCTGATTTGATTTGGGTAGCAGTATGGTGATCTGGTGCTTGGAAAAGCCAGTTGGGATGAAGAAAATAGGAATAATGCAAGGTTTTCCTATGAGTTTAAGTGGTTAAAAGTGAGGGAAAGGTGGTAGAAGAAAACTTCGACGTTTCCAGATTTTTTCAGGGTTTAAGGGACCTGTGGGTGCAGTTAGCACCAAAACAGGGCACAATCAGCTCTACCAGGGTGTGACGTGGTGTGACAGGAGAGATTCTATCACTTTCTTTTCAACAACCAGTGCTGTAAACCCTGAGTCACACCTGCTGCTTGTGGAGGGCAGCAGATGAGATCTGCTCTTGTGAAAGATCACATTACATCACCTAAAACTACAAGGATTCAGCTCTGCTGCTTAAAACCCGGGGAGCACACCCAGAGAATGGGTTATCCTACCCAAAAAACAGAGTTACCAGCAGCTCTGGACTGTGCCAGCTGCTCCAATAAATCACAATTTATCAGATCCTTACCCACCTGAACCTTTTCTACACCAGCCTTCGGGATCATGAACAAAAGGCAGTGACAAATTTCCATGGGAAGCACAGTGTCTCACCCACAGCACCAGTTTGGCTGAACACATTTAAAGTCCTCAGCAGAATATCAGGACCCCCAAAAGTCCCTACCATGGTGTCCCTTCCAGTTTGCTGGTGCTGTAAACTCCAAGGACTTGCTCAGATCCTGCTAGGAATGAGGAATGGATAGAGAACATTCCTCTAAGGAGTTCTACCACATAAGAGAATAAGAACAGAAAAAGAAGGAATGGGTTTTACAGGTTGCAAATAATAATTTACAGATACAACTTGCATTCTTCTATAAATTGCATTTTTATGACTAAGTGGTTTATTTGTTTATATTTAATAATTTATTTTATTTATTTGTATTTTTATTTATGTTTTGCTCTGAGTTACTTGGCTTAATTAATGATCCTTTTATTGTTTTCCTTTTTCTTCAGGAGGTAGCTGATGCTCCAAGCCTGGCAGTGTTTATGAAGCATTTAAACAATGATAGAGGCTTTAACTTTTGGTCTGCCCTGGTCAGGCCTGATATGTGTAGTGATCTAAAGGATCTAAGTGATTAAATATAGTCCCTTTCAACCAACTCAACTAAAATATTCTGTTGTATTCCATTCTGTTCTATTTTCTCCTGCCTCTAAGAGAGAGGAAATTCCTGCTTGTTCATTTATGAAGGTGCTAGACCTCCTCATGCTTTTGGTGTCAATCATCTCATCAATGTTCCTCTCCAGAATCTGCCACATTCATGACATGTAGAAAGGGAACTAATGGAGTTCCTTTGGCAGACAGCAAATATATTAATCACTTAGGAAGTGCAACAGCTCAACTTGGAAAAAATCAGATTTTAGTCTGCACAAAAAGCCCATATAGCTTTGCCCCCAATTTTTTTTTTTTTTTTTTTCAGGCTTGATGGCATATGTATTAAGACAAAATTTCCAGGAAGGACCATCGTGCAGCTTTGGTACACTGCAAGGAAAGGAAGACTGGATTACAAGAGCATACAAAGGTAGGATGTATGTAGGAACAATGGTTACTGGGTAGCTATAATTTGGTGCTTATCTTTTTAGCAGTTGATGTCTTCGTTGTGAAAAGACAGGTTGCAAAACCAATCAGTTCTGCTTAATGTGGGTAAAAGACTTGAGGAGCTGGAGCCTTGGTGATGTAAGGGCTGTGGTGCAGATTAATGAGGGGTTTGTTCTCAAATGGATTTGAGATCAAATGGATTTGAGACGTTGTAAGGACCTGCTGCTACAATGGAACTGGGTGCAGTTATCAGCATTCCTATCAGAGCAGTGTCTGACACAGTGGTAATGTCATGAGTGTCCTGCATGTGACTGGCAGCTCCTTCTCTCAGCAGGTTACCTGGCTCATCCTGAGGTGATGAAAGCTTCAGTTATCCAAGGGCTTGACACAAATCCATGTAAGGTCTTAAAACCTTGCTACCATTTTGGGTGCTCCAGGGCACCCAAATTTTTAAAAAAATCTAAAGCTCCAGCTAAGCTCTTCCTTGTCTCCTGAAATCCCCAGGTTCAAGTCTTTTCCAACCTGGCCTGGAACACTTACAGGGATGGGCAAGCCACAGCTTCTCTGGGCAACCTGTGCCAGGGCCTCCCCACCCTCACAGGGAAGGATTTCTTCCCAATATCCATCCCATCTAACCCTGCCCTCTGTCAGCTTGAAGCCATTTCCCCCTCATTCTGTCACTCCAGGCCCTTGTAAAAAATCCATCTCCAGCTCTCTCAGAGCCCCTTTAGGTACTGGAAATGTGCACAGAAGTTGTGGTGTTTGGGGTTATTTTGTGTGCTCCATAGACTAAAAACCCTCCAGGGAGGAAGATTTTCCCTGCTTCTCTTACAGACCCAGAGAGAACTATTTAACTTTCTGCAGGATTTCAGGGTCAGAGAAAGGTTGGGCTGATGATCCTGAAGGTTGGACTCGATCTTGGAGGTCTTTTCCCACCTTCCATAAAGCAGCTATAAGGAGGTATGAACATGGGACAAGGAGGGGCTGGATTCTTCCTCCTTTTCTGCTGAATAGTAAATATTGAGTATTCAGTGTAAGAGGGGAAGCTGAAATAAACGAGTTGTGCTGCATTCCTGAAGGTGTGTGCTGGAAGTGGTTTATCTCAAATGTTATAAAAACACATTCTGCAGAAAGCACCAAATATGAGCCTAAATGGATGGCAAAGCCCAGGAATTAGAAGGAAAAGGTGCCTACTGTGACAGGGGACTAGCAAAGAAACAGGTGGATGATAACAACTATTAGACTTATTTTTAAAACACCTGATTGCACTGGCTGTCTGTGGGAGCTGGGCTGAGAAATCAGTTTTAGGATTTTCACACCCTCCTGTAAAGGAGAGGAGCAAGAAATACTGTGTGAACAACCTAACTGAGATAACTAGATGAGATTTCTTCTTTTGCATCACCATTTCTTTTGGAAGTCTAGACTGCAGAATCATTATCAAGTGTGAGCTTTACCAGCACAAATAGACTCAAGAGCAAACAAGCGCTGAGAAAAAAAGGCAAGTAGGTGCGTGAGGAATGTTGTGAATGGAAAGAAATTAGTTCAAAATAATTAATTATCAAAAGATGGCATCTCAGATAAATTAATTAATCTACTTTGAAAAGTCTGTCCTAATTGTGGGCTCCTCCATCTGGGTTGTTGCTGATGTGGGTTTTAACAGGTGAAAGAAATCATTCAGTCAACCACAGTTTTAAATTTTCAGGATTGGGTCTGTTTTGACAAGAGAAAATTATGTGGATGCTGTGACTGTTTAGAGGGAAGGGAAAAGTGGCACCGAGTGTTGTTCTGCAGGTAATGCTCATTTCCTGGAGTCCCCAAGTCTAATTAATAATTTTACAAACATGAAGGGGACAGTGGGAGGTGAAGAAACAGCAGTTTCACAACCTGCCATCAGAAGCTGGTACAACATTCCGTTTGTGCCATCCCAGGTTTATCACAGGTAACAGAAGCACCAAGGGCAGAGCTTCGAGGATTATTCCTGCCATGGGCTCTGTGGGAACTCCCTGCTCGCTGTGAGTGTTGGAAAATATGGGCTGAAATACAGGGTTTCATCAAGTGCTAAAGATTATACTGAGTTTTCTGCAGATCAGTGTGGTTCAGTTGTTAGAGGTTTTTGAGTAGGACATAAAAATATGCTTAATTCATGTTTCATCCAAGGGGTTTGTAGACTGTAACATCAAAAGCGAAGCCACAGAGTGATTTTTTTTTTCCAGTTAACTAGAGGAGTATTTTAAGGGAAGTTTTCCCTGTCTGAGCCCTTAGACATACCCCCCTAAGCAGTCAGGTACCCCCAGCTGAGGATGCTGAGGGTCTTTGGGCACTGGGGATGCAGATCCGGAGCAGGAGAGGAGCAATTTTGGGGGGGCAAACCCAACCCCGAGGAGCTGGAGCGGGTGAAGGAGGCGGGGAGCGGCGCCGGGGCGGGTCCCTCCCTTAAAGGCCACGGCGGAGGGGGACGCGGGGCTGGAGCTCCGGGAGGGAGGAGGGCAGGAGGCAGGATGGCACCGCCGGGGGGTGGCGGGGAGGTGCGGGATGAGGACAGGGACGGGGACAGGGACAAGGACAGAGCCCCCGCAGCAGGGATGCGGCGCTTCACCTGGGAGGAGATCGGTCAGCGGAACGGGAGGGGGCCGGAGCCGCAGGAGCGCTGGCTGGTGATCCACAGGAAGGTGTACGACATCAGCCACTTCTGCCGGAGACACCCGGGAGGGGCCCGGCTCCTCGTCAGCCACGCCGGGCAGGACGCCACGGTGAGCGGAGCCGGGATGCGGGAGCGGGTACCCGGGAAAAGTCCTGCGGGGAGGGCTGGGGAGCGACCTCAGCGGGAATCGGGGTACGGGACAGGGTCGGGGGAGGGAAGTGTGACCGCTCCGTGCAAGCCTCGCCACCCCCAGGCCATGGGAGAGGGCAGAGGAGGAGATGCAGCCCACGGGAACGGGATCTGCAGCTAAAACAGAGCAACAGCTGGAGCCAGACCAGAGGAGCACATGGAGATGCTCAGAGTCCTAAAACATCTCTGCTAGCTGGGAGTATTCAGCCTGGGGAAGAGAAGGCTCCAGGAAGAGCTCAGAGCCCTTTCCAGTACCTAAAGTGCTCCAAGAGAACCGGAGAGGGACTTTGGACAAGGGCCTGGAGGGACAGAACAAAGGAGAATAGCTTTAAACTAAAAGAACATCGATTTAGATTGGCTATAAGAAAGAAGGTTTTGATGATGAGGATGGTGAAGCACTGGCACAGGTCACCCAGAGGTGCTCCATCCCTGGACACACTCGAGGGCAGGTTGGATGGAGCAGCCTGATGTAGCTGAAGATGTCCCTGCTCATTGCAGGGGAGTTGGACTAGAGGAGTTTTAAAGGGCCCTTCCAACCCATTCTGTGATTCTTAAGTCTTCAGGATTCCTCTTATCTCCTGGTCTTGCTTGTGCAATTGCTGTGAGCTGCAGCAATTTTTTTCCATATATAAGGGATATTTGAGGCTCATGGAAATCAAAATAATTTTCCATCCATCAAGTTTACATTTCAAGTTGTGTATTAGTTGAACTTCGCATTCTGTAATTTCATCACTCATTTCTTGAGTTACTACTGCCAGATTTCTTTAATTTTAGCGTGCTGGAAAATCGCAGACAATGGATGGACCAGATTTTTCTTTTTTTTCTGGGATCTGAGCTGCTGCTTGTAGGTTGTTTCCATGTCCAACTCATTAAGCCCTGCAGGATCTGAGCCACTTTTGTGTCTGTCCATCTTGCACTAGGTCCATTGCTTAATCTTTTGGATGTATATTATGAAAAATAAGGAAATTATCTTAACTGAACTGGAAGATTTTAAGCAAAACCAGAAAGGTGGCAGCTCAGGAAAGGATGAAAAGCACAGAAGGCTCTCAGTGGGCAAAGAAGCCTGAGGAATGAAAAAATTAGTACAATTAATGTCACTATTTTAGAAAGGGTGACAGTGCACACTGAAGCTGTGGAGTCCTCTTGGTGCTGCTTTTTGTTGTGGTGCTCTCTCACAAAGAATAAAAAAGGAAGGATGCCTTCCACCAGACCAGGTTGCTTCAACCTGACCTTGGACACTTCCAGAAATGGAATAATATGAAAGGCAATTTAAAAAAAAAGTTAAACAAAATCTGGATTTCTTTTCCTTTATTCCTGTGCCCTTGCAGGATGCCTTTGTGGCATTCCATGTTGACAAGGTGCTGGTGAGCAAGTACTTGAAGCCACTGCAGATTGGAGAGCTGGCACCAGACCAACCCAGCATTGAGCCCACTAAAAATGTAAGTCTGTCCTCACAAACCAGATCAAAGGAGACTAAAGGGAAATATTCTGAGCATAATTTGTTCTTCTCTACCAGCATAACTCCTGGAGCAATGGGATCCAGGTTCCTCACATTTTTTGGGCTACTACTTAAAGGCAATATGTGAATATGAGTCTAAATCCACACCACGTGGTTGAGAATGAGATTCCTGAAGACGAAATTTTCTTATCACAGCTACTCTGTCTAAATAGCAGAGTTATCACCTCTTCTTCCCCGTGCTTTGAGGAAAAGCTAACCAAAAGGAAAAGGAATAGTCTTAGAGAATAAATATTCTCCTTCAGCTGTAGGTGCATTTAACCCTCCCCTACTAATCCTGGGAAGGGAAAAGTACAGACAAATATAAGGAATAATTTCATCCAAAGACCTACCACAAGGTGGCATGAGAAGTTCATGCACACAACGTGCAACTTCCACTAAACGTAACTTCCAGCAGAGCCCTCTGCTGCCTGCCAAGGATTTGACAGAAGCACCGCGGATTTGTTTTAGGAACTGGGGTGCAGACATTGTGATGGCTGCTCTCGGCTCCTCAACAAAAAGCTGTAGCAGAGCAATGATAATGCTTATTAAACCCATCTCTTGCCCTTTTAGCCATATCCTTTGCTCTTCCCCCTCCCCATTAAAGTGGTTTTTGGGTTATGAGGCTGCAGTGGTGCCCTCTAAAACCACGCTGGTGCTTCCCCCAGGAAATGCTGGTGAAAGATTTCCGGGAATTGCGGGCTACAGTCGAGAGAATGGGACTTCTGGAGCCAAACCAACTCTTCTTCTTCCTGCTGTTGGCTCACATCCTGCTCTTGGATACAGCTGCCTGGCTCATCCTCTTCTACTTTGGGACATCCTTACTGCCCTTTGTTTTCTCCCTGCTGCTGCTGACCATTTCCCAGGTGAGCAATGAATTCCACAGCGTGGACTTCCATCAACTTACACACACACACGTGAGCAGTCTCTTGTCCTTTGTTTTCTCACTCAGCACAGTTTCACTTTGTCATAAAACCACAGCCATTATCTGGATACCAAGAAGGAATTCTGCATGTGGGGAGCCTCACCCTACACTTAGTTTGGGATTCTTTCAAGTTATATTCTGGGGGAAGCCTTGATAATGTCAGGATTCCACAGTCCCTTTCTGCTGGCGACTTTAGAGCAATGTCTGAGATTTCAATCTTGGTATTTCAAAGCAAAGGATTAGTGTGGCACCATCCTGGCCTCCATTGCTGTTTTCCTCCTCTCCAAAGTTTTCTTTTCCTCCTCCAGGTCCAGGCTTCCTGGTTACAGCATGATTTAGGACACCTCTCAGTATTCAGGAAAACCAAGTGGAACCACTTGCTACACAAGTTCGTGATGTGCCATTTGATTGTGAGTCCCTGGAAAACTTCTGAGGGTTTCCCTGCAAAAACGTGTGTTCTGAAGACTCTGTGGAGCATGTGCAGCACTGGGGGAAGGATTAGGGTCAGGAACTGAGGGGATTCTGGCTCTGAAAGGGCTTTTCATGCTTTGTTCTTCCCTTGAGCAGGGGGCCTCAGCCAAGTGGTGGACTCTCCTGCACTCCCAGCACCACGCCAAACCCAACTGCTTCCACAAGGACCCTGACATTGACATGCACCCTTTCCTCTTCACTTTGGGGAAGAAATTATCTGTGGAGGTCAGTGAGTGGGAAGTCTAAAACTAAGGTGTGATGGCAGCTTTTGTAAAGAGATTTATTTCTCCACAGTTCACACTAAATCCCTTTAAAGATGTCTTGAACAGCTGACACGTTGATGTAAATGGGACATGATGTAAGGACATTGTATATAGGGTGGAAAATCCAGCAGCACATTAATGGCTGGAGAAACCTAATGACCTAGAACAACAACTCAGTAATTAATGATCATTAGATAACTTGTAAATATCAATGGAAGGCATGGCTGCAGTCAGCCTGGAATTGCTATTTTAATATTAATGTATGAGGCTCAGTCAGAGGGGTGGCTTTGGTGTGTCCATGTCTTCTAGGAAAGTTTGCTGTGACAGGAACAGCAGGAGTGAAAAACCTGAGGCTGTTCCTGGAACTCCAGCTGGGCAGAATTTGTTGGACCATGTAGGATATTCCCAGTCTGTCCTGCTTGGACACTTCCAGGAGTGACAGCCTAGGAATGCTGAACTCCTTTTGCTGTAGATCCCATCAGTTCTTCAGACCACACCACAGCAGCTACAGCAGTGAAATATTTTTCTCCATGCCATTGTGGTACTGCCATTTAATTTTAGAGAATCAGAGAACAAATAAGGGGGGGGAAAGTGAAAGAAAATATGTATTTCTGACCACTAACATAACTTAGCCTTGATATATCTAATTCTTCACAAAATGAACCATGAAACAAGGAATGAGGGTTGTGGGAAGTGTGCAAGAAGAGTCTCTCTGGAAAATAAATGGAAAAGAGCAAGTTACCTGTGCAAATTGCTTGGTTTTTTTTTTTTTCTTTTTCTTTTTTTTTTCCCCCACAGCTTGGGATCAAGAAGAAAAAATACATGCCCTACAACCACCAACACAAATACTTCTTCATCAGTGAGTATGTCCATTCCCCTACAATCCCCTGGGATGTACTGAAGGGGCTTGGAGATCTTACTTTTGGCCTGGAGAACTTGAATAGAACAAAAGTGCCCGAGTCAAAGAACACAATAAAACCCCATAATAATAACTAAATTTTTGGAAGAGTTGAAGACCTGACCCATCTTATCCCAGATCTCCCACATCCTCCACAGAGGCTCTGGGTTATGATATCATACCACATCCTTCAGTAGTATCAAAGTCTGTGGGTTTGGGGGTTTTTTTGTTTGGTTTGCTTTGTTTTCTTGGGGTTGTTTCAAGTGCAAGTGAGATGTCCTTTTGGAAGGTTGAGTTTGAGTTCTTCAACCCCAAATTCCTGATAGAAAAGGGATTTCATATGCATTCCTGTTGCTCCCCTGCTTTGCATTAAGGAATATGGAGCCAGATAAGCTTTGGGCTTTGGAAGCCACTTCTCAAAATAATCATTTGTGGCTGTTCCTCAGTTAAGAGCCTAAGATGAAATCTGAGGTTTGTAAGAACTCTCAGATTAATGGACAGACCTAGAATTGTTTCAAGGCACTAAACCAACACCCTAACCTGGGATGTTCTCCAGATTGAGCAGGAATGCAGGACCCTTCCCTCCCAGGCTGATGTTGTCCCTCAGTCCATGATGTCACCACTGATGAATTTTTCTTTCCAGCTCTTCCTCCGCTCCTGTTCCCCACCTACTTCCACTACCACACATTCTACATTGCCTACACAAAGAAATACTGGGTGGTGAGTACTGCCACTTGTGGGACCAAAAAGGGTCAGATGGGGACTTTCAACCTTCCCTCTGAGCACAGAGCCAGCTCCTTGCTGGGCAAGAATGCTCAGATTCACCTCTTACAGCAAGCAGCTGTGAGAAAGTATCATTAGCTTATGTTGGATTGCTCCAGATTATTCCATTCAGAAAAAAAAGACTGTCAAAGCTGAAAATAAACTGTACTCTTACACCTATGCTATGAAGCTTAAAAAAAGAAATAAGCAAATGTAATTTATAAAGACCTGTTTTTCTTGTTGTCTCTGTTTTTGGTAGGACTTGGCCTGGATGCTGACCTTCTACATCAGATTCTTCTATACTTATGGATCTTTATTAGGAACTAAGAGTCTCCTGGCATATTATTTTATATTCAGGTGATGTGTCTTTAGAAGGTTCTTCAGCCTTTTCTCTATGCATTCTTTCAATCTGTACCTGCCTGCCTTTCTCTATGTTTATATTTCCACATTCTCCTTTACCACCTTACTTTTTGCCTACTTTTTAGTTTGTAAATTCTTTTGTTTAATTGCCAGTGCAAGTTTTATGTTGCCCCATTAGCTGTGGCAGCAAAGAGATTTCACTGAGAGCTGACCAAATTGAGAAATATTTACCTCATGCAACATTCAATGCTTTGGGTGTTGGGTCTGCTGCTACTTAATGAGAATATTTAACCAAAACAGCTTAGCCTGGGCTTGCAAATGGCCAGGTGTTATCCAGCAGCACTTCCTTGAGTGGACAGCACACTCTCCCCTTGGATCATTTCACTGATTCTAATCAGTTTGGGCCTTGGCTACAGATAAAACAAGCTGAACACCAGTCAGTGTTATAACAAAACACATGAAATAATCCTGAGTTTCATAAGGAAATATGAAACTTCCAGGCTGTGGAAGTCCTTCCAGGTGCTGGCTTAGCAAGGCTAGTGTTCAGCCATGTCTTTAAGTCTGGCTCTGCCATTATTTCAATGGCTCCTTGCTGACCTGCTCACCCAGCACTGAATTCTCTCATCTCATTGCACAGGATGCTGGAGAGCAGCTGGTTTGTCTGGGTCTCCCAGATGAACCATATCCCAATGGATATTGACTACGACAAGAATTTGGACTGGATGTCTACTCAGGTAAAAGATTGTTCCCTTCTTAAGGAATTGTGGCCATACAGGTACAAAATGTAACCATAAGCAAGTCTCCTGTTGCATTAAGGGTGAGATCTGTTGGTGGCTGGGAGGTGGCTCATAGGCTGATGGATTCAGTCATGGGAAAGGTAAAGGACAGCAATGACACACTCATGGGCAATCCAAACTGAAATGCAGGTGGAGTTCTGGTTCCTAATCACACTCTGACCTGTCTGACTCTGCTTTCCTCTCCCCTCCTTTAGCTCCAGGCAACCTGCAATGTGGAGCAGTCACTGTTCAATGACTGGTTCACGGGGCACCTCAACTTCCAGATTGAGCATCAGTGAGTACTCACCCCAAGAGTGAATTTTCTTTCCCCCTCCCCCTTTTGTCAAAATATTTTTACTTCTCTTTTTTTCCCCCTTCCTTATTCCTTTTTGCTCTGAATTCTACAAATAGTTGTGGGGCACCAATGAGCTTGTCTTTAAAACCTGAAACTCTTTGAGAGAATCATGTAATTCAAAACTTTCACTGGATCCACATGATGAGAAAATGGAACAGGGGCAAGATCCATACAAAGGACAGCAATAGAATCAATCCCAAGCAGTAGGTTTTTAAGGATCAGTGAAAGCATCCTGGTTAAAGCACCTGTTTTTAGTCTGCCACAGGAGTTTGAAGCCACCTCTGCTGATTTTTTATGCTGTTACTCTACAGAGTGAGATATGCAAGGATGAAGGATGGACTCATCTCCTCCTCTGTGCTATGGAGATGGATACTTCTGGAAGAAGGGGAGGAGGGGAAAGTAGTTTCTTCCATAAATATAATTTAATTTGGAGACAAAGTGTTGAAAAGAACAGAGGGGAAAGCAGGAAATTCCTACAAGTTCCTTGTGCTAAAAAGAAAGGGGGAAAGAAGAGCTGGGAGCAGCTCCAGACCCTGCTCACTGTGAGAATCCTGGAAGTACTAATGACTAGGATTTCCTGTGAAGCTTCCTTGTCTCCTGTCCCACAGCCTTTTCCCTACAATGCCACGGCACAACTACTGGAAGGTGGCCCCTCTGGTGAAGTCCCTGTGTGCCAAGCATGGCATTGAGTACCAGTGCAAGCCTCTGCTCACAGCCTTTGCAGACATTGTGCAGTGAGTAAAAACAAACCCCCCAAAACTGCAGGAGGATGCAGGAGAGACTGGAATCCTAAAAGCAAGAGTTGTCTTGCTCTCCTTTTACCCTCCTGGGCACATGGTGACTCTTGGGGATGGTGCTGTGCAGGGCTGGGCTGACCCTGATCTTTGTGGGTCTGTCCCAGCTCAGCTTATTGTGGGATTCTGGGAAAAGAGCACAGGCAAAACCTCATTCCCTTGCCCCAGCAGCTCCCCTGAGCAGCCCTGTGATGTGTCCTCTCTTTCTCTCTCTCCCAGCTCCCTGAAGAGCTCAGGAGAGCTCTGGCACGATGCCTACCTGCACAAATAAAGGATAAGGCTTGGTGCTACCATCCACAGCCTGCCCTGGCTGCATTCCCAGCAAGCTGAGGGCCAGGGAGCACAAGGGACTCTCTGGCAGAAGAAAGTGAGTAAGGACTGAGGGACAAAATTCCAATACAGATGAAACTGTCTGAATTTTTCTTCTGGTTTTTCCTGGGGTTATGGTTCAGATGTGTTAAGAGTGGGCAGGGCAAGCAGAAGGTGAATTGTTAGGAGAGGGAAGAGCTCTTTGCTGAGTGAGTCTGAACATTTCTGAGCCTGGGCATGGGTTCAAGTCAGATCTCTGGAGCTGCACACACTTAACTTCATGTCAGAGGCCTCTAACCATGGTTTGGGGTTTTTTGTTTTGTTTTCCTCCTGTGGAAGGTTTATTGCTTGATACAGCATTTGCTTACTTGAATATGAAACTACAAAGGATTTTGGATTAACATGGTGTTCCAGCAATGTGCTTAAATCACAATAAATCAGGATAAACAACACTTATGACTGTAGCAAGTGCACATGCAGTGAATAAAAACATAAATGTGTTTTCATTACTGTTCTCCAGAGCATCCTCATTGTCACAAGGCCAAGAAACACATGGGGTAAAAGCAGCTCAAGGCCTCTGCTCTCTTCAAAATGTATCTGGTTTGGGGTTTTCTTTTGCACTTTGAGTTGGGCTGAGAAATGTGCACACTCCACATACACTCCCCACCTATACAGGAGTAAGATTATACTACAGGAAGGTAAACCAGAAGTAAGATAAATCACCTACAGATATTTGGTCAAATCTGAAAGTTGCTGTTGCAGCTAAACCAAGATTAGATCAGATTTTGGCTGTGCCAGGCAGAAGGTGAGTCAGTGAAAGAGGCTGGTCCAGGTACTTTGAATCACCCTGGAGAGCAGACAGTATCATTCCATTAATTAGTAAGAAAGGCTGTTCTCTGTCTCAAGTGAGTACTACAGTGAGTACATACCCACACCCTGAAATAAAAGACCAGCTTTTGGAAAGGAGACTACAGGAACAACAAAATCCATCTGAATATTAGCAGTTACCACACTTTTTTTTCAATAGTTCAAGGTTAATAAATAGAAATCTTGAAAGGTAAAAAGATATAAAAAAGTCTCTTGATGATGTAACAAATGGACTTTGTTCTACTTGTGCAATGACTGGCTGAATTACTTAAAAACCTTTAACCCTGCACAGACAGCCAGAACAAGGGTAAGATTTGCTATTAAGCCATTTTTCCTGCCTTGGAAAAAGTGCAATTGTGTTTAGAGGTTAACAGCACCAAGTACAATGCCTGACCCATGGGAATAAAAGGAGCAATTCCCAAAAATTCCGTGGGAGAATTAAGAACTGAAGCAGGAGTCACAACAGTATCATTTACACACAAACACACTTCCACTACTTTAAAAAGCCTTTTAAAATTACCTTAAGCAGCCATGGAAAATGATTTATTGGGTAGATGAAAGGCCTAATGTTGAAGATCATAATTTGATTTTTGGACCTTTGACATCATTAGGCTCCTAGTTCAGAACCCCTGCAAGTCAAAATGCAATTAAAAAAGAGAGCTGTGAATGTTTCCATTGTTTAAAGACTCAACAGTGCTCCAATGAGGACAGGTGTGCAAGAGGATTGAGCAAGATTGAGCTGAAGGGCTGTGGAAAAATATGGAATAAAGCCTAAGCAATGTATGGATCAATGCCAGAATAAACAGGAGCAGTTGCCAAGTTTTCCTTGGGCATCCTTTACCAATCTTATCAGTATCAGTCTCAGATGAAACGTTGCCTGCACTCCCTCAGGAAAATATTAAATACCTGGGTAAGATTTTACAGAGAAGGTATCACTGAGAGGCCCAAAGAAAGAAACACATACAAATTAGTCATATAACCCAACAGAAGAGCATAAGCAAACAAACAAACAAAACAACCAAAACAAAAAAAACTACTCCCATAAAAATTTCTGGTACATGAAAACAATGAAAGGAAAATCAGCATCAGCAGTGGAGTATCTTCCTTAAATGTGAACAATGATGAAAACAATATTAAACTGGCTTACTCTAAAATACAGCCTTGATTCCTGCAACTCTGAAGGGCAAAATTCTATTCTTCTCTTACAGTAGTATCTTGAAATCAGAGGTTCAGGGAAGACAGTTCCTACTTGAAATAATAATGAAAAGTTTAAACTCAAAGTGAAGTATTTTTCCAATAAAATCTCTTAGGAAAAGTACTGAGTGACTAAAGCATGTTGCACTCTGCACACACAGTAAGTAAAGCAGGGAAAATGAGATTTCTTCATTCCTGGTTTTCCAGCTTCCCTCCACAAAGTCAAGAGTGTTGTTGAGACCTGGTAGACACCACAGGAGCTATGATTACTTAAGAAAATTCAGACTTTTCTTTCTGTTTGGGGAGTGTTGCAACTGTAACTTAATCTGTAACCAGTACCTACCATCACCCTCCTTCCTCAATAAATCCTACAAGATGTAAGCACAAGGTCAAAGATTCCCAAGTGTAGGAAAGAGAATCATACAATAGTTTTGGTAAGAAAGTGTATCCACTTCTGTGTCAATCCTGAATCAAAAATCACAGGGACAAGGATTTGTTGCACTGGGGAAAAAAAAACCAACCAAACAATAAAAAAATAAAGTTCTCAATCCTGGTCAAAGTTTAAAAATGGGGAACCTGAGAGAAATAAGCAAAGAATAAATACTGAAATTAACAGACACAGCAAATCTATATAAAGGATTTCTGTGGTTCATCACATGGTATGAAACAGGAAATGAAGTTTTCCTTTTGACTGGGTCCATTAGAGATTTACAGTCTTTGAACTGCTCTGAGTAGCAGGATTTAAAAATATTTAGTTTGGTTTTTTTTTCATTAAAAAAGTTAAACTATCAGTTTTTCAAGCTTCAGTGTGTGATGTGAGAACAAATTTCAGCCCAGCTCTTGAAGGCCTGCAGTGCAAGGAGATTTCCAGCTGCTCTGGGGCTGGAGTTTGACTTCAGG
The DNA here is from genome assembly GCA_024734555.1 of Trochalopteron elliotii. Classification (NCBI taxonomy): domain Eukaryota; kingdom Metazoa; phylum Chordata; class Aves; order Passeriformes; family Leiothrichidae; genus Trochalopteron; species Trochalopteron elliotii. The sequence goes on from JANPWX010000057.1 coordinate 141,862, forward strand.
TGGAATTCCAGCATGACAAAGTCCAAGCTTTCATCAGACAATTAACCCACACAGGCTCTGCTCTGCAATCCAGGCTGTGTCATCACTAACACTCAGCTATCAAATACTTCACTTGTTATTCTCACACCACTGCCTTGTTGTTCAGCCTCCATTTGCTTCCCCAGACTGTGTAACAATGCACCACTTTATAACCTTTTGCAAACACAGAAAACATGTTTTTGGGAATCTTCATCTTACTGATCCATCCCAGCTGGAATCATCATGAATGCCACAAACCTGGCAAAACTACCTTAAATTCATTTACAACAATCAAAAGAGAGCCTCAGTTCTTTTCCCAATTCTGTCCAAAATGGCCTTGGGCAACCTGCTGAGGTATTAATCCTCAATGTCAGAGTTGAGGTTATGCTCAAATCCACCTCTGCATGCCATGACCTGTGTCATGACCACACAACTTTGACCCCAAACATCAGACTGAGCTCTGCACTATCATTGGGGGAGCAGAGGTCAGGCTTTACCATGCACTGCAGAGCTCCATGTAATTTGCTATCAGCCAGAGATAAGAACACACAGCACAGCACTGGATCGATTCAATCCCACAGTGCTGGGCTGCATCCCCACAGCAAACTGAACTGAGAGTGTGGAGAGAGTCACAGAGGGCTCATCCAGCCCAACCCCCTGCAGGGAACAGGGACATCTTCAACCATCCCAGGCTGCTCACAGCCCTGTCCAACCTGGCCTTGAACAATTCCAGGGATGTGGTACCCACCACCTCCCTGTGGAACCCTGAGCCTCATCACCCTCATGAAACATTTTGTGAGAAAATGGAGACACCTGCCTGTGAGAATTTATGTGGATCAGATCTTCAAACAGAGCACAAACAGCCTTTCTCTGCAAGGTGAGCAACAGGTATGGGATACTTGGCAAAAACAAAGTGATTGATTTACTGGAAGCTGAAATTATGGATACCCACACACTGCTTAGCAGGCAATTCCCATCAATGGGCTGCACTAAGGAAAGGAAATCAGGGCTTTTTCCAACATCTCTGAAGCACTGAAAGTCTGATCCAAACCTAGCTCACCTTTTTTCTCCCCATATAACATTTAACAATGCCATGAATTTCTTTATCTCCCAGCATAGCTCACTTCAACAAACGTGATTCTGGAATCTGCACAGGTTTTTTGGATACTCAAGTTCAAATATTTTGGGGAAGGGAAAATAACCTAGCAATGAAGGCCCATTTAAAAGAAGAGGTACTCCTAATTTCCCAAACATCAGTTTCAAATTACTTCCCAAATCCACTGCTAGAGATGTGCATCCAAAGTAAAACAGTAATAAGAAAACGTTGAGCAATTCTGCTTTACAGGTCACTGAAATCATATTGCAAAAATGTCTGTTTTTCCTCTGGCAAAGGAATGTTTAATTTTAATTGATCAGAACACAAAAACAAGACTGTGGTTGTGTCATATCAACAGTCTCTACTCTCAAGATAAGGAGCTGTAAATGGATTTACTGTTTTATTCATTTGAAGAAACAGTATTAATGTTCTACCAGTGTTGCCCAATGCTCTCCACAGCTTTGGGAAAAGTTTTCTGTACAACACTTGTCATGGCCAGTTTAACACACAACACGGGTCATTTAAGTCATTTAAACACAACTGTGGGGTTGAAATGTGAGTTTTTAAAACAAAGGCAGCTGCAAAAAGTACATCCAACCAACAGCTTCTGCCCCATCTCCAGAAAAACAGATGAAGGGATGTATGAACTTCCCAGATTAACACAAAGTATTGGAAGACAATTGCACAGAAAACATGCTGCCAAGAGATTTTTCATTCCATTTATTTCAGAAATAAAAGAAGACAAAAATCACTTAGCAGACACAAACAAAATCAGATGATCAGGCCTTATTTACTCTTTTTCAAAACTCATTAGGATTCTCTGTTCCAGCACAAAATATCCCCAGCCAATCGTGTAATCCCACATGTCTGATCAGTTAAAAAGCCAATGGAATCCCAGAATGCAGGTTATCAGTTCATATTATTTTATTGCACTTCTACCCCAGCTAATTTTTCACAATAGGTTGGTAGATAAATGAACTGCAGAGCAAGTAACATTCTCCAAAATTTAACAGAACAGCATTTAGCATCTATTCTTCTTTACCTGCTACCATTCCTGGGAATTCACACTCAAATCAGGATGTCAAAAGGCAACTCAAGGCAGACACAGAAATGCAGGGATTATTGACAAATCACCCCCAAACTGCTATGATTTGAATTTTCTTACATTTGCCTGAGTTAAGAGCAGTAGCTGGGTTCTGAAATGCTTTGCATTCAGCTTGGACAATAATGATCCCACAACTGGGGTCCCAAATTTTTTTTTTTTTGCACAATTTAACTAAACTGCAGATGCTGAGTAACATTACAACATGCCTCAAATCAGGTTTTTGATGTATTTTCTAGATATCTACATTCATACAAAAAAGCTGCTTTAATTAAAGGATCACCCTGAAAATTAGCCCTGGCTTGATCAAGAAATAGCAACAGCAGATTATTGCAGTAAAATAACATTTTCAGCAACCACTGGGAATAGTTTTGAAAGTTCTTGAGTATCAATATTTATACATTTGAAGGTTTATTTCCCAGACATTTGGCGTTTTAATATTTTTCTATTTAAATTCTGACAGATTAGAAAGAACAATTTACTCTTCTACCCCTGGAAGGGCTGTAAGGTGTAATCAAATTAGTTGAACAGTACATGGCATAAGAAAACATCTTTTGCTACTTCCCTTATGTCAGTTATATCCCAACACCACGTTAGTAAGCAAAGATTATCTTAAAATACATATTGGGAATACAACTGAACTGTATTTAGATTAAACTTTGTAGTTAGTTTTATCTCTATCATAAGGAATGAGACATACCAACATTTTACTCAAACTATTGGGTATCATTTCACTTCTGGAAGGCCAAAACTGAAATTCAAGGGATGCATTTACAAATACAGACAGATAATTATTAGAAATACTGAACTGCATCAACTTTTTAACAAGTTTCTTCATGAGGGCAATCACAGTAGTGTCCTTACAGAAATTCTGTGTGATTTAGCCAGGAAAGTTGTGCAACAAAAAAATGAAGCAGTGTATTGATTAAATTTGTTTGCTCCTTGAAACTAAGGCAATTTCTCATCATGAGCTGTTTAAAAATCCATTAAGTTATCATCAAGCAGTAAAGCACTAGGTGTTGAAAGGCACTAGGATTGGAGCTTGTGTTACCTGGTTTCCAGTACAGACAGCACTTGAGAGCTCAGTAAATCACACCTGTAAAACACTCCTGTGCTTGGGCCCAAGTCTGCTACATTCATTGAGGTGCTGGACAGGTTTTGTGCAGCTGGAGGGATGCAAAATTCAGAGCAGATCTCTCCAGACTTACAGGTTGGATCTTTCCTTGACAGACACACGACCTGTGGACTGTGTGTATGTTCTAATTACATCCTGGAAATAAAGCAACAGAAGAACTCAGAGCAAGTTCCATTTAAAGGAGAGAACTGCAGGAAAAAATTGAATCAACTGAGTTGTTGTTCTTTGGAGCAAGCACTGAGCCCAGGAAAGGCTTGTGGCAATGTTTCATTACCATCACAGAAAGTGGGTAACCAACTTGAACACATTTTATATGACATACAATTACCTTCCAGAAACCCTACAACCCCCAGCTGAGACAAAGTCTTTGTACATCACCAGTTAATCAACATTTAATTGTTATTAGAGTGATGTCTCCTTATTTTGCAACTCTACAAGCACTGACTTCTGGCCTTTAAATCAAACAGGAATCAAGATTAATTTCTCACTTCATTGGACTTACAAGAGAAGCCAAAATAATTCACAGCCAGTCAAAATGCAGCTACAAAAATCATTACCATACCTTTTTCCCACCCTCAGCATTGTATTTGTCCAGCAAAGCCTGGATACAGGCTCCAAATTTAGGATGAACATCAGTGAAGTTTTTCACCTGCACAGGAAGACAAAAGAGAAAGACAACAAGATTTTTTTTCCTCTATTTCAAAAGGATTCTTTACCACATTTCCTAGGATAGAAGAGTAGGTATCATAAGGAAAAGAATTCTGATCAGTTATAAACAAGATACGAACATCTTCAAACATGATTTTTGTTATCCCACACAGAGCTCATTCCCAATTCAAACAAAGTTGCCCTGGGAAGGGTCCAATCCCTCCCTGGCCCTCACTGCTTTCCTGTTTAGAGCAAAAACTTACTCTAGCAGTTATCTGACTTTTGAAACACCAAGCTAAACACACGTTCAACATCTATCCCATTCTTCCCCCCAAGAAAAAGTTACTTTAACATGTTATATATTGATGTTATATTGTGTAAACAGGCACAATATTTAATTCCTGAGTAAGAAAAAAATCCAGCCCTTTCAGAGAATTCCTGATCTTCCTTTCCAGAAGCCATTATGACAGCATTACTAGACTGGTAGGAACCCTGGAATAAACCCCAAAGAGGGCACTTACAGCTCGTTTCTGAATGAAGAGCTGGGCATCCTTCAGATGACCTGCAATGTTTTTACACAGCCTCTGGCGCTCTTCCTCGTTCAGCACTTTGAGGTAGAATTCCCGAACCTGGCCGTTGGGGAAAAAAAAGGTTTGTTTTGATATGCCCAAAAGTGAGTAAGAATAGCTTTCAATTCCTAGTCAAGCAACACTTAAAATGCTCAAAATGTTTAAAAGGCAGCTGACCTGTGAGGGTTCTTCTTTGGCAAATGTGCCAACAACCCCTCCTCCAGACACTAATGGCAAGAAGACAAGTCAGAGCCTCTACGTAACAATGCCCAAGACGTGAGTTTCAGATTCTGTGAGAACTCACACTTCTAGAACTCACACTAATACACACCCTACACACTCCTCATGTGTGCCCAGCAGCAGCAAGCAGCACCAAAGCCTTCCCAGTGCCCCACCTGGGTGACATTGTCCTCGTTGGCACTGTTGAAGCGCTGCACGTCCCCTGAGGCAAACATGCGGCTCTCCTTGAGCTGGGGCTGATCCTCAGGACCAGTGAAGCTGTTTGGGTAATAATTTGGGGCACCACCTGGGGAAAAAAAAACATCCCCAAACCAAATCAGAGGGCAGCACTTTCAACTAAGTGAGAAGATGTGATTTGCTTGGAGGAATCTAAACCAATTACTCAGTTACAATTTGTTTTATTAAGAACAGCTGACAGCATTTTTCTGTCAACACCATCAAGCCAGAACTTAACAGCACCTGCTCCAACCAGATATTCCACAGCTTTTTTCAGGGAATATTGATTTGATTCAAAAATAAGAAAACCTGGCCACTCTCACAATAATATCTCTCAATTATAACACTGATGGCTGAAGTCTAAGGCAGCATAAAAATACAGTCATTTACATATCTGAAGTACTACAATGCTTCCCTGCATGGGGGGTGTATTTTAAACACATAATGAACTTAGAGAATGGTATAAAAATAAATCTGTTCTGGGATGAGAGCAGCTGTCCTCAAGTTCCTGTTTTTCAAATATCTCCCTCTCCTCCCTCAGCAAGTGCCTGAATTCATAGCCCAGAGGAACACATATTTTGGCATGAGCCACAGCTTAAGTACATCCTTGTTTACTCTCAGGTGGAAAACAGCCACTATTGGGCAAACCCTGACAGAACAGAAGCTGCTCAGTAGAGAAGTTACAGCACTGCTCTTGGCATTTTCACTTCTGTCTTTCACAATGCCTCAGAAATCTGAAAGCAAAGCAGCTCAGTCAAGTGGACTGAGCATATCCAAGTCGGTCTTTAAAACCTGACTGCTTGTATTCTCCCACAAACTCCTTTTCTGTTAAAGGCCTTTTTGTTAAGTTTTAAACACTTTTAAACAAACTCCTCACCCCGTATCCAAATATCCCAAGTCTCCTTTATTGGATTAACAGAGAAGATATACACAGATTTGACACAAGTATGTAAAGATAATAAACACGGATCTTAAGCCCCCTGTGAACTGAAGGGAATGCTGCAGCCCAAACTTAAGTATCATTATATTGAAAGCTTTTTTCCTGACTACCTTGGTTGTCAGAAATAGTCATTGGCCCATCCCTCTGGTAGTTGGCCACCCTGGCTCTGAAGGGACAATTCACAGGGATCTGGAGGTAGTTGGGGCCCAGGCGGTGTCTGTGGGTGTCAGGATACGAGAAGAGGCGTCCCTGAAACATGGAACACAAACCACCATTAACCACCACTTGGAAAAGACCTGGGGGCATTATCAACTCAAAGCTTTCACAAGCAGCAAAGTAACCAATGCTCCTCAGGTCAAACCTCCTGTTTACCTGCAGCATTTTGTCAGGGCTGGGCTCAATTCCAGGGGGCATGTTGCTAGGGTCATAAGCCATCTGTTCCACCTCTGCAAAGTAGTTGACAGGATTCCTGTTCAAGACCAGCTTTCCCACAGGGATGAGAGGGTAGTCACCATGAGGCCAAATCTGTAAGACACAACAAAGATCCAGTAAAATCAACATTATTACAGTATTATGCAGCTTAACTGCCAAGCAGAATTCACCTGATTTAAGTCTAGATTAAGAAAATACATTACTGAATTTCTTCTCGCTTAACAAACACTGAGAAACATCTTATTTTAAGAAGTCTTTTGCAATTGACACAGTATTAATGCAACTTATTTCATCATCCCAGCATAATCTCAGCACTTGAACAAAATACCCGCAGGCCCTTGAAAAGCTGCCTAGGGAAGCAGGGCGTGGGTGGAACTGGTGGCACAAACGTTTTCAGCTCCTTCAAAATGCTTAACTGGCCTTTTCTTGGCCATCTGAGCTGCACTTTTAAGTTCAAAGGTCTTTAGCCACCTGGGGAGAGCAGTGTTAGAGGTAAAAAATAGTTTATACAGTGCAAGTTTATGTGGGCACCTCTCAATGAGCCATTCCTAGGAGCAGCTGTTGTTAGTGGGACAAAATGAGACCAGCAAGGCTCAGGGTGTGACTCTTATCTGAGATTACACTTCTGAAGTCCTCTACAGGCCTGGAATCAAGCCCTATCCATACTTCCCTGAGGAAGGGTAACATCAGATATAACACAACTAGAGTTTCATCTCCAGAATTTCTGGCTCATTGTGGCTCTACAATAAAGAATACACTTAAAAACGACCTGAAACTGAATATTCCCAGCAGTATCAGACATACCTTAGTCAAATCAAAAGGATTAAATGGGAACCTCTCTGCTTGTTCAAAGGTCATAACCTGAATGTAGAAGGACCATGAGGGATAGTTCCCCTTGGCAATGGCATTGTAAAGGTCCCGTGTGGCATAATCAGGATCAGTAGAAGCCAATCTTCCTGCTTCTTCCACAGAAAGGTTTTTGATGCCCTGGTCAGTCTAAGAGCAACAAAACACCAGTTACAGCATGCCAAAAGTACTGCAGAGATCATTCATCAGAATGGATTCTAACAAGATTTATAATCCAAGAATGAGATTGTCCAAGTTCTAACTTCCAATAACTTGACTTTAGATTTATAGTAAATTCAACAGCTGCCTTCCAGATAAAAACCAGTTCACTGATAGTCCTCCATAAACAAGAGACAGATGCCCAAAGAAGAGTTTCTTACAGTATAGTAAATGGTTACTGTGTTAGCAAGAAGAAAGATGCCTCTCCTATTGGTTAAAGGTATGAAACTGATATTAAACAAGGACTCCACACACCTTTGAGCCTAAATTAAACTTGAAAAGTCACACATTTTTATGGTTTTTATTCAATATCATGCATAGTTCCAACTGAAAAAAAAAAATCACTACCTTGGCATGGAATTTGCAGTAAACTGCTCTTCCATCAGCATTAACCAGTTTGAAGGTGTGTGATCCATATCCATTCATGTGGCGATAGCCATCGGGAATGCCACGATCACTGAACAGGAAAGCCACCTGCAGAGAAGGATCAGACACTATTAATGGGCTCAGCATATCAAGGAGAAAGCCTTCACTCCAGACTAAGTTTGTTTATAGTGTTAATCTGCATCACTGGCAGCTATGTTAATGTTGTTAGGAACTCCTTGAGGAATTTCTACTTTAGGTGTTAACGAAAAAAAATTACTCTCCCTCTAAGCACAGGTAAGCAGGGACAATTTAAAATCATATTTAAATAAAACATAAATAAGACTATGTAGACTTCTAAATGAACATGGAAATAGAGTGTTTAAAACCTGCTGTCATAACATTATTTTCTTATTCATACAAAACAAAGTCACGGGAGAAGCTTACTTGATGCAAAGACTCAGGCCGAAGACTCCAGAAGTCCCACACCATGTCTGCATCCTTCAGATGAGTCTGAGGGTTCCTCTTTTGGCTATGGATGAAGGAGGGAAACTAATTTGTCCAGAAGTGGAGGAGGAAAAAGAGAAAAAAAAGAAATTAAAGACAAAGCTGTAAGATCACGGGGGGGGGAAAAAAAATATCACCTACTGCCACACCCTTCCTGCAAACAAATTAATTCACAGATCAGTAAAATTAGGGTACACATCAAACATTCACAATTAGAATAAACAGAGATAAAGAATGCTTTCATTTTGTGGTTGATAAGGTGAGAGATAAAACTATTCAGATTTGCATATCTGTGTTTATGTGACTCATAAATAAATACAGAGATACTACAAAGTATCTGTGCAGAACTCCAGAAGGAAAGCCCCTCTACTAACTGCTGTGAAGCTCATGCCAAAAGACCAAAAAACCCAAATTAACAAAAAGAATTGGCAAGAAGCTTTTGAAGTGAAAAGTTCAAGTGAAAAGTATGAAACCACGTAAGTTATCAAGTTTGAGATCTTTATTGACTTTTGTTTAAGAACATCTTTGCAAGTAAAAAACGTTCAGACAATCTGACAAACAACCAAGTTTAAGCGTGTCAAAGCAGGAGCTTTTGTTTCTGAGGGAAGCCAGAACAAGATGTGAAGGAACTTTTGGGCTTTCTCACAAAGTACCCTCACCTTTTGTGCTTACTCACCAACAGTGGATCCCGAATGAAGAAGATGGGAGTGTTGTTTCCCACAAGATCCCAATTCCCATCCTCCGTGTAGAATTTCATGGCAAAGCCTCGGGGATCACGAACTGTGTCAGCTGAGCCAGATTCTCCAGCTTGAAGAAATATGTGAACACACAGAAGTGTTGGCATAGGAAATGCATATAAATACAACCTGAAAATAGACCATAAAATCCTAAAAGGGAAGGGGTGATTGCAGTCTTTTCTAAACCAAGGAATTTTAGGAATATTTTCAACAATACTTCAGGCACTGTGAGTTTTCAAGGTGTGAACCCAGTCACATTTAGGCCACAGTTGGAAGAAGGAAACAACAAGTATATCTACTTGAACCAATTAAGAGTGGAATTTGCATTATCACTAAGAGAGACATCATCAGATTTTAAGGTTGAATCATCTAAACCCACATTTGTTTCTGTGCACCAAATCCCAGTGGGAAAGCTTTCATCTGGAAGGTAGCAATCTAACCAGCGTGCCTAATAAAAAACTCTGGAAGAGCTGTAATCCTTTTAATTCCCCTTGCTTCAGCCAGGATGGGATTTTCAATGGGAATTTAGACCAGAGCACAAGTGCTTAGCACGACACCTGAGCACAAGTGTTCCAGAAGTGCTCAGAACAGCTAATGCTGAATTGTGATGAAATCATTAGGACGCTCATTCTCTCATTAAAAACCTTGTGTATTCCAGAACAGCAGGGAGGAAACGTGTCCAAACAGGGCAGGCAAAGGGAAGGGAAGGATGCAACAACCTGCTCCAGCAGCAGTCCATATTTCAAACTCAACTCCATGTCCTTACCCTGTACAACACTCAGGACATCCTAAATCCTAAGGGATTTAACACTGGAAACAGCCAATAGGCCAAAGCCAGCAGCTCCCTCAGCCTTGCTGAACTACTTTATTCTCTCCAATACTCCCAGAACTGAACCCTCATTAGCATTTCTTTTCTTTTAAATACATCCACATCATGAATTATAACTTCTCTATCAGACAAGCTATGGACCACAATTAGCTTCAATTAACAGCATTTAAGATTTTGCTAGTTTGTGCATTCCAATCTTTAAGAAGCCAGGGTTTGTTTATGGAAGATTTTTTTATTTTTCTTTCCCCAGTTGACATCATTTATCCCCAAAACATTCCTGCAGCATGAGAGAGATCATAGGTATTTAATTTGCAAGTGTTGACTGTGATTCAAGCAGAAACAAAGCAAGCTTCCTGTCAGATAAAAACAGCTGGGGCTGCCCTCCCTCCCACATTTCAGACAGGAAAGTGTCTCCAGAGAGCTCTGACAGAAAGGGGCAAAAGCTGCTTAAGGTCTGCCATGTAAGTGATTTTCAGAGAAGATGAACTGGCAGAAGAAAGCATTGCAAACACCCCTGAGTGCCCCACAATGCAAGCACTGCTCTCAGGGCACACATGCAAAAGACACAAAGTGAATTCAGAGCCTTACCAACAGTGGAGAAGCGGATGGCAATCGGAGTCCTTTTCCCAATGTGCTCAAACACTTTTGCCTTACAATACTGAGTGATGTCATGGGTGACTTCAAAATAGCCAAAGGCTCCTGAAGAACAGCAAGATCAAAATATCAGATCTAGGTACCTTCCTTCCATTCACTGCTTATCTGTTGTCAACATACAACTTTAAGTCAAAGGGAAACATGGGAGTTCTGAACTCAATTTACTTTCACAAAATGAAACTGATCTAACACAAACTATTTGCTCATTCTCTCCTCCCTAACTGACTGTTAGCAGCTCCCAGCAGCAGCACAGAAGATGCTCTTCTGCCAAGATCTGTGTATTTATCTGGGAGCAAGGCAGGTATTTCTTTAATCCTGCCATGAGTTGCAGAATTTTTGGTGCACCTGCAAGCTGGGTGAAGCAACAGAACCCTTCCCACCCCCACAGAGGAGCTTTTCCCATGCAGTCACATTTTAAATACAGCCCCACGTTTGCTCCTTCTACAGCAATGCACGACAAAAATCAAGGTACTAATTCTACCTTACTAAGATTAATATTAATTTTTAAACGTTTAAGTTTTTTTAATTTAACTATTAGATGAGTAGCTTACTTTGGCAGACATACATTGGAAGACAAAGCCAAATTCTCTATTAAGTAACATGCAAACAACAGTAAATAGAGATGGGGAGGGACAGACAGAAGAAGCAGAGACTACAGGAGATACAGTAAAAATTGAGGGACTATATAACTATAACCACATTTTCTCTCATTTTTGTAAATATTTTTTCAGTGCTTCATATTTTGGCACTGAGTTCTTTTAAACCAGGCCTTACCACTGTTGTTTATATAGAGTTGTTATAGCTAGTAACACTAAATCATAAACAACAAGGTAATTTATGTGTCACAATCTACACCTTAACTCAAAAGCTCTTTAATTCTACACAGAGAAAATATGTGATTTTAAACATACCTGCCCCTTTTGCATGCACAACTCTCTCAGGAATCCTCTCCCTGTCAAAGTGAGCCATCTCCTCAGTGAAAACAACATCTTGGACAAGAAGAGGTCCACGTGGCCCCACTGTCAGGGCATTCAGCTTATCCCCAATGGGGTTCCCAGCACCCGTGGTCAGGACATCTGGTTTCTGGAAGCAAGAGAAAGTCACTGTCAACAGCAGAAATTAAAAACCCTCTGGATCTGAGCCACACAATGTCCATGACTGTTCAACCATGACACATCACAGAACGTATCAACAAGAAGTGGCAGAATGACTTCAGATTCTGGAGGGAGTTACAGAACATACAGAGGTCTACCTAAATCACAGAGCTAAGTTCTAGGACAATTTAAGAAGGGGACCTGAAGTCATGTAAAATCCAGGAATGTCTTCCATGGTTCACTAATGTTTCTTTTCAAGACTGCTGATCTTGCTTCAAGAAAAATATGGGATGGGGAAAAAAAAAACTAAAACAGGAGCAGCTGCTGGGAAAAAAGGGAGAAAAGAGAAGAAGAAGAAATGTCAGTACAGGGGTAGAGACATAAGGAAAGAGCTACAGCCAGACTAAAAGGGGGCTTCCATGATTAGTGTTGGTCTGGAAGAGTTATGGAAAATAATGGAAGTAGGAACATCTAAGGAATCATCATTTTAGACTCCTGGACCATGGAAGGACTAAGATTAATACAAGCCCTAAGAAGTTCTACTGCCAGGAAATGTCCTACAACTCCAAGAAGCACCTGCACTAGAAGTGAGTGTAGTCCTAACTTCTCAGAAAAAGATTCCAGTAGAAAAGACTTTATCTGATCACATGTGGGGTTAGACACTCCTCTAAGGCAATATTCCTATTTTACTGGGTCCTGTAGAAAATGTAGTGAGAAAGGCACATCAGCTCCAGAGACCTGATGGTCACAGTTCTCAGTTTTTCCTGGAGTACATTTATTGTTAGGAGCCTTGTAAAGGACTCAGAAGAACAGGAAAACAAGTAAGTACAAAGTAAAAAATAAAGCAAATACAGACAAAATTTGCATAGCAGAGTAACAGATTACGACCAGCTAACAATAAATCCATCATCACAATAAATCCATCAGCCAACAAACAGTCCATCATTGCACTAAAGTGTCATAATTCCAAATGGGCTCTCCATCCACACCATCCTACCTGAAGCATCCACACAGCTGAACCACACCCTCAGCCCCTCCTGACCAGTTTTCCTCCTTTTAAAGTTCTACAAATGAAAAGTGATGATGGAGCGAAGGAAGAAACAATTCTTGATGAGAAAAGCATTCACTGTTCTAACAGTGACCTCATGGGGTTCCAATTCTAAGTTCTGCTTTAAGGGGGCTAATTACTGCAGACAGACAAAATTCCCATCTGATAGAGGACTTTTTCCCCCCCAAAAGGCAACCCACAAAGGCAAGGAAAACACAATTATTCACATCCACACCCAGAGCTCTGAATGAAGCAGAGAACACAGGGAGCTCCAGACACCTTTGTTTCACTCAGGTCCATGAATAACCACATAAAAGACATTTGACAGGATAAGTGCATTTCCACTGTGCTCCTACTAATGTGCAACACACGTTACTCCAGCTGGCTTGAATTCCCAAAATATCCACCTTCTTTATTCTTCCTTCACCACTTCATTAGCATAAAGCTTTAGGCATAAATCCAACTCCTTTGGGATGCCTGGAATCCTCACCTACACTGAAACCTGCACAAACATTTTAAAAGACAATATGTAACTGGTTACAAACATAAATGTGATGTTCAGAAACTTACAGGAAAGTTAAATAAAGCTAAATTTGTAATTCAAGCCAAAGAAACATCTGCTTAAATCAAAAGGTTATCTATAGTTTGTCATGGGAAATATGCACGAGTAGAAATTGTTCTCAGTAGATTTTCCACTGCTTATTTATTACAGCCAAGAATATTCTATAATGCCAATATTTAAGGCCACCAGAAGTAGTTGTTAAAACCACAACTTGTTGACATTAAGGCTATAAAAAAACCAGTTTTGTGGCTGTATAGTCTTCTTTGTGTAGAGAGACTTTCTAATGTTCACATTAGAAGTAAAGAATATTCATTTCTTTAGTGAAAGGAGATTTTCCCTTTAGTTTCAGGATAATGTTATGTGGGGCACACAAAGTAAGCTCCAGAGAGGAAAAAAACCCCACACCATAGTTTAAAGAAGAACTCTCATACTACTTTTGGATCTGAGTTTGTTTGATGCCTGTGTTTTCATCTGGCTGGGAGCTGCACACAGCCCAAACCTCGATAGGTAAGAACTTTTAAATCTGTATTTCATTACAGCATTAGCCTGCCGTGGCAAAAAGAAGGGAAGCAAAGCCAGGAGAATTTTAGTCACTGCTGGGGTAAACAGCACACATCAAAGTACACACTTCCAGGCATTACTGATACTTTGGTACCTTATACCACTCACTTTAAAATTCTAATAAGTCCTCCCTACTCTCTATCTTAAAGTCTCATGACTCCTTATGCAACACAGACTTTGGGTTGCCTCCCAACCTCCAAATTAACCTTGGCCTCTTTTCAAATGCTGCTTTACCACAGAAAAGCCGACATCCCTACAAAAAGAATTACTCATGGATAAAAAAGGAACTGTTATGACACACGCTAGGATATGATGGAGTCACAAGTCATCAGGTAGTTTGCACACTGTACCTTTGAGAACCAGGAGAAAAAATAAAATTGAGACAACATCTCCAGTGGGAACTGAGACACCCATTTGCACTTTGCAAGATTGCCACCTAAAACCAGCACCAAGTGTATTTGGTGGCAAATACACCTTCCTGTCAGAAACTACACGTGGAAACTGTCACAGTGATTTGATGAAGAAGGGAAGTGAACTCTTGCAACATTTACACATTAATCTCAATATCTGGGGTCTATTCTACATCTTCAGACAACTGAGTGCCATGCTGTTGATTACATGCCCTTACGACTTCAGTTAACCACTTGTCTCAATCCACTTCATCGAATGGTTCGGGTTGGAAGGGATTTCCAAGGTGATCTAATTCCACCCCCCCTTCCATGGGCAGGAACACCTTCCACTATCCCAGGTTGCTCCAAGCCCTGTCCAGCCTGGCTTTGGACACTTCCAGGGATGGGCAGCCACAGCTTCTCCGGGAAACCTGCGCCGGGATCTCACTACTCTCAGGGAAGAATTTCTTCCTAAAATATCCACTTCGGGCTGGTCAGCAAGTCCACGAAGAACACGCTGAGTCGGAAGGGAGCCACAAGGATCATCGAGTCCAACTCCTGGCCCCGCACGCACTGCTGAACGCGCTTTATCCTTTCTACTATTCCCTAGTCACATTTTCACCGGGCTCTACCGCCGTGGCAGCAAACCGAACGGCAAATTCCTGATTTAAGGCTGATAATATCACCACCACCTCTACTCTCGGCTTGGGCGCTGCCGGGGCCAGACAGCGCTGACCGCCCTTATCGCTCCGGGCCAGCTGGCGGCCTCCGTCCCTCCGCGCCCCGCCGCTCCCGGGAACAGCTCCAAGCCGTGGGGGCG
>JANPWX010000057.1:157262-174620 GCA_024734555.1 Trochalopteron elliotii
CGGACACCACTGTCGGACTCCGGTTCAGCTGGTCCGCGGCGTCGTCCCGCCCGTCGGCCATTTTGCGGTCTCCGGCGACCCCCGAGGCAGCAAGGGCGGCGCGGAGGGGAGCGGCGGGGCTGCGTCGGCTCCCGGCGAGGAGGTCAGGCCGTGGCCCGGTGGCGCTGTCACCCCGCGGGGACTCTCCGCCACCGCCGCGTCCCGCCCGCACAACCCGCGCGTAGCGGGAGGCGCCGCCAGTACAGCAGCTCTGCTCCGGCCTGCGCCCGCCCCCCGCTACCTCCTCGGCCAATAGGATCACTGCCAGCGACCACCGCGAGTTCTCATTGGTCCAAAGGCACGTCAATCATGAGCGCGGAGGTCCCGCCCACTCCTCACGCTGTGGGGACTGTCCCGCCTCGGTGTCGCGTTCCTTTGAAATTCCAAGGAAATTCAGCAATATGGAGCTGTGACAACATCCATATTGCTGAAAAAATCCCTGTGACAGGGATTTTTCGGCTGCAATGCCAGTGTTGAGATGCCGGAGCTTTCTAAAGCTGCCGATGGTGGAGGCGTTGTTTAGTGGCAGAAGAAGTTGCAGGTTCGGCACTGTGGAAACGGCGCGTACTCGCCGAGTTTCTGAGGCAGGGTTTGCTTAAGCGGGGAAAAAAAATTGTTTGCAAATTGCAAAATCAAAGCGAGCAGTATCTATCTATATAAATTACATTAGTGTATAACTGTATCCGGGCTTATTCTTGTATTGGTGCCTGAAATGGGGTACAGGTGATTCACTAAGTTTGGTCACATGCACTCAATAGTAAAGAGCGTTTCTTTGGTGACTGGAATTTTTAACGTTAAAAAAACCACCCACTTCTGAGTTATGTGGATATACTTACAAATTATGAGTAAATGTGACAGCAGTAGTTTTGATAATACTGAAGGTCACTGGCTTGGTGCCCAATGCATGTACTAAGAGTGATAAAAGTGGCAAAAAGCTGGTTATTTTTCCTGTTCCTGAGGTAAAACCTTTGAACAACGCAAGTAATCCATTTTAAACTCCTTATCTGCAAGATTATATCTACATTCTTTCTCTTAATAGATACAAAGAATAGTCTAACTCATTATTTCAAGTAGATAATTGCTTTAATCTAGTATGTATTATTATGGATTAGGGGGTTAAAGCTTCCAAATTCAGGTCTGTACTATACAGGGAATATCATTACTTCTGTTCTTTTTCTTCAGAATTAAGAACAGCAAACTCCTTTTCTTTCTGCTTCACCCTTTATTGGGACATTTCTTTCACATCTTGAAGCCTCATAATCTTTTCTGCTTCAACATGATAACCAACATCATAAAGAAGGGCAAGGAAGATCGCTTCTGTTTCTCATATTTTTACATAAAATATACATCAGCAGACTACACCTACCAACGCCTAGATTTAATATTAGGATTGCCCATGTAATGTCTTTTTAAATCAATAGTTGCTCTTTCAGTTTGCTTAACCAGCAAACTGGGGGAGATGTGAACATTTTCATGAACAGTTAATATTTGCCTTTCCTTTAAAGTTTAACACTTTAAATTTTAAGCAGGCCAGCATGTTTAGATGCTAGTCACAAATCTGTTTCAAATGAAGAGTAACTTGCAAAAAAACCTTCTCTTTACTTTCCTATGAACTCTTCTTATTCTATGCTAGAGGAATGGATATATGTGCATATACCTACATGTCGGCCTGTGTAAAGGCCAAACAAACAAACAAACAAACAAACAAACAAACAAGAAGAGATTAAATATTGGCTAAGAAAATATGCAAACCCCAAACCAAACCCCAGGGGAGAGCTGGTGGCAACACCAGTGGCAAACAGTGGCAAACACTATTGCAAAGAGTGTTTGCACTTCAGCTGAACTAAAACCAAGTGACTGCATTTCACAAGAAAGGTCACAGACATAGCTCAAAGACACAAATGCATTTGTCTCTCACCTTGCTCTAATTTTATGTTTTTTCAGGAAAAAAAAAAAAAAGCAGTGAATGCTTTTTGGTTTGAATTCCACATGTGTATGGCTGTGGGTGTCCTCATTTATTTCATTTTTTTCTCCTTCTCCTATCCTGAGATTTGTTTCCTGTGGTGCCTTATTTGCCTCCCGTTATATACCTGCATTAAGTAAACAAACTTCAAACAATTCCAAATTAATCATCTTTATTTACCTGGGGAGACTGGTTCTCTGCTGCCACATGACTTTCTGAGGCATGATCCAAACCACACTTCGCCCTTAATTAACATTTGGGGAGATTAAAAGGCAGAGTGCTTAGCATTTGTGTTTTGTTGTATTTACAGTGAGTTTAAACACAAACTGCAAGGTCAGTGTCACACAGGACTGTGCTGTGAATAAAGTGTACACACAGCTCAGTGATTTACACCCAAGGGAAGGATCTAGAAATTAGCTGAGTAGAGGGTCAGTGGTGCCTCTTGCTTTGCTAATTGAGTTCCACAGGCACCCCAAGCTTTCATCCTACATCTGTCAGCCCTCTCTGGCTGCCTTGGTCCTTGCTTCCTCTGTGATTAAATCGGAGTTACAAATGTTCCCAAGCTCCCTGCAACATCTGAACACTCTGAGTGCCTCTGCTGCAGAGCCAGAGCATTTAGCTCCAGCACAGAGCATGTGGGACAAGATGAATTTAAAATAAGAGGTCAGGAAAGAGAAGCACAAGAGAGAGCGTGCTCACTTCTTAATTAAAGTGATTATTGATGAACACTTGTCACAGGATTGGGAGGCTTATTGACCCTTCTGCTAAAGATGTTCAGACTTGGAGCTTCCAGGGGATCCAAATTATGCATCTAGAGATGAGGCTTGGATGTGTTTTCTACCCTGAGCCACAAGGAATAACATAAAAAACATAAAAACTCTGGTGCAGGCTTACATAATAAAAATATCATTGATATTACTGAGTGTATTTTCAGTCACAAAATAAATTCAGCTCCTGCACGTGGACCAGTTATGAAATAATACAGTGGATCTCTTCTCAAGACCTGAAATTCTAATTGGCCTTTATAAATATCCAATATTTATATATTTGCAGTACCTTGGGAACCTTTTCCACTCATCCTTCTGCTGTCATGCCTGGTGTAAACATCAGGGCACAGAAAAAAACCATGGAGAGAGCAACAAAGAATAATAACATGACAGAGGATTGAGGGCCAGGTGTGGCAACTACAGACAGAAGTAGGTTGCAATTCCATTTTAGAAAGAAAGCAGAGATTTATGAATAGAACCAAGAGGTTAATGTCAGTTTTAATGCAACAAACAGAACATTCTGTCTGTGCTGATTCCCAACACACACCCAGGGCAATCTTCCATCTCCAGCTGGCAATTACACAGCCATGAAGTTCATGCTGTGAAAGGTCACCACAGTCTGTGGTGAGCAGAAGGGATGGAGCAGGAGAGAGGGAATGGTAATCTGGGGATCTCTGTGTCTCTGAGATAGGTCTGAACATATCTTGCAGCTTTGATGAGAAGTTTATTTCACTCAGTAACTCCCATTGTATGTGGCCTCTTTATTTTTGTGCTTTCAGTCACCAGAGCTAATGGAAAACATGGAAAACATGAAAATACATCTTCAGAAGAGGTGGGTGGACTTTGAGGGGCCATTGAGGGGACAGCAAGGTAAGGAAGCAGGAAGGAAAATCTGACTTTTGTGGGAAATAGCACATTGGACTGTCATTGGGCAGAGTGAGATACTGAGATGCACAGAAAATGTGAAAAAATCACCTAGAAGAGAATCAGGGAAAGGCAGATAGGAAACTCCACTTTGTGTTTGTCATTTTTCACCCTCCTCTGCTGTTATTAGGCAAGATCTCGATTTAAATTCCTGGGAAAAAAAGATCAGCCTCAAATATAGAAAAGTGTGCTAGAATATTAATAATTTATGTGTTTCAAATGTGTTTTTCTTTGCTTCTCTCATCCTCTGTAAATGAGAAAGACTTCAGTGATTTTGGAGCAGTTGTCTTCAACCTTTGAGGTTTGTATGGGGTCAGTAAATGCCAGTGGTCCTAGACCTAGTCCTTTTTAATAAAAAATAGAATTTAATTAATCTATATTAATTGTTTCTGATAATGTATTGCTTTTCTTAAACTACTTGTGATCGTCATTATGAAAAAGTGTTTCATATTTAGGGCTGGAAGGACAGCTGCAATCTACTCCTTGAGACCAGTCAAGGAACAAAAACAGAGTAAGAAATGCAGCACTTTTCATGTAGTGGGGTATTCCAACATCTTTAGCATCCTGGATACCTCAGTTCTGTGTTTTTTCTCCTCAAAACTACATCATTACAATGATTTCACATCATACACACACAATTTTCTTTTGTTAATGCAGATTTGTTTTCCTTTCAAGTTAGAGCACCCACACAAATGTTTTTCTTCATTTGTTCTCTGTGTTATTAGCAGCATTGTCTGAAGCATCTACCCAGTGACAGTTCCTAAACCCCTCAATTTTGGAACCTGATTTTGCCCATTAAAGCTTCATTCTGCATAAGGAAAGGTTTAAAGCTAAGCACAGCCATATTTTGTTCTGTTGTTACCATTCAGGAGCTCTTTAAGCTTTTAAACGGGTCAACCCTCAGTATGACTTGGTCACATGTTCTTTAAATTAGTCAAGTGCTTAATTAGCATGCTGGATGTTTGCATGTATAAATATAGATGTCTGATCCAAGAGATACCTTCATACAATAGGTGTCATTTCATGTGTTCCAATTCCACAGAAAGAAGGGAACTCTAAATGAAAGGAGCTGGAATTTGCAGAAAATTAAAATGTTGCCTGCCCAGCAGGACTGGAAAATCAGACTATTATTTCATTGCCAGGGGAAATCAGATATGTGCCTTTGGAAATTCTGGAGAGATGTGTGTAGCTGAATGCATCAGCAGGGCTCTAGGCTGATACACAGAGATTATTGATATAATTCATTAACACCAGTGATGATGGATTTCAGCATGGCTCACCCCTCAAATTTCAGTTAGCTTGGTACCAAACAGTGTTAAAATTGGTTCTTTGCAGTGGTGATTTCTGAATTCCCTTGTGAATATGAGATCATGGCTCTGACTGGAAAATAAAATATAATCATAGGGAGCTTATGGGGGAAAACCAACAACAACAAACACAGCAGCCAGTGGAATGGCACCAAAGCAGATGGATTTGTGGTAACCACAGCAAATGTGGGTGCTGGGAAACAAGGAAAGGCAAACGAGTGGCTTTGTGAGATACTGAGAAAGGAAATGTCCTTGAAACCAACAGGAGGTAGAAATCCTCCAGACTTGCTCTGCTCACCGAGGCACAGCTGAGAGGTTTGAGTCAGGCAGCCAGGGGTGTTTAGGTGTCCTGAGGAGTGCTGGATTGATCCCTTTCTGTTTCAGCGAGCTGGGAAAATGGGACAAGCAGAGGGACATCCAAGGCTCTGAGCAGGTGACAATGGTGGCAGGCACACGTGGCACTTGTGTGCCAGAGCATCAGCAAGCACTGCACAAGGGTAGTAATCCACTGGATGGCTCAGCTTCCCATGGGATTGCTGCAAATTCCCAGTGTAGAGACAGGCTGTGAGATCCCATTAAAATAGCATTTTCTAGGTGTTTATAATCCAAATGTAGTTGAAAATATTTTTTCTTTGCCTTTTTTTTGTCCTGAAAATACACACACACACTTTCATGTATTTAAATTGATTCATTTTCAGTGTCTCTAGCTGGTTAATAGATGCTAAACATAAGTGATTTTTTAAAGGTAATTTCAATGAATTGTGAAATAAAGGCAGTTTTAAGAATCTGCTTTATTCTAGAAGATGGATGTAGTTGTCTCTTGAGGTGCCACGTTTAAGAGGAATAACAACCATTGAGGTTTGTCCCTTGAGATAGTGGCAAAGAGAGCCCAGGGAATAATTAATCCTAGGGCACCAGCACACTAATTAGTATTGCTGGAATTGATAGGGGTTTCAGCACCTTTGAAAATCTGTTTTTATTTCTATGTGAATATTTTAGCCTTCTTTTTTCACTTGAAGTAGCTGCCCTTCCCAGTCTGTTTTCCATCATAATAGGAGACATTTAAGGATGGAAGGGTGGCAAAAAGGTAAACCACCTGCTTAAACATCTTCATTCTGACAACATGAAAGGTTACAAAAAATACTAGATAAATATAAAATAACTCTTCCAGCCTGGACTAATTGATCCAGCCCAGTGCCTGCCATCTGGCCAGCAGTTTGCTGGTGCCCTTTGCCCCAGCTCTCAGCATTTGATTTCCTGCTCCAGTCATTGCCTAAAAGCAATTAGTTGTAGATCATTATGAGTTGCAAAGATGGCCCCTGTTTTGTTTAACATTTACACAACTGCCAGGGACCTGCTGCTGAATTGGAGTCCTGGACAAGCCCTTGGCTGTTTTGACCACAGGTGGGTCCATGGAAAACAAACTGGATTTTTTCCTATTTTTTCCTGCCCTTTAAGCCCAAGTTCTCTTCTTGACCTCATTTTTCTGTTCACAGAAAATTCATTCTGTGAAATTCTGAAAAATTCACAGAAAATACCTCAAGTAGGTAAATTGGAATTATGGAAGCTCAAAATATACAAAAAAAAAGAGAGCAAAATAATTCCATAATTGCAGTCTTTAGTTAGACATTTAGTCCATTTTTACACATCCTAAAGACTGCCAGCTTTTTATGTGCTTGAAGAGCTGTGTTTCTAAAATGTTCATCTTCTTTACAAAAGTTAAAATAATTAGTCTGACCTATCATGGAAACTGTAACAAATTATTAGTGTGTTTTGGGTTTCTTTTTTTCCCTGGAGGTTGATGCTAAGCTACCAGGTTAATTGACATGTTTCTTTCCAGCTCCTAATTGCTACCTGCACCCTGGCCGGACGTTTCCAAAATATTTACAAGAGGTTTACAAGCCCTTTACACTGCCAAGAAACTTATGATGTAGGGATAAAAATGAAATACAGATCATAACTTCCAAACCACCAAACTCATAAACACACCAAAAACAGATCTACAGAGATCTGTCAGCATTCCTACCCAGCTTTGGTTGCATTTCCTATTTTCCTTGGATTGAGGGCAGTGGTTGAACAACACAACTGGGTCTTGACCTGTAACATGGACTTCTGAACAATTTTAAGAGGAATACACATTTTTCACTTTGTTTTTTCCAATACTTCTGGTCTAAAAATATTTGATAAATTTTTACAGCTACGAGAAACAGCTTTTACAGCTACATCATATGAAGCATGGAAATTTGGCCTAGTTTTGACCATAACTACTTTTGATTCCTCTGGGGTGAAAACAACTCTTTTTCAGTAGTCCTCTGGTTATCATATTATTTGAGAAGGTTCTTTCCTTTTTTTCCTTTTCTTTTGCTCTTAGTATGGTAGAGGGGTTCTTTATTTGTTTTCACAATGTGCTAATCCCTCTTCAGTTTGGTGTTTTTTTCCATACATATTCCTGAAACTGAAAATAGTTTTCAAGATATGGAAGGCTGAGTTATCTTGGTTTTCTGCCTGCATGACAGATTCCTGAGGCTTTTCTCTGTCTTCTTCCACCACGATGGTTTCCTCCTTTTCCTCTTAACCACTCTTAGGGATTGCAACCAACATTTCCTATCCCATTGCACTTGAGAATTATTTTTAAGTATTAACCTGTGGACTGGAGGCAGACCTGGTCTACCCCCTCTATTTTGATACTTTTGAACAGGGAGGCTTTGCTATGATCCATAATGACTTATCCTACAATATCCACCCTCCATTCTTCATTTAATTTAATCCTTTTATCCAATTCTGATACACTCTGACTCACCATTTTATTGAGTGCTGATGGCTCCTGGCACCAGCCCCACTTTTACTGAATCACTCAGACTGTTCCTATATTTTTGGGGGATCAGTTTCTGGCTGTGCAATGCACAGACCACTACAGAGCACTGTGACTTTTCCATCACAGGTGAGTGATGTGTCCCGGGAATTCTTTCCCAATGACACAGGCAAGGGAAAAAAAAAAAAAAAAGGGAGTTGGTCATCATCTCCCCATTGCTTCCAGCATGTGTTTCATCCTGAGTGGCAATAACAAATTGGCCTGTGTCAGCCACCTCCCTGCTGGAAGAATATTCCTGGGTTATGTGATAACAAGCAGCCCTGTGTCATAACTGGAATTAGGGATCCAGGGAGGTGGATGGTGTTATGTTTATTGAGGCTGCACATTGACAAGGTGGTTCCTGAGCCAACAGTGCTAATTAACAACGTGTGCCTGTTCTGAGCTGACAATTGGGTTTGAAACCTTAATTTGGGATTGCTTCCCTAATGTTTTTTCCCCCAGGATTTTACTTCTTGAGGTTGGAATTCCACCTGCTCTTCTGCTGTAGCAAATCCATGGTGGGATACACATTCTGCATCTTCACAAGATGGGTGAGATGGCAAAAGGTTGTTCATTCACATAAAAACCTTGAAGGAACATGTGGGAAAAGTGTGACCAGTGCATGATGGAAGGTGCTTTCTGACCAACATAATTCACTTAGAAAGTTTCCATTAATTAACTACACTCACTTGGCAATAAATGTCCAGCTACAAATTCCTGCTCTTGACATACCAAGATTAAATCTTCTCACTGAAAAAGGTTTCTAAAATTTTTAATAAGGGTAATATAATTTAGTAGTGAATAGTAGAATAGTGTTACGATACTATACAGAATAAAAAGATTTCTTTGAAACTCTTTTACAGATTCTTTGAGAGAGAATGATTTTTCCTCTTTCTCAAACTTTCCTGTTTTAGTGGCCTATTAGTGGTACAAAGCTTGGGTTTCTGGCTTGTTTTCCTTTTAAAAAAAGCCAATATTATGGTCATGCTGGGTGAGTTATATCACTTTTCACATAGGACTTATAAATTTTAGATGTAACTTAAAATTTAATTTTGGGCTACCACTCATTTATTTACTTAATTAGAATTATATGCTGTTAGTTCTGAGGTATTTAAACAATACGAAATATAGCTCAAGCTGAAACATTTATTGCATTCTACTGTAGTTGCTTTGCAGGTAGGCAAAGTTTTCTGGTGTTTAGTGGAAACGGTGAAAAAACTCCTGAGTTTACCAGAGAAATCAGAAATAAAAAGATTAAGGGTCATGAAGTAAAAAGGTAAGAAGTTCTTAGCAAAAAGAGAATTCTGCAATTTAAGATACTTCGTTGTGGGTTTCCCCCTTATTCTCACATTTGGCTTTCTTTAGGAATTATTTTGTTGCTGGAAAATACTGATTCATTGTATGGGTTTTTTTTGGTTTTTTCCCCCACAAACATGTTTGAATTATATATTTTTATATATATAAATATAAATTACATATTTATATATATATTTACATTATATATACCACTTCAAAGTGAGGCACAATGTTTTTGATCTGCTCTTCAGTTGGGGCAGGGTAGAACAAAAAAAACAGTGGCAAAGTTTCCCTACCAGACTGCACTTCCCTCCGTGGAACATTCTCCACAGCGGTGCTGAGTCTGTCTTGCCAGTGAGGACAAAGGGATTCTCCCTCTTCCAGAGGCTTTAGGCTAAGGATGAGGAAAGAATGCAGATTTCAATTTTGAGTTTTATAAACAGAAAGCCGCTTTGGCACCGCGCAGCCGGGATGTTACCCTGGACACCCCGCACTCTCCGTGTGCGAGGCGCCGCACATGCAGGTCCCTCTGTGAGGCAAGGACCGTGTGACAGTGTCACATCGTGGGGACAGCATCACCTGCGCCGCGTAGGCAGCGCCTCACACACATCCCCATCCCACAGGGATGACAGACCGCCCTTGTTCACACGGCTGCGCCTTCATCTTTCCCCGCAGCATCCCGCATTTTGCTCCTTTTGGGGCTCCCCCACGTTGGACGGACAAGCTGGAGCAGTTTAAATGCGGCCTCAAGAGGGAGGCAGCGGGTTACGGGACACGGCAAAGCTGCTAATCCTGTTCGGGATTCCTTGGGAAAATAAAGGTCTGAGCACCACCGGGGGGAAGCGGAATTTAGGCACACCCGGTGTAGGTTATGATGGAGTAGTGGCGAGGAAGCCGCTGCTACACGTGGTGTATTTCATCAGCACAACAAACACTGCCGCTGCTGTCCGATGGTTCTGAATGATCCCAGGCAAGGCAGGTGTGGGGTTTGACCTTGAATGTTCTCTTTGCCCTAGTAAATAACCACTCATCTCAGCATGTCCTGATAAGCTTTGGGGCATCCACTTCACAGCACTCTTAGAGGGTAATACTTTATTTGGCTTCCTGGCAACTTCCTGGCTGCTCAGGATTATGAAAAACACAGTATTTAGCTGTAATTCTTCCTCTATGGCTGTTATTTCCATTGGCTTTGTAATCACAGTGATAGAGTCTTGATAATGTTCTTGTCAATAGCGTGTCCCTGGCTAATAGGGGAGAGCTGAGGATATGAACATTGTTTCAGGAAACATGACACACATCCGTTGCAATTGATACACATAATTTGCTCTATCAATTGCCTCATGAGACAGATTGATATTACAGCCAGTGAATGGCTGTAGTAATAAGTTCAATTTTGACATGAAGTTCTTCCCAATGTGTATTTTGGCACAGAGGACTGCAGCAGGTTTCCACACAGACATGATACAGCATTGGAGCCTGTCACCAGATAACTGAGATTATTTCAAGTGCCTCCAAAGAGTTATTTTACCCTGGTAGCTGTCATACACAGACTTGGCAGGCCTGGTGTTAGATCAGAGCTAAGGATCTGGGTGACTGGAGAAGTTTATCCTGCTGTAACTTTATGGCTGGATGTTGTAAATTGGAAGCTGTTAAGTGCTGAAGAACAATGTCGTTGTCTGCAGCTATTTGGTAATGCCTGATGGCTCTCAGAATGTTCTGGTTGTTTGGTTCCTGCATTAGAAATAAAATGCAGGCACTGTAAAATTGTAATTAACAGTAAGAGTGAAATGAGAAGAGGAGGAGTGGGAAAAGAGGCTTCAGCAACTTTCAGTACACCCTTCATCTTGAATATTGTCATATGATGAAGTAAATACTCTTTTACTCCCTTCATTTGATCTGGTTCCAGGTAAAATATAATATCCCCCACCAACCCTCACTGATAAGATTTCTGAAAGTGATTGATACTGTACCAAATTTTTATCCAGGAATTTAATGCATTCTAGTCTAATCTTTCTTATTCTGACAGTTTTCTCCCCCCTTTGTCATCACAATTATTTTATTGGGCAAAATAATCCAACATGGATCCATAATTTTTTATGCAGTTCCATAATCTTTCCAAATAAGGCCTACTATAACACTTGCTCTGTTGTCTGGTGCACTTAAAATTTAAAGCATTTTTATATGATCTCTTGTCTTCATAAACTCCAAATTTCAGGACAGAAATGTTCAATGCTTGTTGAGGATTACATTTTAAATTAGGCAAAATGTCATTGGTTGTTTCTGAGATTAGTTTACTTTTCCTACCTCAAATTTTTTTCAAAAAACACCCATGGAATAAATGCATTACAAGTGAAGCAGCTGCTGGAGAGGAAGGCTCTTTCCTGCATCTAAAAACTGTAGGAAGCATCTTCAGTACTACTTTCATTCTAGAAAGTGTTTGATTTAAAGATGCCTTAACCTATACAATGTGTGCTGAATTGAGAGAGACTGAAAACAAAATGAACCAGGAATGTTTAAAGATCAGAGGATTCAGCAGCAGTGCTGAAAGTTTGTGAGGAGAGTCATTGTGAGGAGACTTTGGAAAGGGGAAGTTGTGTTGGCAATGGTTCCTCTGGCCTTTGCAGTGAAAAGAGCAGGATTCATGGAATCCTTCTGGTGGTTAGAAGGCACCTCTGGAGATCACCTA
Organism: Trochalopteron elliotii; assembly: GCA_024734555.1. NCBI lineage: Eukaryota > Metazoa > Chordata > Aves > Passeriformes > Leiothrichidae > Trochalopteron > Trochalopteron elliotii. The sequence continues at coordinate 169,096 of JANPWX010000057.1, forward strand.
ATCCAGCCCACAAAGCAGGGTCAGCTAAAGCAGCCTGTCCAGGATTGTGTCCAGTTGGGTTTTGAATATCTCTGACTATGGAGATTCCACAACCTCCCTGGGAAACCTGTTCCAGGTTTTCACCTGTTTCACCTGTTCCAGTGTTTTACCACCCCCACAGTAAAAGGTGGGGGGTTAAAGTTTAAATGGAATATTTTGTATTTCAGTTTGGGCCTACTGCTTCTTGTTCTTTCCCTGGACACCACTGAGAAGAGCCCACCTGTCTTTTTCCTTTTTTTATTCATCAGGTGTTTATAAACAGAGATACTGTCCCACCAGCTCCAGAATGAACAGTCCCAACCTCTCAGCCTCTCAAATGACAGAAACTCCAGTCCCTTAATCATCTTTGTGTCACTTTGATGGACTAACTCCAGTTTGTCCTCACCTCTCTTGTACTGGAAAACCCAGAGCTGGACTCCGACTATCTGAGTCTCATCAGAGCTGAGCAGGGAGGATCACCTCCTCCACCTGCTGGCAGTGCTTTTCCTGGGATGCTGCTGGCTTTCATTGCCACAAGGATGTATTCCCAGCTCACATCCAACTTGTTTTCCAACAGGTCTTTTTATCCAAAGTTGTTTTCCACTTAGATTAAAAGGAGACAATTATCCAGGCAAAAAAAATCATCAATTTGTCAATGAGGATGTTGCAGGAGCGAGTGTCAAAAGCCTTGCTGTGGTGAAGGTAATATCAACTGCCCTTCCCTCATCCATCATATCACTGCTATCATCGTGGAAGGCTGACAGATTAGTCAGGCATCATTTCCCCTTCATTAAATCAATGGAGAATGGATTGAGAACAGCCTGGAAAAGACTTGGGGGTGTTGGTTGATGAGAAGCTCAACAAGACCCAGCAGCACACACTTGCAATCCAGAAAGACAACTGTATCCTGCATCAAGTATTGGGAATTTATTCTTCCCTGTGAGGGTGCTGACACACAGGCACAGGTTGCCCAGAGAAGTTGTGGAATCCCCATTCCTGGAAGGCTTCAAAGGCCAGGCTGGATGGGAGTGGGAGTGGGAGGTGTCCCTGCCCATGGCAGGGGGGGAAGGAAGTAAGTGGAATGTCCCTTCCAATCCAAACCCTGTGATTCTAAGTCACTTTTTTGTCCTTGATGCTTTCCAGGCTTATTTGTTCCACCCCTTTCCCAAGGATAAAGGTGATGCTGACCAGTTTGTACCTGACTGGTACCTGACCAGTTTGCCTTGAAAGATCTCTGAAGAAGTTGTCTGTACAGCAGCAGCAGAAAACCACTTATTTGTTCATTTTGGGCATCTGATGTACTTGTGCATGGAGATTTTACTCCAAATTCCTTATCACTCCAATTACATCTACTACAAAAGGCAGCTCTTGAGTGTTGAAAAGATATTCTTAATAGATTCTCACTACTTCTTATGCTTTTCTTACCTGAAAAATGTGTGTCAGAAGCAGGCTGTAATATAAAATCTTCAGCAATTAAAGTTTTTTAAATGGTCTTGCTTAACAGTCACTATTAGTCATGATAGACATGACCCCTTCTTTCTTGACAGTATTAATTTTGAGAAGCTCTGCCTTATCTGTCATTATAAATAACAGTAAAGCTGATCTGGGCTGATTTCTTATGCTAAGCAAATTTAAGTTCCTGATCTTATTTAAATAGAAATTATGTTTTAATTGACAGCCTAAGGATACGAGCGAGGCAAGTTATGTAAGGACAAGAAATGTCTTTTATTAGACTAAATAGTAGAGTAGAGAAAAAATGTGGCAAGATTTGTTAAGCAGGAGTGTTTCTCTTGATGGGAGTTGTTAATAGCAAAATGTAGTTTTAGGCTATGCTAAATCACAGATAAAACCAAGGCAGGGAGAAGGTGAGATGTCCATTTATTATTAACAGCCTGAAGGTTTGTTCAGCACACTCTCTCATTCCAGTGACTTCTAACCATCTGAAAAGTTTACACAAGGGACAGTATTATTCCTACAATTCTACATTCATGAGATTCTATGTTCTCTTTTTAAATTTTAATTCGAGCTATCAAGTAGATTTACCTAAATTACCAATCAAGACATACTGAAAGGTAAGTATTGTAACCTTGGCAAAGGCCATTTTGCACAAAATGAATGGGGGAAGAATTGGAATTATTACACATTGAATAAAGTGTCCCTCCAGCTGGAAAGATACAGGAATCTGGCAGTGGTGAGTATTTGGTCACTCCAAATACTGGACCAGCAACTCCATTTAGACAGTAAGTAGAGGGCTGGATGGGGATTTTGCTGCATGGTAGAAAACACATCAGATGAACATTTTCTCTCCGTCACTGGTGCTTTGAAAATATGCAAAATGAATTCTCTTAACACCTTTTTTTTTTTTCTTTTCCCCCCCATTTAATTTAGACTTGATATGTGATTCACCTGCTCTAGTCATGCTTCATCTCTGCTCCCCAAACATCTCCTGCTGTCTGGGCTCACACTGATTTTCAGGTATCAGACAGCAGCTATCTTTGTTTATTAACAAAAACACTTCTGAATCTTGCAGATAAAATGCAGCTTAATGAAGTAGCTGCACAAAGAAAATGCCATTAGCACGTGTTCAAAACAGAGACAGCAGCTTGAGAAGGAAATTTCCAGCAACATCCGTGGGAGCCCAGCCAGCTGTTGATTCTTTGGGCTCATTAACACTCCCTCCCACAAGTGCTTTAAATACGATTTGGAAAGGGCTCCTCTCTTTTTGGTGCTGCTCTGAGGGGTTGGTTGCACCAATCAAGCAGCTTCTTTGAGGGTTCTGTTAAAGCCAGTTGTATTATTATTTATTTTTTTTTTGTTCTTTTCCTGTTGGAAATTCTTGAGTCTTCTTTGCTTTGAGTGAGTAAAATGAGCTTATGTAGGACCTAGAGGTAAGGGATGTTTATGCTGCTCAATACCAAATATATGACTGTTATTTCCTAGAAATTCACTGAACTTTGTGGCTTGAACAGTAATAGGCCAATGTCAGTATTATTACTTTAAAAAGTATTGATTTGGAGTCTTTGGTAGAGATTAAGTTTGTGGGGATTTTACATTTGCTTTGGCTGCTATAGTTCCTTGAAACAAGTGTTTATTTTTTAAATAGGTTTGCTATTTATCCTGTTGCTTTTTGTGTATCTGAGAATTTAAGGGCTTTTTATTTCTAACTAATTCTGGTGTACTTTAAATGAAAATTTTAAAACTCTGTAGCTTATCAGAGCTAGAAAAACTCATGTCTGAACCCTTTACATGAAGGAAAATGGAGTTTCCAGAATCCCATGCTTTTGTTTATTATGGAATTCCCACTGTTACGTGTTTTATCTGTTTTGTTTATGTTCCTGGAAGTCTTTTGGTGCTTTCTACTTTAACACTAATTTTAGAGAGAAATGATTATGAGAAAATCTGTCTGTGGAAAGTTTATTGTGTAAAAAAATAACTTGAGATTCCTGTTGGCTCCAGTTGAAACATGTGCAAACAACAAACAAACAAACAAGCTGAATACTTATTGTGCCTTATAAATCAAGGAATGTTAAGTTGTTTCTATGGGTGTTTTGATGTATGACCTGTTGTCATGATTGGCTTCAGCATCTTGGAGTTTGAGCTTTGAATCTTCTGTAAGGAAAACCCTTTCCATTTGGGGGTGCTTCTGTTCTAAGGGTTTTTTTTCCCTGTGGAAAAGGCTGGTGGTACCTTTGCAGCAGAAGGAGAAAAGGATTTATCTAGCAAAGTTTTTTCTTTTATAAATAAATACTGCAATGAGAACACTGTCTAAGGGAAGTGGGAAGGCAGACACTGCTTGTTGAACCAGATAATTTTTGGTGTTGTTAAATGACATGGAATGGCAGGAATAACAAACTGTGTGGGAGCATGGGAGAAGTGTGATAAAGGGAAGGAGCAGAAGTGGCATGTTGAAGTTTTGAGTGCTTGCACAGCTGCATTTTTCCAAAATAATGTCAAGTTCCTATTTGCCAACTGTGTAGCAATTCTCTGTGTCAATTTAGCCTTGCTTTTGTGATTGAAATGAATCCTAGGAGATGGAACAGGATGAGTTTTAGAGAAAGCTTTTGCAAAGAGGCACCACAAAACAAAGCATGAAGGATTTTTGGTGAGAGAGGCCAACTCTGTTGCCTTTTTTTTGCCCCATTCCCATTCTTGCAGTGATCCTTGTGAAGACACAAGTCTTCTGTGCATGGTCTTAGAGGAACTAACAGGGAATAAAATAAATACCCTGGTTTTGAGGAGGCACCACATGGTCAGCCACCAAAAGTCTTGTTTAAGAGGCCTGCAATAGTCCATGGCACCCTAAGATTGGGGATTAAATACAAATGTAAGAAAAAAGATGATGATTTTTTTATAAAGAAGTGTATTGGTTGAACACACGAGACTTAAAACTGGGTGTTTTGAATCAGTCCTGCCTTGTCTCACATTTAGGGACCTATTTACCATGTCTACTGTCAGTTTTATATTGTCAGCTCTTAAAAATATAGCCTGAAAATACACCAAAAGAGCAGAGTTAGCTTTGATCTGTAAAATAACACCTGAGCAAGGCATCAGTTATGCAGTAAAAATACCAATTTCTGAGCTGACAGTGGAGCACAAATGAGGTGCTGAGGTGTTAAGATTTCCAAATAAATTGGAACTACTTTGAGAGAATTAGGTCTGGTTTTATTAGACAACTTTTGCTTTGTGTTCATGATTTCATGGGGAGAAGCTATGAAAAAGCTGAGAGCTGCATTATAGCTGGACTTCAATATAACAAAAAGATAAAAGATGATCTTATGTTTAAAAAAAAAATCAGTTTTGGGGTTCAGCTAGTGGAAGTTAGGATGCCTTGTTAAGTATTTTGTCTTTTAGTATAAACAGAAGCTGCTTGACCCTGTTAGCAGAAGTGCATAAGTAAAATAGATGAATTGTCAAGTATTTAATTCATGCCTAATAGTTATGATACATTTTTATTGACACTAAGTAATGTATATACCCTGCAGTACAAAAAGACAAAGGGATCTCCTGTAAGGTATTGTAGTTTTGAAGCAGGAAGTTTCTTCCCAGTATCATCTTTTAACTCTGTCAGTTAAAAAATATTCCCCCTTGTCCTATTGCAACAGGCCCTTCTGAAAAGTTTGTCCTCATGGTGAAAAGACAATTTGTCATTTTGAGCTTAACTCTGGAAATCCAGGTATTGAGGCTGATAATAGTTGGAAGCTGTATCTTGTAAGGAACATTACTGTGGAAAAGAGTATTTTTGGGGTTTTTTTTTTAGTCTGTAATTAAGGGCTGTGTAAGATTGTCCTGACAGTACTTTTTGTTGTGAAAATATCCTTAGTGAGAAGTTTTGAAGTTACTCCCTTTAGGCTTCTACTCATACCCTTTCATATATATCCTACAGCGAGAATATGGCAGGAATAGAGAGCAAAATTCAGAATACGTGTGAACGAACAGATAAAAGTGTCCTTTGAGCAGGAGGGTTTTTGACACACTTTGTCACAGTGGCAACATTATCAAGGACACGC
>JANPWX010000057.1:175000-292607 GCA_024734555.1 Trochalopteron elliotii
CCAATCCAGACGTTCTGCCTCCGCGCTCTCCGCCCGGCCCGAGCGGGACATGGCTGAGCGCAGCCTCCCGCCGGGATGGAGGTAGCCGGGCCCTCGGGGAGGGCTCCTGCCCGCTGCTGCGCTGCCAATCCTGCCGCGCCGCTCGGGGCTCGCTAGGGATCTGCCCCAGCCTCACCTTTCGCGCTTGTCCTGCCGCTTGGCTGAACCCGTCTTTCCTATGGCTGGGATATACAGCTCGACTCTGAAGACCCTGGAGGATTTAACTTTGGACTCTGGTTATGGGGCAGGGGATTCCTGCAGGTCCCTTAGTCTCTCTTCTTCCAAGTCCAACTCGCAAGCCTTCACCTCTTCTCAGCACAGAGGCAACTGGTGGTACTACTCGGGCTCCATGAACAGTAGGAATAACAGCTGGGACACCGTGAACACCGTGCTGCCGGAAGACCCCGAGGTCGCAGATATCTTCTCCAAGTGCCCTAAGCTGCCGGATCTCGAGGAATACCCTTGGACTGATGAAGACATCGGCAGAATCCTGCGCAAAGGGAAGGGAGACGGCCAGGGCAGGAGCTTTTCGCAGGAGGCTGTCAGGCGGCTCTCGCAGCTGCTGCGGCGCGCCCTGATCAGGGTGTCCAGGGAGGCTCAGCGCCTCAGCGTGATGCACTCCAAGTGCACCCGCTTCGAGGTGCAGAGCGCCATCAAACTCATCCAGAGCTGGGCCCTGGCCGAGAGCTGCGTCCTGGCCACTGTCAAGGCGCTCTCCTTGTACAGCATGAGCGCCGGCGATGGGCTGCGGAAAGGCAAATCCGCCCGCTGCGGCCTCACCTTCTCGGTGGGCAGGTTTTTCAGGTGGATGGTGGACACGAGGATCTCGGTGAGGATCCACGAGTACGCGGCCATCTCCTTAACCGCCTGCATGGAGAACCTTGTGGAGGAGATTAAGGCTAGGGTTTTGGCGAGTCAAAGCCCCGAGGGTGGAGGAGAGATCTCGGCTGAAATCCTGGAGATGGTTATCAACAACGATGCGGAACTTTGGGGAGTGTTGCAACCTTACGAGCACCTCATCTGTGGGAAAAACGCTAATGGTAAGATCCGGCTTTTACAGTCTGTTGACTTAGCACCAGCAAGCTTTACAGTAAAGTCCTCGCTCTCTGTGGGCTTGGGGTTTTTCTGGGTTTTCTTTGCATCTGGATTGCATCTTGGTCGTGGTTTGTGTGTGCGTAAAGCAGGCACGACGGTCCTGCCAGGCAAGAATGATCCTGCTCCCTTCCTAAGATGTACCAGGTTATAAAAGGCTGTGGGAAACCAAGCCCTGTTGTCCTGACAAACATCTGACTTTCCACCAGCTGCTGTTTTGAGCATTTTCGCTCTAACTGGCGTGCAGATATGTTCTCTGTAACTCCAAGATGAAATGTGCTTTTACAAGCTGCTGTCCAGAAAGTACCACTATCTCTCTTTTTAACCCAAATTTATCTTACAGCGAGTATCTTGTAGTTTCATCTCAAAGATGCTGTTACCACGTACAGCCTGGAGAGGGAAAACAACATTATTTTTTTTTCCCCGTTTCACTTTTTGAGCAAAAACTTTGAGCTTGTATACTTTTGAATTCCTTGTAATTCGCAGAAACTTGTGATGTCCTTTCGTGCCATAAACAGGAGCGTGTGTGTTGAGTGTAGGACGGTGCCTCAGTGATGAGAGTAACACAGTGTTAAGGTGCTTACCGCTGTCATTTGTTTGGAAAGCGAAGTTTCCGAACACTTAAGCAGATAAAGGAATGTTGGCATCTTCTTAGTGGAGCGAGGAGCAGTTTGGAAGGCTTAAGCCGTGACAGTTGTGTTAAGGAGCTGCACTGTTTATTTTGCATTGTCACACTGAGGAATACCATATTTTTCCATGGAAAACGCAGGGAAACGTCCAGTTTAGAAAAGTATTTTGTGTACCACCCACGGTTTCGTGACTTTTGCTGGCCTCTGTTACGGTCGACTATTCCATGCTTAACGCGTTTGTGATTTAACTCTATAAAACCAAGCGGCTTGGTCTTTTCAAGAGGGAATCTCATAGCGAGAGAAGTAAAGGAGCTGTTTTATTTTGAGGGGAGAAAAAACCCTTCGAAATTGTCAGAGATGGGCTGACTCACCTTCTCCTCCCTCGTGCATTGATTTCCTGCAGTTTTCCTGTACCCAAGCAATTCTGTGGTTCAGATCACGAGCATGTAGGTGACTGCAGGGAGTTGTCCCCATTGGGTCAGCATTACTTAACATTTGTGAAATAAATGTGAAGAGCCTTTTGGATGTTCTGTTGGCTCCGGTTCAAGGCGTAGCTGTAAGTGTCAAGGTCAAACACAGACATGTACACTTCTGACTAAAAGCGCTTGTGTGATTAGAGAGGTATGAGGATGCCGTGTCTGCCAAAAACACTTGTCATTCTTCGTTTATCATGGGAGTGTGTGTTTGCCACCAGCTCCGAGAGGAGGACTTGTTTCCCCTCCCTTGTTTCTTATTTAGGGGACCTGCAGTAAAATATTTTGGTTCTGGGAACCGAAATGTACATTTCAGCTCTTTTCTGTTCAGTGCTTTTGCCACCCAGGTTTTGTGTGTAAAGTGAAGAGTTGGACCCTCACTCGGCTTTTTTTTTTTTTTTTAAATCTACTTCTTAAGAGAAACTTCCTTGGAAAAACTGCAATGAGTGAATGGATGCTGGTGTTGAGTGGGAGGAAGGGTGAGTGTGCAGGGAAATTATAAATATTCAGAGCACCAAATGGTCAGTTATGATAACACTCCCGCACAGTGGAAAGCCAAGCAGTCAGTGGCCACAGAAGGATTGGCTTCTGTTGCCTCTTTTGTTGTTCCTGCCTTTCAGATCAATCCTGTCAATAATTGAATGCATTTTTAAAGTCTGGAAATTGAATAAAACCGCACATGAAGGCATCCTGTGATTTCCTGTGACAATCTGTCACCAGTGTTTTACCTGACACAAGTCAGTGAATCCTCTAAATGGCTTTTCTTGCAGTTGGAAGGCCACAAATGGTTTTATATGGATGCAAAAAAGCTTGAAATAACTTCTCTATTCTTCTCCCTGTAGGAATTGTAAATGAGTGGTATTCACATCATTCTGCACAGTGCTTTCAAATGATCTTGTCTTTTACATTAATTTAAATCTGAAGTAGATCTGGCAGTGAAATAACTGGATTTATTGCTGTTTAAGGAACAGGGAAAGTTGCTTTACTGTCACTGTTGTTTCTTTTCTAGTAAAAACGTTTAGTGGAGCACTTGTAAATTGCACACTTGGGGAGGGGTGTGTGTGTGTGTTGGGTTTTGTTTTATAGCCCTGAGTTGGATGTCAGAGATAAAAAGCACTTAGAGGTTCAGTTCTAGCTCCAGTCAAGCATTGTAATCCCTGGATGAAATCCATGGCACTGTCCTATGCAGAAGATTGCTGAGGATTATCATAATGGGCATTTCTGGCATTATGATCTATTGAATACCATTTTCATTATTAGATCAGGACAGCCTGCTGCTTTGGAGTCAAAGAAACAGTAAGTAAATACATAAATCTTCCTAAATTCTCGAGAGACTGAGGTTTAGACCTGTATTTCTTCAGTGACTAATCTCCCATCAAAGACCACAGTCCAGTCACTGGTCTTGAAGCTCTGGAGGCTGAAAGAGCAATACTTTGTATTACAACAAATGTGTTTTAATCAACACCTGCTGTGTGAAGGGTAGGGTTTAAAACTCTCTAAATGCTTAAGGGGGAATTTTAATATTATTTTAAAATAAATAATAAGCTGTGGCTTGCCTGTTTATTTGCCCTTTCTGTGAAGCTGTTCTTTAATCAACTTTTTTGCTGCTTCTGTGAGCCATTCTCTGCCCAGAGAGTTTTGACTTTGTGCTTGGGACTTGGTGGCTCTGCCTTGGGAGGAGGAGGAGGAATGACCTGAGCCTGTGGCCCTGAGTTCTGCCAGGCTCTGGGTGTGTTAATGCCTCCCAGGGTAAGGTCTTTTTAGGCAGAGTTCAGGTGGGATGTTGCAACAAAAGCAGAAAAAATGATAAGCAGCTACTGAACAATGTAGCTAATGAAAGGTAAAACAAGTGTAAATTGGAATAAATGGGGTTTTTTTCTATTTTTATTTAAATTGAGATAGATATATGCAGTGGTAGAGAATGCACCCAGTGGTTTCACAGGGATTTTGAGACACACTAATTTGGAATATTAGAGTCCATTAATGTCAGATTAACCCTAACCCTGAACTTACCTTGGGAATGTGTTTCTTTTACACTTGATCTGCCTGTGTTTGGTGCATGGCTCTTCAGACTCTGAGCTGTCAGCACTGCAAATACATTTTGCTATTATTGCCCTGTTAATTACAGCACTTGGGCTGTACTGAACTCCCTGGTTATGGTCAGGCACTCCCCTGTCTGCCAGTCCACCTGCTGTGCTGTTTAATGCATCAGCACATCCTGGTGCTCTGGAGATAGAAGTGTTGACAGATGTTTTGCCAAAGGAAAAAAAAATAAAAAGAGAGGGGGAAGGGCTGGAATTTAACTTGATAATGCTGTTTTTTCATGTACCTCTTAGCCCAAACACTTGAAGTTCTCCCTGGATGAACTAATCCACAAATGAGTCTTGTGGTTTGCTCAGCTGAAGATGAAGAAAAATAGGGTCTGAAATAGTTCTGCTTGTGTTTTGAGGTATTTTTCTTAGAAAGAAATGTATAACCTTTCCTCACAGCATGAGGGAGGGGTTTGGACTCTATGAAATTAAATAAGGCATGAATTTTCTTCTTTCTAATACTAAATACTGACAAACCTTATCAAACATCAAATATGGGCTGAGCATTTACTGTCACCAACCCTGTGTGCTTTTGGCTGTAATTTTTAACCTGTGTTAGTTCACTGCACTAACACAGGTTAAAAATTCTAGCCCATTTTAACAGAGGGTTTTTTAGAGCTATGCTGTGGCGAAAATTCCTTTTTACACCTATCACATGGTCTGAAGTAACTCTTTTATTTCTGCATAGTCATGGTACTGTATTGAAATGCAGCATGGGGGGAAAAAATAATGACATTTCAATGAGCAGAATGTCCTTTTGTTATCTGAGCTGAACAAACTGGTGTGCTCATCAAGAGCCTCATCAATTTTAATAAGCTATCAGCTCCACAAGTCTTGGGGAAAGCACTGCATGGTGGAAGGGGGGTGGGCATTTTGGGGAAAAGAGCTGCAAATGCAATCAATAAATGAAACTGAGGGGAAATACAAGGCTCATATGGTGGTACAGCAGGTGGCTTGCAAATTGTTTCAGAAAAAATAATCAAATAACTCTGTCTTCAGTGTTCCTTTGTCTGAAGCAGGAGTTTGGAGCGATTTTGGGGATTCCTGGTCAGGAATTTGGTAACTTTGCATACACATTTCCATTTTGGGTGAGCTGGTTGTAGCTGTGATCCTGTTCCAACTCTGGCTTGATTCACCTCTGGACCCCCAACCCACCTTGTGTGATTCTACTCCCACACAGCCCAGAGCTTGGATTTCTATCCACAAACCCACAGGGACAAATTCTTTAAGCCTAAATATTAGTGCTTGTACACACATGTTCACCTCTCCTCCAAAAACAAACCACCAGGTGCATATCTGCAGATGTTTGTGTTTTTAATTGTGCAGCTTATATTAAAGTACAGAGCAAGTAAGGCTAACCTGCCTATTTTTTTTCCACGTTACTGTGTCTATAGATGTATTTTAGTTATAGTAAAGGAGAATAATGATGTAATGATGCTGTCTTAAATTAATCCTTCACGTTGCTGATATTGCCCCATGGCAATAAAAATTTGTGTCCTTTCAGTAAAATTGGTTGAAGAGCAAGTGCTGAAATCCCTCTGTCTATAACTACCAGCAGTAAATGTTTAGATTTTTAGTGGAATCACTGTTGGTGGCAACTCAGCCCTGTGAAACAGAGGAGTTGTTTCTCTTGGAGAGAAAATTCTGTGACCTCTTTTGTAAAGGCTGAAGTCTCTTGTTGCTGCTAAAGTTTGAACCGAGCAAATATTGTTGGGGTCAGGACAGAATTTTATCCCTAAGTGATGACAGAGTTCTGGTGTTTGGTTCATTGATTAATTCATTTTCCAGGTGAAAAATAAAGCTGATTTAGATCAAAGATTAGCAGCAAATGCTGGTGCAATATCTGGGGTGCTATTACATGTGATTTTGTGTGTGTGTGTGTCAGCAGAAAATGAGGAAGGAGCTCTGAGTGTTCATATTATTAATAATAAAATGCAGTGTGTTTGATGTATATGTCTTCTGATACTGGAATAACTGGAATTAAATTGGAAATCTTGCAGCTGATTTTACTGGGCCACCAGAGTGGGTTTTTTCCTCGTGTACCCCATCTAATTTATGTGACTTGAAACTGCAACTCACCTGATCAAGGGAGAGTTGCTGGTTGTCAGTCAACTTCCATAGCTGATCTATAGGATTGTGGATATCCTTCTCTTCCTTGAAATCAGCACTCATCCAGAGCATGGACATTGTGTGTATATATATATAAATATATATATATATATTTTATATATATATATATTTATATATTTATATATTTATATATTTATATTTTTATATATATATATATATATTAGCTGTTTTGCCATCTTAATCCTCCTCAGTTTGGGGTTATTCCAAAACTAACTGCAGTAGTAACAAAGGGTGGTGGTGAATTTTGAATAAATTTTGATAATGGGGTTGAGATGAAGCATCTTTTTACACTGAAAAATCTTGTTTGGGTAGTAATGTTATTGCAATGCTTTCATGTTGTAATAATTTGTTTCTGCTGATATACATCATGTGATTGAATTACTCCAGTTAATGGTCCATTTAGAGCTTTCTTCATCTGTTTGGTTTTTCTGTCCCTTTCCCCAGCTTGCTTTTGTAATGGATGTGTCTGCAACAATTCAAAGGAAATGTTTCAGTTTATGAAGTCCTCTGTTGCAGGAAACATAAGTAAAGTTCTGGAAACACATATTTACAATAAACAATTCCAAGTTGCAGAGAAGGATGGATGAGGACTCAAGCACTTAATTAACTTCAGGGATAGCTGAAGCTCCAAAGTGCCTGCTTGCACTTGAGAGCTTAAACCCCAAATCTTGGTGCTGAAGGAGGAGTAAGTTGTTAAAAAACTCATTTTACAGCAATGCAAAAAAATGGAGTAAGGCCAGAGTTTGTATTAATGCTGTGATCTTCACTAAATTAGCCTGTTGTCCTTTCTTAAAGGCTAATGCATTTTATATTTTACTTTTTCTTGAGCAATTTGTCAGTTGTGCCAGCAGAATTCAACAGAAGAGGAACAGAGGCTTGTAAACACAATAAACCCACTGGATACCCTGCAGTACCCAGTTAATCTCTCAGCTGTCTTAATTCTCCTGAACATTTGGAAACAAGATGAAAATTATTCTCCATTTACATTTGAACTCTCACTTTGCATTTGGTCAGGGCTGAACTTTTCAAGTCAGTGCATGTGGTCCTGGTTTGTAACATTTCCCATTGTTGGAGGCTCAGAATTTTGCAAACTTTTGGACATTGAGGAAAACCTCTCTCCCTGATGAAGTTTTGCCCCACCAGCAGACAGCAGGAGGAAATGTCCATTTGCTCATGTTAAGCTATGAGAATTCAGGCTGATGAGCAAAAGAATAAAACCAGTAATTTCTGGTGCCCCTCTTGTTCTAATGGGATTGATTTACGTGGTATTTTGAACCTAAGTGCCTAACATGACATTTGATTACATCCAAACAAGCCTGAGGCAGCAGTAAATCCAGGACAGTGGTGGCTTCGTGCTTTCTTCATTTACAAATTGGGGCCAAAGTACTCCAGCAGAACTCTTGATTCTTTTCTGTACAGAAGAGCAGCTACATTTAAAAAAACCCAAACAACAAATATATGTATATATGTGTATATATGTATGTATATATGTGTATATATATATGTATATATGTGTATATATATAAAACTGGTGGACTTTGTTGAGAGCATGAGTCAATTTAAGGGTTCCAAGTTGTGGATTTTTATGGAATACCAGGTTGGAAGGGACCTGAAGCATCACCTTTTGACCACAGGAGTGAGGAGAGCCTTTGAAGTGGAGTTGCCTTGTTTGCATCACAGGACTTGTCCCAGGAAAGCAACACTAGAAAGAGGAAGGGTTTGCTCCTTTCACCCCCAACACATCCAGACTTGCCTTTGGCCTGGGGTCACAAGCCAGGCAGGATCTGTGAGCTCAGCCTGGTCCTTGGGAAGGGTTTGGCTGCAGCAGGTGACCTGGTGAGCTTGGCAAGGCAGTGAGGAGAGGCCAGCCATGGGCAGGGCACAGCTGAGGTGGTTTTGTCAAGCCCTGATTGAAGTGTCTGCCTGCAGCCTTGCCAGGGTGGTGGCTGCACTTCTGTGAGCTTGGGAGATGAGGGATAGAATTAATAGTGTGGAAGTAACTTCTGAGGAAGGGGGGTGATGTGGCTGCTGTACTCTTCAGGATGGACACATGAAGGATTAAAGGTAGATGGAATTCTGGGCTTTAAAATCCTTGTCTGTTAAAATCTACTTGTTCCGTGGTACTTACAGGTGAAAGCCCCTTAGAATTATAAACTTCTCCTCATCTGCTCAAACCCTGTTCCTTAATGATGTGGTTCCTAGTCTGGCTGATGATGTTTGTTGCTCCTTCGTGGGGCAGCAGTTTGGATTGGTTTTGGCTGTGATTTTACGTGAAACATTTCTCTGAAATTGCCCCTCAGCAGAGCTGAGGTGCTGGGCTGCAACCTGGGAGCATCATTAAATCGGGTCTCAGGGATTGTTTGGTGCTCTTTGTGTGGCTTTGACCCAGACACTCAGAGGTCAGTTGTACACCTGAGCACTCGTCAGTCTTGTTCTGGTTGTCTAATTATTACCCCTGGACCATCTCTTTCTTAAAACCTGTTTGATGTTCACATTGTGTTGTACTTGACCTGCTTCAAGTTTGAATTGAGCAAAATGCCAGAGCAATATGTCATGAGGATGCATTTGGCTCTCCCTGTCCAAAAATAAAAGCTTTGACATAAGCATGAAGAAGAGAGGAAAATGTGTTTAAATAATTCCTGTAGTTTTTGTGTAGTGACACTAAAATGCTCAAGATTATGGAAGAGTGTGTGTGGTAGAATCCTGGGACAGAGACAAAGAACTGAAGCCAAATAAACATTTCAGAGCAGCTTTTCAGTCTGTGGATGTAGATTTATAACAACTGATAAATTTGCTGTGGGGCTGTGCAAGATCAAAGTAAAAGTTGTTTATGATATTTTGGGGATGAGAGGAAAGGAACACTACAGAAGATGTAATCTGCTTGTCCCATTCCTCACTGTTTATAACATCACAGTCCATGTTGGAAACTTCTGTCGCTTTAATTTTCTGTCCCAGTCTGGAGTCTGTTGCCTGGGACCTGTAGAATAAAGAAGAAAATACAGCTCTGTTTATGCTGGGACTTATACATTAAAAAGATAAGGATGTAGAGGCATAATTATCTATTATTTTTTTTGATCCTATATAGCTCTGGATTTTTTCCTGATTAATACCAAGATGGCAGTGAATAGATTTTCTTCTAATATTTACATTTTATTGTTTGTGAATAAAGCACACTACTATTGGGAGCTGAAGAACAAGAGCTGAATATTGGCAGACAGTTAAAGTAGGGAGTTAGGCCAGTTTTGCCTCATATTCATTCTTCAAACTGTTTATGTTTTTGATGTTTTACTAGAATTCAGTAGAAATCAGTTTCTTGTTTGTTTTGTTTAAATGAGTACTCAGTACTGGAGGCACCACTGACTCATGTCAGGTGAAAGCAAAAACCAGGGTTCTGAGCTGCTTTTAGGCTGTTCACTCATCCTTATCTTTGATTCCTCTTACAAATAGCTGTGAGGTTCCTTTTTGATTTCTTTTCCCAGCTGTAGTGCAATTTCCTGAGATAACACCACGGGCCTAACCAAAACCTTAGGGATGGGTGTTCGTTGTAATAATATGAGAGATAACATATAATGCAATGTGTTTCCTCTGTGGGGGTGGATATAAGTTCTCTTTAATTGCACATTGAATTTCTGCTCTTTGGTTGAACGTTATCTTCATTCCAGCCCCCCACTCGGTTTTGTGCTCAGCTTGCATTGGCGACTTTGTTTAGTCTAGAGATCATAAAAAAGTTTCTCCTGAGCTGCACTGATACAATTTTATTACAATCTTAGTGTGGTTTCTGGTACTTCTAAGCTGTTATATCAATTTTATAATGTGCCTGCGGATGGTTGCATTGTAGGGACAGTTGGACTTAGAGGGGAGGGAAGAAAGTGAAAAACTATAATGGAAGTAACCAATTCATAATCTTTATTGATTAATAAACTGTCTCATTCTATTGCCAATATATAAAGACTTTTAAGGCTTGTTTTTTCCCCAGGAAGTGTTATAAAAAATTCTGTTATGCTTCGTCAGCATATGTTGAAACTTTGGCTTTTGAATGAGTGTCAGTTTTGTTCAAGCCTGAAGTAAGATCAGGAGATTTGTCAGCATTGTTGTCAATGACCTACTACTGAAAGAAGCTCAGAGTCCATGCAGGAAGTGCTGCTCACCTCCAAGTTTAACCTTGCTGCAGCCAAAGGAACAATTTCTGCTTGATTTCCTAGATATTTGATCAATTTTTGCTTCTCAGAAAAGACTGGATCCTTTCTGAAGCAGTAGCCTGGGTTCGAAATTGCTTGGATTGAGGCCACATGTTTGTCTGAGGTGGTTTTGTTTTAGTACTTTGTAATAAACTTAAGGGATTTACACCTTGAGGTGGGAGAAGCTTTGGCTTTGGTGACTGTTCCTTCCATGGAAAACCTGGATGGGGGGATTTAAAGCATCCATGCCCTGAGGCAGTTATGTAGCTGTGCTGGTGAGTGCAGTGTGGGTGACTGGTGTGTTTTTTGTTAATATTATTCCTTTGGAAAAGTGTGTCCATCCTCCAGCTCCGTTCTCTGAGGTCAATGCCAGATGCAGAGTCTTGTGTTAAAGCCACTCAAGGAAGATTAATGCTCAATGTTTCTCCATGGAAAGCAACCTTGGAATTGTTTTTGGCACTTTTTCCCTGGGTGTGTAATTCCGTGGCTCGTGTTTTTGCAGCAGACATGTGGAAATGCAGCTTTCACCGTGAATTATTTTGTGGGATGATGTACAAATCTGTAAATTTGGGGAGGGGGCTGTCTTGCTTTGCTTTCAAACAGTTGAGGTGACCTGTGACCTGCTGGAATTGAGTGATAAAACTCTGTGAATTTTCTTGTACCTCCACAGCAGTTGGGAATATTCAGAATTCTCTTGTTATATAGCGTGATGATGTATATGTGTGATTGTGGTTTTTCACGTTCACTGCAGAAGGCCAGAGCTCCCCTAAGGCAAGCACAATTTATAAATGAGAGTGAATATAATTTATTGGCATGCAGGTAACCCTTGCCACACAGCCAAGACTTAGATAATTCTTAAGTAATGGCAGAAGATACCGAGCTGGCACGGGGCATTTGGCCTTGCACCATCTGCAGAGCCCACACTCCAATTTTCTGCTGTTGCCATGGGCTGCAGACTCAGACAGGAAATCATGGTAGGATGGGAAGGGGTCCAAAACACACACAGCCGGTATAAGGTTTGCAGTTGAAAGGGAGTTTCAGAGAACAGGCTATCTGTTCTGCTCACCAGGCAGGGCCGAGTAAAGCTGCCTTGTGTGTGCGCGCTCGCGCGCTTTAAATGTCTTTTTATATTTTATACGCTCATTTTTTTAAGGGCTCGAATTTTTTCCACGTAAAGTAACGTGCATAACTTCAAATGGTCCATTTATATACGAGGGGCCTGATTCAGCCCTCGCTTAATTGGCTGTACTGGGCTGAGAGCAGAGGAGAAAGGAGTAACCACGTGGAGCTTGGGGCACATCAGGCCGAAGAGGAGCCCCTGCCTCCCCTTCCCACGGGCTCATTTTGGGGGTTTAGTTCTATTTTCAGGGCTCAAGGCCTGGGTTCTGTGCTCTGTAGAGCTCCCTCCTCTATGGGAGGCTGTGGTGTATGGCCCATGATGTGACAGGGATGCAGGAGGTGTTTGGTTAGTGGAGCTGGGTTGCTTTCTATCCCTGGGTAGATCACAGGGTGGGAGTTGTTAATGCATTTTCCTTGAGCTGTAGGTTAAAATGGGGAATACTGGAGTGATTTGCTTTGGAGAGCAAACAGTTTTCTTATCTGCCTATGAGAGATAAGCACAATAATCTGTGTGTAATGAACTGCACAGTCTGCAGAGCTTCCAGTGTCTGAGGAATAGTGTCGGACTGGTCAGCTTATGCTGCCTTGACAGATGGGGGGAGAGGATAATTTCTCCAGCAGTTCCTAATTTAATTTTAGTAAAGGAGATGCTCCTTAACTAAAATTTACAGCAAATCCACACTGAGCATCCTGCTTGGGAGGCATTCTGGACAGACAGAATAGGAGCTCAGCAAACTTCTTGTGGTAAAAACCTGCTTTAAAACTTTCTCTTCCAGGCCCATCTGTGGTTTTTAATTCTGAGTGAAGGGAGCCATATAAGAGGGTGGTTTATTCTCCGGGCCTTTTCCAGTTTGGCTTGTGTCTGTAGTGCCTCTCCAGCTGCTTGGAAGAATGGAACTGTGAACGGGAGTAAGATGAGGTGTGTGTGTTACACTGCCAAATATTGCTGGATGCACTGGTGATGTGTCTGTCAAGAATGAGACCGGAGCTACCAATTAATCTCATTAGAAATTAAAAACTTCGGTAGGGTTTAACCCTGGGCCTGGGATCAGGGACTGAGGCAGTTTATTTCATGACCCTGTATCTTCCAGTAACTGCTGCCTTCTTATGTGCAATATAATGTCAGAAAGATTTGCTGCTTTTCCTTTTTGATTTTATTTAAATCTGACGGGAGACAGTGTTCAAATGGCAGACTGTCTCAGCCAAGCCATCTGCCTGAGCCCTCAGCAGCGCATTGTATTCCTGAAAGAGCATTCTAGTGAAACATCCCAATTCTGAAAAGTTTGAGCTGATTCTACATTAAAAGAAGTGATCCAAAAAGCTGCTGGTGATTTACATGTGAACACTGCCAAGTATTTCTCTGATGAGAGTGCATAACAAAGGAGTGCTCGAGTGGTTGAGTGAGGCTGATTGGAACAATCTGTTGTGGGCTACAGCTCTTTCTGATATTCCACAATGGTGAGAAGCTACTGTCACTTGTATTTTCAATCCGTATTTTGCTTAGAGGTACAAGACCTTTTGTTGTCAGGTCCCCCTTGAGCCGGTTGTGGAGGGGGAGAGACAATATTTCTTGCTTTAAAATATTCATGGAGCTTGCATGGGCTGGCTTCAGTTGACTTTGTCACCCAGAGTGATTTCTAGAAGGCGACAGAGAAGTTGTATTTGATTCGTCTTAATTAGGGCTTGACAGACACGTTCTAATTTGACTTCTGGGTCTGAATATGGATCTGCATTAATTATCAACTGCTCTCCTAACCTTGCTTTTTGTTCTCAGCTGTGACTGAGGAGTTTGCTCAGGGAATAGCTGGAAAAATGTATTTGTTGTGCAGGACTGGTTCATCTGAGGACACTTCTGTTCAGGGACAGCAGGTTATTTTCTGGGCTTGCTCTGTGATGAACAGCACGAGCTTTAGGAGACTCGTGTGGGAGTGATTTCTTCTACTTTTTTTGTGATTTGCTGTTGAAATGAAGCAGGTCATATAAAGCAGCTGCTTATTTTGGAACAAAATCAGCATAACACATTAAAGAACTCGTTAATCACTTAGCTCGACCTTAATTTATTATTTAAAAAAACCTATTGCATCTCTTGTACATTTTGAAATGCCAGGGATCCTAAGATGTATGTTATATATTCAGATCTACAGGTTAAGGGCATCAAATAGACTTATGATAGGGAGTAAAACCAAAACAGATTCCTGTTGAAGGTATTGGCTGTCCTTTTACTCATTTTTAGGAGAGGGAGGTGGCTGTATAAATACCTGCACAAAGAGCTGCTCTGAACTCCTCTCCTATTGTGTAAATTTGTGTTCTGGGATAGTGGCTTCTTCCCTTTGTTCAGTTTTGCCAACACAAAAGCCACCGCTTTCCTAAAAGTCTTTCAATACCTTAACCAGCTTCTGCATCTCTTCTCCCCTGCAAAATCCCAGTGCTTATTTGACAACAGGACTTACTCTGTAGTTAAATCCCAAGTTCCTTGGGGATGTCTTTCTTATATATCCCCTGTGCAGTCCTAATGGTATGAGAAGAGCTTACTACATTATAATCACGTTAACTTGTTACAGAGTTGGGGTTTATTGAGGAGTGTGAGTAAATGGATCAACCATTAAAACCTCAATTAGTTTTGAGACAGAGGAAGGGATCAGTAGATTTGGTCAGAAGCCTGCTCTCTAATTGTCTGATAATACAATTGTCTATTCCTGCAAGCCAAAATGGGATCATAACCACAGGACCAAGCTTCTATTCAGCCTTTAAAGAGGGTACTCAAGCAGCGTTTTCATTTTATTGGGAGGGTACAGTCAGGTTTGTGTGGTCGTTAATATATAGGAGTTCATAAAACTGGCAGCCTTAATTGGATATAAGAGTTAGTAAAGCATGAGGTGAACCAGAATGAGATCTCTTGGGGTCTGAGTTGTGCCTCCTCTTAAAATACGCATGGCTTGGCACAGTGAGTAGCTGGGGCTGAGAGCAGTGTAGTATTAATTTTGTTTGAATAATGGCATTCATGTGCCTGTGCTAGTGAGTGTGTTCTGCTGCCCGTCCTGCAGGATGTGGACTGGACTCTGGGCTTGTTTCACATCTCTAGTGCTTATCTCACACCCTTAATGGCTTCCTTCTGCAACAGAGCCTGTCTTGATTCCCAGTGATGTAATGGATCAGAACCTGACCTTGCTGCACTGCTTTTCCCACAACTGTTGTGCAGCAATCACACAGCTGTTCACTGATAATTATTATTTTTTTTCCTAGTTGGCTTCTTTGGGATACGTTGTTCTTTGGCCTCAACTTCTTAATGCAAGTCATCAGCCACTCTTTGGTAACAGCATTCAGGCAGTGCAGGCAGTGGTGTTGAAGACTTTAAATATTGCTGAAGTGTTTGGGCCTGCTCAGAATGTTGAATGAATATTAGGTTTATTTTTATTGGTGGGGAAATTATGTGCTTCCTTTGCCCCTCTCTTTTCTTCAGCTTAGGACAAGCTAAGACAAAAGCAGCACTTAATAAAGGAGTGAGGTGTTTCAAATAGAAATATCTTGTAGGCTTTTTTTCCCAGTAATGTCATGGTTATGTACTCTGTTTCATTCAGAATCAGGGAATTTGCATGCACTAGCAATTCAATGTGTTTTGGGGTTTATTTGTGGTTTTGGGAGAATTTTTCAAGTATTTTTGATTCATTCCTTGTGAAAGTGTTGTGAGCTGATGAATTAAACCCAAGAAAGGGTGGGAGGAGGAATAGAAAGTGATACTACACAAGCTGGAAATCTCAGCTGCAGTGCACCTTAGAATCATTGAAATGCTGGTTAGGATTTGCTCCTGGAGGTTTTTAGTCCATTTCTGGTTGGACTCCTGCCAGAACTAGATCAGCATCAGCTGAGCAATGGCTTTGCATTTCTAAATCTTGGAAACACCCCTGTGGTAGATCCCACAGCCTTGCCGAGCATCCTGCTCACTTTTTCAGTGAAGAAGTTTCTCCTGATGTCCAGCATGAGGCTCTTAAGTCACTGTTGTGCCAGTGCCCATTGTGTGCTGCTTCTGAGAAGAACTTCACTCCCTAAATTTAGTAGCCACCCTTCAGTGAGTTGTAGGTTCTTTTTAAATTAGTCTTCAGTGTCCTCAAAGCCAGACTCTACAAGCCCAGGTCCTGTACCCTCACCATTTCCAGGCAAAGACCATCTGGTCTCTCTGCAGTTTATCCACATCCCTCTTGAAGTGAGGAGCCTGAAATAGTGTTCCCCACAAACCTGCTGAGGCTGCTGGTGAAGGGATGGAGCAAGCTGGACCTCAGGATCAGCTGCTGTTCTCTGATCATTGTCATTACATTATATTGTGTGCTTTGCTCTCTGCCTCACCTTGAGTGCAGGAGACCTTTCAGGTTGGAAAGTGCTGCTGAATTATGTGGTTGAGGCTGTGACTTTCTGAGGTGGAAAAAAGAGAAGTTTCAAATGCAGAGTTTTCATTCTGTCAGAGCACAAAACTGAGAGAGAGCCCTTTGGAGTTTCCATAGAGAAATTACTTCATTTTATGACTGGGATGCTTGCTGCCACAAGCAGGGGTTCTTGAGGTCCTTTATACCCTTTGGTACAGTCAAAACTATTTCTGGTGTTTAAAAAAAAGAAATGAAACAAAAATGAAAAAGCCACTGTGTGTCCCCACCATCAAAAAACTCCCCGAAAAACCCAGCAAAATCAAACCAACACAAACCCTTAAAGTCTTCTCTGTGACAGTTGAATATTTGTTTGTTTTTGCAAACTCACCTGAGTTACAGCTATTGCAGTGTGTGAGAATATCAGTGTTTTCACTGCCCAGACACCTTCAAAACCAAGGGTTTGAAGTCTGGCTGTGAGTCTGCTTCTGCCTGAGATCTGGTCTCAGGTTTCAGTGCTTGTTTTCCTTCCCCTTTCCTTTCCTTTCCTGTCTCCCCCCAGCCAGAGCTGAAGGCACAACCTGCCTGATAATTTTAAGCTTAGAAGATGGGAAAGAAAGTTACAGCAGACTCTCTTTTGTAATTTTTCATCGCTGGCTGCCCTTTCTAAATTTACAGTCACTTACACGAATGCTGCCTCCATGTACTTGGAGAATTGAGGCACTCAGTGCAGTGGGAGAAGTAAGAAGCAAATATTTTGGTTTCTTTACCCACTGCATTGTGGAGCTTTCACAAAAACCAAAGGCTCATTCAGCATCTCTTTGGAAAAATGGGGCTTGAAACACTCCTTGCCCAGGAAAACAGGTATGGGATTATGTTTCAGTCTTACATAACCCTTAAAAACATAACGTCACCATCGAAAATTACAGACCAATAATATAAAAGCAAGCAGTTGAAAAGGATTTTATAGCAATTAAAATAGCAATGCTGGTGACTGTGCAAGTTTCTGTATAGCCACACTGCTTTTCTTCCAACTTTCATTTATTTTGCTTCTAGGGTTATAAACTTTGGGAGAGAGAGAGGGGGATGGAGACCGTGACACTGAAAGTTATTCTGTCATAACTTGTTCAGCTCCTGAACAAAGCTCCTAAATCTTGAGCTTTTGAAATAATTAGTAAAAATAGCTGATAAGAGTTGTAAACTTTCTCTCCTGTGGAAATGCTGAGCTTGTGCTGACCCCTGCCTTGAAGAGGCTGAATCCCATTAGCCATTAGCAGTGCCATTCCTGGATGCAGGGTTCCCTCAGAGGAATGGAAAAAGATGAAAAAAAGAGTAGAGACTTCTTTTTGATATAATTAAAAACTCTGGAAAATGTCAGTAGAGATAATGCTGACTAATGAGGTATAGACTGCAAATATTGGTATATCCCAGAAAATGGTGTTCTCCTGTCTGCAGCAGTGGAACTAAATTGGGTTTGGTAGTAGCAAGAGGGAACTTGTTCCCTACACACAAATTCATGTCTGTCTTGCTCTAATTGAAGTAAACCCCCTGTGAAATTGCTACCCAGAAATGACCTCACCAAGGCTGTTTGCTCAAGCTCTTGGCAATCAGTTTTGAATACTTAATACAGTAGCCAGAAAGCAGCAAAAAAAGCCCCATGTGCTAGAGAATGAGTGCAGTCGTGGTGTTGTCCATTACACCAAAATGCTCTGTAATTCCTCTCTGCTTTTAGTTGAAAAAAAATAATTAAAATAGTATTTTAATGTTGCATTTATTAGTTACACCCTGCCATGTGAAACCCAGAGAAATGGCTCTGTGTAGATGCTAAAAATGCCAGAGGTTAACTGTGCTTCAACATTTCATATTAATCTGAGTAACTGTACTGGGCTACTTAAATACAAACATTACAGGAGAAAAAAAATGCTGCACTGGTCTCGTTGCCAGTGAGACTTTGAATTTAGGTAATTTCATGCATGCAGAGGTAGACTTTATTTTCCTTGATCAGCTAAAATAACAATAAAGCTCAACTTGGTATATTTATTTAATGAAACACAGGATCCTTGCCCTGATGGTTTTAATCAGTCCCCTCGCTATGTGGTAATTAGGGGCTCTCTCCCGTGGCTCTGTTTTTACTTAACTTTCAGAATGTGCAGCCAGTTTAAGTTTCGAGAGATACTTGCAACTAAATGTTTCCTCATTTACATGCAGATTATCCAGGGGGGACCCTTAAACGCACCGTCACGTTACAGAAATGCAGCCCCTTTCAGCACTGTCCCGTTCAGGGAGCAGCGTTCTCCAGGAAAATGTTATCTTTGCTCAGGAACTGATTCATTCCGCTCGGGGGGGATGTGACCAGCCCTTTGATTCCTCGCACACACGAGGATTCAGAAGCTGGAGGTGGCTCAGAGCCGGGTTTGCCTGTGTTCCCGACGGTGCAGCTCTGCTGATTCAGGAGAGCATCCCTGAAATCGCGTTCAGGCTGTTGCATCTGTCACAGGCGAGCCCTGTATTAAACACAGGTCGAGAAATGGGCTTTTTCTGACCAGACAGAGCCTGTCAGTGCTTCTCATCTTTGTTTAATAACCAGCTCCCGTCAAGGGACCTAAGAAATGTTGTATTTGTGCCTCTGACTGTGCAGCTGGGTGCCATTTGCTCCTCTGGCAGCCATGGAATCGCTGGAGACGTGAGGAAGTAGAGCAAATACAGAGCATTAAAAGCTCTCTAAAACAGCTTCCCTGCCTAAATGTGTGATGTTAAAATACTAGGTGGCAGTTTGGTCCGGTGTAAAAGTTTTATTGGTGTGAGTTTGAGCCAGCCACATTATTCAGGAAGCCACTACTGAGCTCTCAAGTCATCTGAAACGTGTGCTAGTAAAATCCTTTTTATGAAGCAATACAACCCCATGCAAGCTCCCCGTGCAACTCGTCATCTCTGTCCTGGGGTTTAGCTGCTGGGATGTTTGGGCTGCTGGTTTGTAGAGGTACTCTGCTTGTAAATCCAGGCCAGGAGTGAGCTTCTCCCTGGATTCTGGTAGAAACCACCTCTGCACTGTGCTGAAAGCTATTAATTCAACTCTTCTCACTGCAGAACCGAGACCTGCTGCTGGTTCATTTCCCTCCCCAAATATTAGGAGGGAATTTGTAAGGCTTTATCCAGCACATCATGGGCTTGCATGTTCCTCATCCTACTCCAGTTGTATCTGGTGTCTTCTCTACAAGCACAAATACCCAAAAGCCTTCCCAAAAATGTGACCATTGAAGGAAAAATAACACTGAGACAGTGGAACTGGAGTTTGGGATTGCAGGAGGGGATAAAAAGTTCTCTTTTATAGCTTTTCTCTCAGAATAAATTAATCTGAGAATAGATTAATAGGAGAGTTAAGCATTTGAGTTGCAAATACAAGTCAGTAGCTGGAGAGATTGGGGGTTAGAGCTGGGACAAGTGGTGCAGGAGCATCCCCACATGTAGATATACACCCACCGGGTTTCAAAAGTCCCATGCCACAAATATCTCCCTGCTGCCATTCTTGGGAATACTGATATTTGTGAAATACCCTCATAGCAGAAATGCACTGTTAGGATGAAGGTCTCTTGTGCTCTGAAGGCAGTGGGATCTGTTGTTATTTGTCTAAAAAGCTGTTCATATTCTGAGCTAAATAGGTCTTTCCAGGCTTCTTCACTCACTTCTTTGATCTGGTTTGGCACTTTACTCTTTCATTCTGTTGTAATTTTTTTCTTTGCAGCTCAGCAACAGCTCATGAATTTGGGTACACAGCTCAGCTCTGATTTTGAGGGGGGTTCATCCTTACATTTTTATCTTAAATAGCAAACCCAAGAAACTGGTAATGTGCTTTAAACAGTTGAAGTAGGATAGCTTGTTGTGATGCATTGTGAGAAACCTGTTTCACTGGTACCAGTAACAGTCTATTAACAGCAGCTTAACTCTAAACTTACACTTACTGCCCACAAAAAACTTCATTCACTTAAAGCAAAGGTGATTTTCTGGTGTGAAGAAGACATGGATACATGAGTTTGTTCTTTTAAAAACACGGTCGTGGAAGAGCTGTGCGTGAATACTGTGGTTTGGAAACCAAGCAGGAGGTGGAGATTGCAAAACAAATTGCTCAGAGTTCTTCCTTCAGTCTCCTCACCCAAAAAAAAAAAGGGAAGGATGACCAAGAATGAGAATTATTATGAGCAAACAGCAGGGAACCCAGCACTGAATGGATTTACTGTAATAGAAGTGCACTGTAGTTAATTCTGTAGTAACATCCTGTGAAGAGCATGTAGGTGAGTGGAGGACTAGGGGTGTCCCCTGCTTTCCTGGGGGATCAAATATTATTCCTGCTTTTGTGTTGCCTGATTGGCCTGGATGCAGTCAAAATATTTGCAGACTTCTCCAGGTCTGTCCACGTTATTTCTAGGAAATGTAGCAGTGGATGGAAGATTGTGGGTGAATAAATCTGACAAGGTTTGAAAAATGGGATCTGCATTCACTGCTGGGGGTGTTCTGAGGGAAAAGGAAAACCAATCCCTTTGGGGAAAAAAGGAAAAGGAAAGCAGATCCCTTTGTGAAAATAAAAACACGTATGGGATAGATTTTTCTTGTATTTTGAGTACCTTTTTATTTTATCAGCAAGGCCTGACTTTATTTAAGTTGAATATTGATGCTAATTAGTACGGCACCATACCCATTATATTGATGTGGCACTGAAAATTCAATTAACTGTCCAACACCACCTTTTTAAGTCAGTGTTAAAGTTGGGATTGAATTCTAGATGTGCTGGCTGGTTTAAGTTTTGAGTTTTTGTGTTTGAAAGTTAAGAGCTTAAGATTCCAGAGGACAAGTTGCATTTGGCACAGCACCAGTTAATGATGGGAATCTTTAGCAGTGATTTTATACCATGAGCATCAAACCTTCAGTGAAAATAACTCCAGGACCTTACTGCAGTAAAATCACTGATGTTTGCAATAAATTCCACAACTGCTTTGAAGTGCTTGCTCATCTGATGTTTTCTCTCCAGCCTGGCAGGCTGGGACAGTCATGAAGAAGAGCAGTGAAAATCTAAACAGCCAGATAACTCTGGGGATTTCCATTCAGCTCATCTGTGGCATTCTGTCAGATTGAAAGTCACTGTATCACAGTGGAATATTCTGAGGAATACCCTGTGTACCCTGTCAGCCACGTTTGGGTAACATTTCCATGCTGTGGAAGAGCAGAGCACTGTGAAACCTCATTACAGAACATGTTGATGCAGCTCCCCAGCAGCAACCTCTCTGTATCTGCCTGGTGGCAAACGCTGCCTCAGCCCAGCAGCTTCTGCTTTCTGATAAGCCAAGGTGGTTTCCTTGTTGCAAATGATGGGAAGGTCTCTTTTCTCTTTCTCTCTCTGAAGCTCAGCCATCTATTTTTGGATTCAGTTTGCGTGATGACTCCGCTGGGTACGTCAGAGGCTGTCATCGTTCTTTTTTAAAATATTCTCCAGCTGAGCAGAATTAGGGCATACCAGGCACATGAGGAAAGCCTCTTTTCCTCCTTCAGCTGTATGGAAAAGCTGTTTGGGTTCTCTGGGTGTTTGTGCAGACTCCCAAGTGTTGTAGGCAGCGTAGAGGTGGAGATGACACACAAGAATTTGTGTGCTGCTTCTGCCTCACATCCTGCTTACAAAACACTGCATGGGCTCAAGCCTTACATAAATAAGCCTGTAAAACTTACTGTTATAAGAAATAACTTGGATTTTTTATAAAGTACTTCTTGCTGGTGTTTTGCAAGTGCTAAATAAGCTTTGTAGTGCTCATTAAAGCAGAAGGTATTGCGAGTTTAAAACAAAAAGGAAAATGTGAAATGTATGCAGAAGGAATTTGTTTAAAATGATTTGTTGAAAGTGATTTGTTTAAAAAGCGTTTAAAATGCCACCAAAAAGTGGCAAAACTTTCCAAAAAGTGGAAAGAATCCTTGAATCTGAGTTGATATGGTGGTGCTACCTAATGGCCAGAAGTGCTGGTAGTTCAGGACTTCTACCAGTTCTTCAGGAATTGAGACAGAGGTGTCCTGAATGTGCTGTGGGGCTGCAGAATTCAGGAGTTTTCAGAGCAACCCCAGGACCACGTGAATTTACAGCCCACAAACAGTGGAGGGGGGACACGACACAGCAAAGCATCTTCAGTATCCTGTTCTATCCCCAGACCAGAAATGGGATGCTGTCTTCCTGAAATTCCTTTGGATATTGAGAAGTTAGCAGAGAGTAGTCTGCTTGAGACTTAGAGAGCAAAAGCTCATGCCATGCTTAGCCCATGGAGCGTTGACTGTTCATTTTAAGGAATTATTCTGGTTAGAGATTTTGCAGGGAGTTTTGCTGGTGAGAGATGCTCCTGCAGCGAGTTGAGAACAGGAACTGCCTCCTTGGGTTGAGCCAACTCTCAGTGCATCACACAGGATTTGATTACAAAACTCCTTTTTATGTTGAAAGTGGAATCTCAGTCTGTTTCCATTGGGTCCTTCCCAGGAGGAGTTTTTCTTTCTCATACAGCCCTCTGGTAGATGCTGAAGGGGGATGCATCTGCTACTGCATTTTTCTTTATGGCAGCTGTATAGAGGGTTCATTACTGTCTGTTTTATAAAACTTTACCAAAAAAATAA
Source organism: Trochalopteron elliotii (assembly GCA_024734555.1). NCBI lineage: Eukaryota > Metazoa > Chordata > Aves > Passeriformes > Leiothrichidae > Trochalopteron > Trochalopteron elliotii. The sequence continues at coordinate 197,745 of JANPWX010000057.1, forward strand.
TCAATCCCTCATTGTTTTTATGGCTCCTTTTAGAACTGCAACTCAATTCAGTGTTACATTAAATAAGAACTGGTTTAGCACAGATAAAAGCACCTTCTGTCATTAATCAATGATTATGTTTGATTATGATCAAGAATATGATTTCTTTTTTTAATTGCGAATAGAAAATTCCAAAGGCCTGAGGAAGTTCACCAGCATAACTTAAATATAAAACAAAAAGTTGTGATTTATTGCTTTCAGATCAGGCTCTGACTTTACCAAATGGATCTGGTGTTCATCTGAGCTCCAGTTGTGTATCTGAAATGAGCATCTGGGCTCCCATCTCTTATCTACAAAGAAACCTGTTTTAAACAATGGCCCTTCAGACCAATAAAAATTAGCTACTCAGTAAACTTGGTTATTTAAGGTAAAAGCAAGTTCTGCATGGAAATTTAGGCTCCTTCCATAAATGTGTGTGACCATAAATTTATCTGGTTGACTAAACTTGTAACAACAGTCCTAAATTAGACATAAAGAACAGCTTTTACATAAGTCATGTTAAACCCCTGGAAATGTTATTGATTTATGAGCAGCTGAATTTCCTTGTTGCTAAATTTGTTCTAAAATGTCTCTTCCTCTGGAGAAAAAAATAATTTTCAAGTGTTGGTTTCACTGGGTTCTGCATAAGCTGTGGGGTGGAATCATCCTGATGTGCCTTGCAGAGCTGGTCTAACACCTTCTGGTGTTCCTACCACAAGGCAGGACAGGACTTGAGTGTGGATCTCTCCACCTCCTCCCCAGCCTGCCTGGTTACCTGGGCACCCAAATGTTCTTCCAAGGAAAACGGGAGTTTCCAGCAGAGTTACAGCGACAGAGTTGGGAAAATGGGGCTGCAGGGAGTCCCTGGAATGGTGTTGGTTTGGAGCTTGGGCATGACTGATGGGTGAGAGGACCAAGTGGAGCCATGCCAGCATCCCAGGATAGGGGTGACACCAGACATAGGCAGAGCATTCCATATCTGTGGACAGGATTTTGACATTCTGATTTGTAGTTTCACCTTCTGCAAGGCAGTGGGATGTTCATGAAAGCATCTTCCAAGCAGATCCCAGTAAACAATACGAATATCTCAATGAGAGCTAATTGTGCCTTGTGAGGGGAAAGTTTCATTTTCATCACTGCAGATTGAAACCGTGTTGGAGGTGGCTGCTTGCAACAGAGGCCAGACTTGGCTCTGAGAACTGAGCTTCTCCTTTCCCAGGGGAGGCTCTGGAGTGCAAATCCTGCCCTTCCAGCACGGGTGGCAGCTGCATCGAGCTGTGTTTGTGCTCTTGATGGGTTGGGATCCCAAAGCAAGCAGCACCTGTGTTTAGGTTGCAGCAGGAGAGGACTTGGTAAATAGGATCTCATCCTCCTCATGCCCTGAGATCCAGACTGTTGTGGTCTTTTAATTGTTGTCTCCCTGTTGAATATTTTACCTAGTGAAAATTTCTGGTGTGATTTTTTTTTTTCATTGGCTAGAAATTGAAGTAAAAGAACAGAAAAGTGCAAAAGGAGTGATCTGTGCCCTAAGAGCAGTGATCTGGCTCTGCACCCAGTGTGAGAAGGAGCAGTGCTGTTGAAGAAGAGCTCATCACTGCTTTAAAGGGATTTTTCAAAGTGGAAACACTCCTTAAACAGAAACCTGAAGAGTCAGGTGCTGGTGGAAGTAAAATGGAACAGAACACTTGCACTAAAGCAAGTTAACTGCACCATCCAGTCCGATCTTGCTTTGAAATTCATGAGCTCTGAGTTTAGTTCTTGTAACTTGAACTGGGTTGTATTTTCGGAGGAATATTCACTAAAATGGATATCATGGTTGAGAGTTTTTCCAATGCAAAATAAGCAGTGGTAAACATTTGATAAGGCTGTCTCAAAACTGAATAAATGGAGTTGCTCTGTATTTGTCAGGGTTGGTCCCAGAGAGAAAACAGCACCCAGAAAGTTGGCCCCATTTGTGCCGTGGGTTGGTGATGAATACTAAAGCTTACACACTTCACATCCTGGAATATAACAGCTCTGCAGTTGAGGGGGGGAAAAATATGATCTTTCAGAATATTCTTAATGCCAATGAACAAAGAGAGAAGATCAAAGCCAACCAATCAACCCCATTTTTTTTGTTTTATTGAATTGATTTCTAAAGGCCCCGTTACTATAGTAACTCCAGGAGGTCTTTTAATTACAAAATTTGTAAAAATGCTTTAATTATTCAGAACTGCTGAGAGGGAGGGGGGAGGGAGCAGTGGCACAAATGCTTTTTAAAAATATGTAGAAAATTTGCAAACAAAGCTTGACAGACTTCCCACGAAACACACCAGGGGCTGACACACCATCAGCACAAACATATTGAGTTCAAGTTCCCAGCAGTCAGTCTGCTGTGAGAGGGTTCCCCTTTGGCTAAAGAGAGACCAAAAAAATCCCCATTCCCTGTCCAAATGAAGCACTTCCCTCTGCACAGATACAGATGGCAGAGCTTATTCTTTCACTGCCCTAAGTTTAATTACAGTGTATCTGAGTGGAGCCCTCGTGTTATCACGTTAATTAGCAGTTTAGGGAACTGCTCCCTCCTGGGAGCATGGAATTCCAGTGGAATACCAGTGTGTGTTGCAGGTACTGAGCTCTATCAAAGAGGAATCATTTAGCAGTAACGAGCACCTTTCAAATAAAAATTGCATTTAAAATAGATGCTGTCATCTTTTATCATCAGGTACATTTCCAGAGTGGATTTATACTCCAAACAGACTTATATTTATGGTATCAGAGTAGAATTGGAGACATCACGTGAGCAATTTTGAAATGCCATCTCTTGACTTGAATCCATGCTGAGCTAATGTGTCTGGCAGAGCTGCTGGAGCTGTGGGAGTCACTGACACCCCTCAGGAATGCAGTAGTGAAATTTGGGTTCTGAATCGAATTTCTGGATTGAATTTGAGTTTTAGCCCAAACCTAAGTGGCTTTGCCTGTACTAAACTACTCCACTTGCTTGGCTGTGTTGGAAGCAGAGTCTGCTTCCCTTGGAACCTCTTGCTTTGCAGTTTTCCATTTTTATTCATTTTTCTGCTTACATGCTCCCCAGTTGCCCTCTGTATGTCAAAACCTGTTTGCTTCTATGGCGTGGCCAGGGTTTAATCCTGCATTTCATATTGCCTGTTCTGTTTCTGCAAGACTTGGGCCCTCTGAAGTAATGGGAGTTGTAGCAATGTGGGCCAAGAAGTCTGGATTCTGTTAAATCTACTGTGCAAGTGCAGGGGGGGAAGAAAAAGATTAAAAAATCCCCACAAACTTGTCACAGATTGTTATGATGGTTGGGGTTGGAAGGGGCCTTAAAGACAATCTTGTTCCCAACCTTCTGCCATGGTGAGCAGGGACACTTTGCACTAGGCCAGCTTGATTTATTTCATTCTTGAAGAAACTAGTTAGTGTCCAGTGTTGGAAATAACAGAAATAAGGAGTTGCTATACTGTATGAAGTAATAATGGGTGTTGATACCATTCTGACCCTGGTAATTAGCACTTCTCTCTCAGCCCCTTCATTAACCCCTGGTGGCAGCACTGTGGTTTGAAGTGCATGTGGGGTTGTAAGGCATGACTGGGTTCAAAAGCAGGTTTGGTGAGGTTTGTTTTCATCCTTGGAAAGGCATCCCTAAGATTTGCTGCATGTAAAGATGCAGTGTTTGAGCAGAGGCATCCCAGGAACTCCGTGGGAGATGAAGTTGAGCCTTTCCCTTTTCAAACAGCAGGTGCTCTGAAGGTCTGGGAACAACTCCCCTTCAGCCAGTTTTGTATCAATGAAAATAAAAGAGATTGTGAGTCTTCCAGAATCTCAGTTACATGAAATTTGTCCTCGCTTCTAAAACAAACGAGCAAAATGAACTTACTGCTGCCGTGGGAACGTTACTGGTTTTATTCTTTCCTACTTGTGTAGTTCCTAGTGCTACAAGGAGCATCCTGTACCTGCTGTTTACTGAGCACGGGTGTGTAACAAACAGAACAAAAAGGGGTGTTTGTTAACCCCCCGTGGGGTGGTTTGGTGTGAGCTGCACCACTTGGCCGGAGTGAAAATGCACCACAAGTTTTTGAGAAGGTTCCCCCAAGACTCGTGTGTGTTTACACGGTGTCAGCAGGTTGCAAAATCATTCCCCTGAGATGCTTTCACAAACACCACCCTGCTAGTGGACGCTTTTTCAGAGTTTTTCAAACTCTGGGATTATGTAAATCCAAGGAGTTGTGGTTAACAAAGCTTCAGTGTTGGTGAATTCCTGGGAAAGAATTTGTTCCTCCTTAACATCTTGTGTTCTGTGTAAGCTGTGAATGGGCTGTGTGAGTGCAGAGAAAATGGGGATTTTCTTTACCTGAGGAATTATTTCTGCCAATGTAAAAGGAAATCATTCTGTGCTCAGTTCTGGGCCCCCTCTATTCAGGAAGGACATCGAGAGGCTGGAGTGAGTCCAGAGAAGGGAATGGAGCTGGGAAAGGATCTGGAGTGGCTGGGGAGGCTCAGCATTGAGAAAAGGAGGCTCTGGGGGGACCTTCTGGCTCTGCACAACTCCCAGGTACAGAGGGTGCAGGCAGCCAGGTCGGGCTCTGCTCCCAGGGAACAGGACAGGACAAGGGGAAAGGACCACAAGCTGTACTGTAAGAGGTTTAGTTTAGATATTCTGAAATATACCTTCATGAACTTAATCCTTTATTGGCTTGCAGAAGGTTATTTCTCAGTTGGTGAGAGTGGTACAGTTTGTGTGAGCTAGTGGTACAGAATTTCAGGACCCAGAATTGTGAGAATCCCTTGTTTTATCCTTTGTCTTGAAAAATGGCTTTCAAAACAATGTTTAAAGGAAAAAAAAACAACCTGAAAAAAACACCAACTTTGGAGTTTTGGAATAAGGACTGCAATTTGGGTGTTCTTGTCATGCAAGAAAAGAGTAAATGTCTTGTATAACATCAAAATATATCAAGAAAAGTGGGAAACACTTTCCTTGAATGATAACTTTTAATGGTTAAAGGTAGCACGTCTGTTGTGTCTTAATAGCACAACCTCCTTAAGGTTCAAAACTGCCACAGATGATGAAGCTTCCATTAAAGGATAATAAAGTCTCTCTGTCAGTGTGACAAAAGAACTCCCTTATCTCTTTGGAATAAGAATGCTCTCTGAAGAGCATCATAAAAGGCTGCACTGTGAAATAAGTCTGGTGGATGGTTATTTTGAATTTCTATAAAGTGCATCAACCCAAAGGCTAAAGGGATTATCTGAGAAGTGCCAAAATGTGAAAGATGAATGCTTTCCTTCTGTGCAGTGAATGACATCTCTTTAGAAAGCACAGGTATGATTTGTTCTTGTCTCATTGGGAATGATTCCTTGAAATTAGCAGAGCCTCTCAGATCCAAGGGCTGCAGCTACTGTGGAGCTCATTCAGCTTATCTTGAACGTAGATCTGGAGTGTAAATAAATAACCATAATCCTAATCCAGCACATTTATCCACCTCGGCCACTGGAACACCTTCCTTCTTTTAGCTTTCCTTACACCCAAAAGTGAATTATAGTGACCAGGAACAGGCATTTTCCACAAATGAATTTGCTTAAGAATTGCTCTCCCTGACCTGTTTGCAAAGTCTGAAATCAGAGAACTGGATTGGATCTGATGAGTCATATTTAATGTTTATGCATTACTTTTTATTATTTTATTCATAAGCTATCAAAATACTAAGCTTTTACTCAAAGGCAGTGGGAATCAGGCTGAGAAGAGTGCATTTTACTCACTATTGGCCATATACACAAAATTCTTAAAAAAAAAAATAACTACCAAAGAAGAAACTGTTTCCATTTCATCACATTCCTTTTGTGCCAAAAGTGTAAAAGCCCCTTTAAGAACGAACAACTTTGGAAATAATTGCTGCAGCACTGTTCTTTTATAATGGATATATCTCTGAAATCAAAAGCAATGTGAAATTTATTCACCAAAATTCAAGTTATTAAAACCTTTGAATGGTTTTGGTGCTGTTTTCATTCATTAAATGCCAGGACTCTGGGGAAAAAATAAAGGGATGTAGGTGAAAGCTATGAATTCAGATTTCCAAGCCCCTATCATTCCCAATTAGGTTTGGCAAATGGCAGAACAAAATTAATGATGCCAAATTATCCTTCAGTGCAGTGTGTGATAGCTTAACTCTTTTAGCTGTTCCAGGGTTGTAAATGATGAAACTGATAACACACTAATGTGATCCTTTCAGGCTTCTCGTTTATATTAATGAGTTTTAGTCATCTAAGGCAAACTGATAACCACTGATTAATAGCTCAGCAACTTCCAGGCTGGCATCAAAGCCTGATCTCTCTCTCTTTTTTTTTCCTTTTTATTTTTTTAACTCTTTGATGGGTCAGGAGTTAAGACAGTTAACAATTAACTCTGAGCCTAATTGAAATCCAGATGTAAAATTTTTGATGGAAGTTAATTTAATTCTGGTCTCTGTGCTTATAGCTGATTCAGTCTGATTTTTTTTAACTAGGTTGGAACTTGCAAATCAATTTGTTTCACAGTTTTTCAAAAATTTATTTCTTGACACGTGCAGTCTGTTGAAGAAGGCTTGTTAAACAAACATTGGACAAAAACAAGTTATCACAGAAGCATCAAATCACTGTCAGCAAAAGCAATCAAACCCCTCAGAAAATCTCCAAATTAGCAAGAAGAGGCAAGGTGCTCAAGTCTTTAAGTTGTTTCTATTTTACATAAATATATGTATATGTTTATGAAGAACAGACACCACATTTTCTGGGCACTGTCCTGCTAGAGACCAGAGTGAGAGTTACAGAAGTCAAATAACCATCTCTTGGTTAAGAAAACGGGTTGGAGGGTTTGGAAGAAAAATTATGGAGAATGAAATAACAATCCTGGATACAGGATTGTCCAAAACTCTTGGAACAGTGAATGCAAAGACACTGTATGAATCAGAGATCACACTGCTGTGGGCTTTGCTTACACAAATACCTCTGTGACACTTCCAGACATTCCACTCCTGCAGCAGAGGTTTTCAAAGCCAAGGAGACAACAACTTAGAGGAGTGTTTGTGTGATTATTGTCACAAATGCTCTGCACTTCCCCCCGCCTGCTTACTAAAAATTGCATCAAGCAGATGAAGTTCTTGCCCTGACATTGATAATCCAGGCCAGCTTCTGCTTTTCAAACAACTGCCTTCATTGTTTCCCAGGTGGAATATTGCTCCAGGTTTCCAAATAAGCCATTCCTCAAAATAAGGAAACCTGATCCGCTGAGAAGTCTTGCCCTAGAGATCAGAAACAGCATTCTTTAATCAATGTTTCTTTAGAATATAGTGCTGTGGACACTTCATCTTGGTGCCTGGAGTTTTAAGGCTGTCCCACAAATTATATGAGCTAGATTTGCAAAAAACCAATCTCCCTGAAGAAAGGAAGTTACTGGTGCACGTTTTAGTCATCACTTTAGATCAAAACATCTTGCAATCACTGGATATTCCACACAACATCTGCTGGAAAGATAAATCCATTGTAGTGGAAATGAAATGCATATTTTAAGTTCAGGCAGTTTTGTATTGTGTTGTCAGTGATGGAGAGGCAAAATAAATGTGAAAGCCATTTAAAAAGCCTGTGTAGAACGTGCTTGTGTGCTAAAGGATGTTGTCCTCTAGAATTACACCCCAAATCTGACTCTCTTGTCAGATTGACTGGGTTGTTTCTAATCTTAACAGTTCTTTTCATCTTTAGAAACTTGTGTTTGAAAAAGAATTTTAATATTCCGCAGCAGAATTATACATCTGAACAATGAGCATCTGTTGCCATTTGGGATTCTTTCCTCCTTTGGAAAGTGCCCTGGTTCAGAGTGTGCTGGTGTTGGTGTTGCTTGGGGAGTTCATCTTGGGCAGCTTAACCTTTTTGCTCAGTTTTGAAGAGGCCAACCTGAATTTAAAGTACCTCCTAACTCAATCTGGGCAGGTTCTGTTTGACCAGGTGAGTTTCCTGGACAGGCATGTCAGAAATAAGATAATGACAGTGTGAATTCCTAAATTCCAAATTTTCTCCTCAGAGCTGGCATAAGATTCAAATACCAAAATTAATATTTTAAAAAAAAGACATTAATAGATGATGGTATAAAAGTTTTAATGCTTATAATTGGCATCCTTTAAATATTCAAGGTACTAACCACAGAAGAAAAGAGCACTAATATAAGGAACTTAATATAAATCACTGGAGCCTTTCAGTTAAATCAGAAGGATCCTTCTAACAGAAAATACGTTGGTTTTATATTGATAATAGTCCTGGAATGCTAAAGAGTTCTTATTTGCAGGATCAAGGCTTGGCTCTTTTAGCATCTTCAATATTCCCAAATCCTAGCCTGACTATTCAAAAGTTGGGATCCTGATTTTTTTAACACAGATCAAAACAAAAACCCTTACTTTTGGTTAGGTTTTGGTTGTTTAGTTTTGGTTGTTTTCTGCTATTTTTAGCCTGCAGTGTTTCAATTGTTGTCCTTACCCGTGAAGAATAAAAAGATGGGTGTTTTGCCTTTTTTGTTGTTCTTCTTCTAAAGAATATTTTTCTGCTCATTAAACACTTGTGCTTGAGAATTGGAGAAAGACCCAAATATTCAACAGAGTGGCAACTCCTGACTGTTCTGGAGCCTTGGCTTTGTACTGAAAACTGCTAAGAGCTTGCACAGCCCTAATAATAATAATACTAAGTAATTTGGTAAATTTTGCTTTTCCTGAGTCCGTGGCATGTGGACAAGGTTTCATCGTTCAAGTTTCCACAATTGCTTTCTGGATCTGTTGTTTATCCAGAGCTTTGTGCCAACCTCTGTCACCACATACATATGAAAAACTGTTGTAGCAAAATCCTTAACATCTGTTTAGTTTTCTCAAATGGGAGAGAAGAGGAATCAGCCTCATGCACAGCAACTTTTGTAGTTGAATCCTTCAGTGTCCTGTGAGTCAGTCAGAGACAATTCAGGGTGCAGGTTTGTGTTACACCGAGTTCAGGCCGAGTTTGGGCTGCCAGTGAAACGAGATCCTGTTGTCCCTGGGCCAGCCATGTGCTCCCTCTGTTTGTGTTTGCTCTGGCAGCTCTGGCTGTGGGCAAGCTGGATCCGTTTGCTGACTTAATGGAAAACTGCCTTCCCAAACTGTAAAAGCAATTTTTTTTCTGTTGGATTGGATTCTAAGACACAAAACTCTGCAAGGTTGAGGGTGTGAAGCTGCTCCTTAAGGGAAAAAGAAAGTAGGATTTCACCTTTTGACAGCAGCCAGCGTCATGTCGCCTCAGTGATTGAATTCTGAGAACACCTAGCTGAAGTTTACAGAATAATTTGGATCTTTTTAAAACATCCTTTGGTACCTCCAGGTGAGATCCTGGTTTCTGTGTTGTTGGATGTGAGCTGCCCTGTGTGGTGACAGCTCTGCATGTCGTAACACTGGAATGGGTGGAATTTCCCAGGCAAATATCCCGTCCTTTGTACCACTGACTCACCCCGTGCCAATGCATCACCTGCAGTCCTCAACAGCTGTTACATCATGGGTATTTCCTAGAGAAGGAGGAGATAAACATGAAACTTCTCTGCAGCCTTATCAGAGGGCGTGGAGCAGGTCTTGAAGTGCCTTTCTTTGAGTCAGGAGCAGGAGGAAGCTGCAGCCCAGGTCAGGGTTCTGGGTGAGTGCTTCCTCTTGACTTGGTGACAGACTTAACCAGCAGGAAGGTGCAATTTCCAACATGAAAACAAATGCTTTATCCTCTCATCTCCTGTGAACTAATCTCATCTTCCTGATTGGTGCTACATGAAGGAGTGGATGGACACGCTTCTTCCTTTTCTCTTAGAAGCTTCATGCAAGATCCCATGTCATTCTCATCCCCTTTCTGTTCACCCTGATATACATCAGGAGTAACTCTGTTTGAAGTCAAGGTGCTCATAAAGCAGAATATTACCCTTTATTCCTGGAAGTAGTCCCTACAGGTAACCTGGGGGGATGTGCACTGCACAATCAAACCTTAAATCAGTGGGAATCGTGGTTTTTTGGACCAGGGAATAAATACTATAAAAAGCACATAGTGACAAACATAGGACTCTTATAAAACTCTCTGTATCACTCTCCCACCCCACAGCAGGGGAAAGTAGAATAAATAAATTAATAAATTAATTTTTCTGCTTTTGAGAGAGCAGTATCCCTATAAGATCTATCCCAGACCTGTCAGCAGACCCAGCCTGGTGCAGCTGCTCTTGGAAGTTCTTACCACTGAGAGGAGTGAAGCCACACTCAGCCCATGTTTGCACATTTTTAGGGGGACTGTTGCAGAAATACACTTTGTTTTGTGTGCTGCAGATCAAGGTTCTTTATTACAGTCGCTGCTAAAAAGAGCTTTATCAGGTTACTCTGCTTTGTAGCTGCTTTTTGCATCTGTCTCTCCTAAATATTTCCCTCTTTATTGCAAGGACAGTCCAGTCCTGCAGCTGTGCCTCTGGTGAGGTGTCCCACAAACAGGAGGTTGCATGGAACAACTTTCCCAGTAAATCCTCTCCTCCCAGCTCTTCACAATTTCCTTTGCCAGGCACTCATTTCATCTGGCCTGAGCACATATTGTGGTAAAAATTGGTTAAAAAAAACCTAAATCGTGCTATCAAATCTGAGCCAACCATTGGAATTCAAAGTTTGCAATCCCAGTTTGGCATATAAAGCATGCAAAAATATCTTATGGCCATGGTGCAAATCCTTGTGCTTTACCTGCTTTTGTTCAGGTACAGAATTAGGGATAACAATAATAAACAGCCTCTTGTGGCTCACAAGTGCATTTTCCGAAGGTGCTTTTTCATGTTAATATAGTTCATTGTTCATATACAAGGAACAAATGCAAATCTGAAGGCCAGACTCCAGGCTTTTTAATGAAAATTGAAATCAGTGTCACAACACTCGAAGCAAGAACAGAGGCTGTGCTTTGAAACTGGGGAGAGAGCAGGAAATTCAGATGGATAATTCTGATTGGCCCTTTGTTGGAGGTATTGTTTACTAGTACTGAGTTTTGCATTCAGAAAATTACTATTATTCTATACAATTATTTTTCCTTAATGTGCCTTTTTCCTTACAGTTACTAGATTTCTTAATTTTCAATTTGCAGGTCTGCTCAATGAAAGGGATAGAAAGTGGCAAAGTTGTTTTGATCTCTTTCAGCATAACCTCTGGCCAGAAATTCATGATATTACAGAACAGGAAGGAAAAAAATGAGAGAAATGTGAAAGCTCTTGGTGTTGTGAGTGGAAGCTCTGCTCCCTGAAGGATAGAGCTATTTCATGTCCCACTATTCCAATGGAGCATTATAGCCTATAATGCAGCAATTATTTTGTTGGGTAGGTGTTTCATTACCAACCTGGGCCTTGGAGGTGATGAGAGAAAATTTGTCTTGACCTTCCAGGGAAGCCATAAAAGAGAAATGATGTCTAAATAATAAATGTCCAGGAGAAATGGGGAATGCCTGACAGTGTTGCACTTAGTTTTCATGATATCTGGGCATTGTAGGATAAAGAGCTGCTATGTGGATCACTTCAAAAGCTGGAATATTTTCCATAGTTCCCCAGCATTTTTGACCTTCCTTCTCCTGGTTCAATCCCTATCAAATAGAATTTAATATTTTTTTTCCTGCAGAATGTGCATTTTCCTGGTTTTCTCTTCAGGCTGTAGCAAACCACAAAAAGCAGATTTGGAAAAAAACCCCTTTGATTCCGAAGTGAGGGCGATGGGATCAGGTTTTTATTTGCTGTGCTTTGCCATATGTGCAGCATTTGGGATTGGGAGCCACCCAAGAAGGAATCTTGCCTTCTCCCTTTGATCCTTTGACAGTAGAACCAATAATTGTGTGGGAGAGAACATGCAGGAGTAGCTGTGGTGGCACGTGGCCCTGCTTTGTATTGATGCTCAGGTTGCTCTTGGTTTGGGATGTTGTGGGGCTTTTCTTCCCCCATCATTTCCCAAATTTAAATGTAATAATTTCCAGAACCAGCAGTTGAGGTTGTTGTCATTCTGAAGTTCCAAAACTTTATAATTCTGTTGTGTTGGTCAGTCCCTTGCTGAATATTCATATTGCTTTCTATGCTTTTGCTCTTTCAAATTGTTTTAAATTCCTCTGCGAGGGATCTATGATAAAACTGATTTTAATGAAAAAAATAATTGTTCTAGAATGAGCAGTCCATTAAACCATCTCATTTTTTAAATCTTTCCTTCTAAACAAGAATGAGTGTTGCTGTGTGCTGCTGTTCTTATTTCATGTTCCTCTGGGTGTAGTGGAGATGGAGATTCTCCTTTGCCAAGTGAATGTAAAGAACTCTCCCCCAAAGAACTGCAGATCTGGGCAGATAAATGAACATTATATTGGGGTTTAATGTTCCCAAGAAGCCTCGTGTAACATTATCCATCCTAGCAGAGCACAGAAGGAACTCCTGACTCTGATCTGCCCTGAATGATCTGTCTCATTCACTTGAATTTTACATCCTCAACAATCCGAGATACCAATTGATCAGCTGTGGGTGCCTGAAGGGTTTCTGTTCATGGCTCTGATTCTTCCATAGAATTAATCCTTCAGAGAAATAAATGCTCAACACCTCCCCTGCTGCTTTACTGCATCTCCAGCTCTGCCAGGCGGGTCTCTCAGGCTCTGTAAGGTTTGGAGCAGTGTATCTCCACACAGAAGCTGATTAGGAAAGGTTCAAAGCGGGGTGTTGAGGCAGGTGTAAAGCAGGACTCGACAGCCAGGTCCTTCAGCTGTGGCATCTGAAGTGTGCTATCAGTGAGGGCAGGGGCTGCTGAGCTCAGGGTGCTCCCTCCTACAGAGATAAGGAGCTACTTCAGAAAACCACTGATAAGGAAATGAGCAGGGTCTTGCCTCTTTTTGAAGTCAGTTGGAAACTTTAGATTCCCACCGGGAAAGGAAAATCTGATCTGATACCTCGGCCTCAAAATATTGACTGTGCTAATTTGAGCTTGGAATCTTGAAGAAGCACAAATGAAACACTGTCCAAAAGCCTCTTTTCGACACAGGAGCTCACTCCTAATGCTTTCCATCGTGCCTCTTGTGTTCCTGAGCTTCTCCTCCTCCAAACACAGCTGTACTTCTCTTCCTCCTCCATTTCAACCTCACTTTTCCACAGCTGAGAGCCTTCATCAGTGGATTCCCTCAATACAACTTGAAACACCCTTAATTTGTGCAGGCTGAGTGCTCTTCCACTGAACTGACCTCAGTGACCTGCCCTAAATCCTCTTCTTGAGACTTGCTCAGGTTCTGTTCTCCTTCCTTCAAGCCTCTTCCTTCACCAGTTTCTTTCTACCTTCTCACAGCTCCTTTCCACAAACCTGCAAATACTCCAGATTGGGTTATTGCAGCTTTATTTTAGTTTTCTTCCTTGGGGTATGGCCTTTTACCCATAAAAAACCCTTGGTAAATGTTTGTCCTAGAAAAACTTCTGGGAGCTGCCATGTTCCTGTGATGAGGTTGTGCCTCTGATTTCACCCATGGCTGGTTCAGTTTTGAACCACAGGCCCAGTCATGTGCTGTCTGAAACTTGTCATCTTCTTAGGGAGAAAATAGGTGTCTAAACCTGATTTAATGAGTGCTGGTTTGGAGGTTTCAGATGACTGGGGGTAGTACACAACTCTGGGGGCAGTGGGAGTGTGATAGATAACTTGTAAAAGCAGAAACTTGATGAGTTGTGAGGACAGAAAGTGTGATTCATCAGTTCATGTCACTGTTATAAAGCTAAAAATACCCCCAAGGAGTGGCTCTAGTGTTAACTGAACTCAGCTGAGAGGTGGTTTTGATCATGGGAAGAGCTGCCAGTTTTTCTCAGGACTTCCAGACAGCCTGGGTACCATGCTGACATCACCATCACTGTCAAAAATACAGTTACATGTATGTACATGCAAAAAAAAGATTTACTACACTTGTGATCCCTTATCTCATGACAGATGTGTCTGGCTTTACTGTGCCTCAGAACAGCATCACTGCTGATATGTTTTCTGTCTTTTACTGCCTGCTAGTCCCTTGGTTTTGCCATAAAGTGGTGGTTTTAAAAAAAAGTGAATGTACATTTAGATGATCACATTGGTGTTTGCTGTCAGCAGATAGTTGAGATAAGCAAAAGCACATTCCAGACTGGAAGCTGGAAGGAGCAATCATCATCGCCCTGCAGCATGGCAGTGGCAAAAATGATGATAACAAAGCCATGTGGTTTTCTTAATTTCCTAAAAAATGAGTCCTGCTCAGTGTAATGGGGCTGCTCAATAGGGGGTCTGTGTAATCTCTGTGAAGTGAACACAAAGATATTTAAGATATGAAGTTGTTACTTCAGTTAATTACTTCTGTATACAGCTGAAGAATTATTAAACAGTTGCTCAACCCAAAATTACATGCAGATAGTTGGAAGAAGTGCTGTAATAGCTTTGAATGAGGAAGAGTGTCTGGAGTCTGTCCATCCACACCTGAGAGGGATGCAGGAAACCAGCGGGGACAAAAATGGGAAGAGCAGAGTGAAGGTGAGACCTCCAGGTTCCAGCTCTGGGATGTGGCTACCCAAGTTTATCTCAGAGATGCAGTGGCAATTGCAGAGCCCAGAGGTAATGCTGAGGAAAGAATTCTCCCTCTTGCCCCCTGCAGAGACCTTCAAGTGCCATCTTGACACAGCCTTCGAGCTGGGATTTTTTTCCAAGTGGATGAAAGCAGATAAAAGTCCCGTGCAGGACTGCTGTTATGAGTTAGTCTCACCTGTAAGTCTAAGCAGCACTATACTGGATCTAAGCATCTGTTAGGAATTAAGCAGAGCAGTGCCCTGACTTTTCCTTCTATCCTTGCTAATTTTCTGGGCTTTTTGTGCCTTTTTCTTGGCTGTTGGTAAGTGCCCCTCACAGCATTTGGCTGCTGAAGTGTGGTGTCCCCTCAAAACCCACCTTGGAGCACGAAATAAAAAAGATTCTGTATGTGCAGCTACAGAGGAAGAGTCTTTAAAGGAGTGACATGAAGAGCATCCCTTGAGATGCTAAAAATATATTGGGACCATTTAGTCTTTGTGGCCCACTAGTGAGTTTATAAGTGGAGATGGATCCTACCTGGTGTGTTTGCTGGAAAACTTGAGCTGATGGCACAACAAAAAGGCCACTTGATCTTTGGGATGCCAGCCAACAAAATTCCTGGATTTCTGTCACATTGCCTGTTACCACTTTGGCAGGTTTGCCTGTCAGGACTGGTGCTTCCCCTTCAGAGGGGTTAATTTTGTCTCACTTTGTGAACACAAGGGAATCAAATTCAGCCTCTTTATTCTTTTGTTCCCTCTCCATTGCCCATGTTAATTTAATTTGACAGCCTGGCGAATAGGATTTGTCAAATATGGTAACCTTGAGCATCTCAGATATTGAAAACTGTGCTTTAAATTTATATAATCCAGATGTGAGAACCAATAAAAGGCTTGGATGAAATGAAATGTCAGGCTTTGTGGGGAGAGAAAGGGGAAAAATACTCTTTGCCACTTATTTTTCCACATGGCATAAAGTGCAGAGCAGGGTCCAATCAATTATATTAGTCAAGAATACAAGGAGGTTTTGTCATCTCAGTGCTGGTAGCTAGCAGTAAATCTGATTGAAAGCAAAGTGCTCAATCTCACAAGACTGGTTAAAATGAAAAACAACTTTAGAGTTTGGGCAGTGAAAAGGCGAGTCTTGGGAAGTATTTAGGTATGATGAACATAAGACATTGCTCAAAGAGAACATTTCTCTTAGTTAGTATTAATAAAAAAGCCAGTTTAATGAATTTAGGTCTGTAGGCATCATCCAAATGAACTAATATCCCACTCACTTGTTTTACAAAATATATTCTCAAATTATACACACAAAACAACCTCTGTTTCCATAATATTTGTTCTCCTGTATGTAGAAAGAGCCTGCAAGATGTAGTACAATTATCTTAAACTAATTCTTAGCTAAATCTCTTTATTCCCCCTGGTGACTCTCCTTTGGCAGGAGGGAAGAAACAAATACTGAGGGAACACTAGGAAGTATTAATCAAATAGTTAATTCCCCAGAAGTGCAATTTAATTTTAGCTCAAAATGGTTATTCGTCAAAATTCAGAGCATTGGCCAAATAAGTAGGATTAAAATTTGGAAAGTTTAAAACATTTCCATTTTAGACTTGAAAGGCAAAGATTTTTAATGTCAATATGAATTAAAATTTTAAATCTGCCTGCATTTAATATGAAAGCTGAACAAACTTTCAATCAAAACAAACCAGCTTTTCATGTTGTAAAAACAGTTTGATGGTAAGCCTGAAGTTGTATTCATAGATCAGTAAGTAAATTGATAGAGTTAAACCTAGACTTATTTCCATTCTTTCCCATATGCATTCAGTGTTCAAAAATAGTCATAAATTAAACTATATTTAAACTGCCACCCTCAATTCCAGTCTCAGGCAAAAACACCTTTAAATTTTAAATAAAGTTAGACCTGAATCAAGTCCATCTATGTTTTTGATCACATGAAAGCAAAACATGCAGGATAAGATTTAGCAAATCCAACCCAACCACTGGCTTTGTGTGTGTAAATGATGATTTGCTTCATCATAAGCTGTAGGAAAAAACCACAATGATTTACTGGGAAAAGAAAAGAGTAGGATGACAAAATGCACTTGTTGGAATTTTTCTTACTACTGAGGCACAAACTTAATAGGCCATGATATTGGAAGAGCTTCTTTGGGCTGATGGAGAGGCAAAGCTTTTATCAGAGAGAGTTGTTGGAATGGAAATTTGGAGCAAGGTCTGCTGCTCCTGCTGGAGTCTCCAGGTATCCCAACCTGGCCATGCTTAGGATACAGACCAGCTTAGAGGTTCAGGCTGATATTATGACTAAAAGGGCAAAATTTGAACAAATAGAACTTCACAGCCCTGGATATTTTCCAAGAGAAGTGTCCTGTTAGGATTGCCTGGTGCCATAGGTGTATTTGAGAGGGAAAAGTTGTTCTGTCCCAAGTTTTGTAGAGGCTGTCACAGAAGTTTTTGCATCAATGGCAGCTAATTCAGATGAAAGATGTCAGTGAGGGCAGATCCACGTTGAAATATTCCATGGCTTTGGCAGTTTTCTTAAACAATTCAGTATCTGTCTGGATCCTGACTCTTTGAAACCTCAGTGTAACCATGCACAAAGACCTAAGTAGTAAAAGTGCCATTTCAAAGAGTGAATCCCGTGCAGCTGATCATAGGATCCCCCCTCTTGGGTTCCTTTGATTCATTCATTGGCTCTGTAATCAATTCCTTTCTGCTGGGCTCCCATAAATCATATGCTTGCCAGAGTGGAGAGGGTTATTTGAAAGGATGGAAGAGCCATTAAGTAGGAATGAGAGCATTTGTAAAATGCTCACCCCGGCTTAGCTGAGGGGGGATGAGCCCTGGCCTCTCTCTGGAAGTGTGGAGCAGAAAGCCCAGCAAAACCTCAGCCATTTCCCCTCTTTTTGGTTCAAGTAATAAACACCAGGCTGGGGCTGCTCCCAGGAGGGACATCCTGCAGCTTCCAAAACTGGGAATAGCTTTCCCCCGTCACGCTCGGCCGTGGCTTTGTATGTTTTCCCTGGAAATTACAACATGGTTTTAATCTAAACAGACACCGGCCCTTTATGCCAAGCACATCAGATCTGTATTGCAGAGATCACAGAGTGGAGGGAACATGGCTCATGGAATGACAGTGGAGGGAAGAGGAGGGGAATTGGAGGAAAGGGCTGAGCTGGGAATGGACCCCTCAAGGAAAGCAAGTAAGGGAGGTTAATGAATAGAGGTATTGTATTTGAGTTTGTGAAGCAGAGTCCCCAGGGAAAGGTTAGGTTCCAGGAGAAATGAAATCTCCCCTCAGAAGTTCTTCCCTGTTTGGGTACAGGCCTAGTGATTACCTGGGAGGAAGCAGAATTGGAAATATTTATCACTTATGCTCTAATTCACGTGTCTGTACAAGAGTCTTTGCTTTTGCCTGGGTTGGAAATGCTGTGTCATCAGGAAGAGTCTGCCTTTCTGGGAGATATTTTCTTGCATGACCTCTCAAGCACCTCCTCCCATTTATTTTCTTTATTTTCTTACAGCTTTCTATGTGTAGTGCTGGAGGAAGGTCCAGACTTTTTCCACAGCCAGTGCAAAACTGTGCAGAGAACAGAGTCAGCACTGTGTGAGTCGCACATTTTGGTGTCTCTCCACCTTCAGAGAAGTTTTGGAAGGGAGTGTGACTGGAGAAGTGCTGGCTTTGGAACCCTTAAATCTTGTGTGAGCTCCCAAATTTGTACAGGCAGGGGACATGAAGCGCACACATGCCTCAGGGACTGCTTCAGGTTATTCAAATATTGAATTTGAATAAAATTAGTTATCAAGCATGTAGATATGCTCATCTATTTAGCAGATCAAAGGTATCTTAAACCAGAATCATCTGCAGCTGCCACTAACATGGTGAGACAGACTGTGCTATTTGTACTGTTTTTAGAAAATTCTGCCAAACTTCTTGGAAAAAAGACAGATTACAGAAGTAGTCATGGCCCAAAAAAAACCCCAGGCACAAAAAAGAGCCATACTCAGAGCGTGAGTGAGAGTGCAAAGGAAACAAGCTGCTTGCAGAAGGTGTAGAAATGGCTTTAAAAAACAAAAATCAAGCTGAAACATGTTCTCTTTAGTCTCTGGTCTCAGTCTACAGCTGCTCCTTCTCCAGCCAGGCATGCAGCAGTTTCCTTGCAGCTCTCCCTGAGGACTTGGCATTGCTCTGTCTGTCAAGACCAACAACAACACAGCACTGCTGAAATGTATGAAGCACGAGCTGAATGGTGCCAACACTTCATAATGTTACAGGGTTTTCCCCCCCCAAACAGAGGGATCCTGCACTGAACTGCTTTGTGTTCAGTCCTTCTTACAAATCTACACCTCTGACTTGTCGTTTTGGAGGGGCATTCGTGGCTTTGCTGAGGTGTGGTGTGTTCTTGGGCTTGTGCTTTGAGTCTGTATTTTGACATTTGGCTTCAGAGCTGGAGTGGATTGGGCTCTGGAGGGTTGGAGGCTCAGACTCCACTTTCAGATGGATGAGAATGAGGGAGGCAAGTCAAGTATCAAAACAGAACCCTGGGAAGCACAATGGTGCTCAGCAGCAGAGCCAATACAATAATGCATCATCAGAGTGCCAGAAGCAGAATTACAGGACAACTGGGGCTAAACTCATGTCTTTCTGAAATTTTTTTTTCTCTGGAGCTCCTTCAGTTCTTTTTATGGACCAATGGAAATGGTCTAAAGTGAAAGACTAATGGTGAAATGCTGAATTTTAGGTGCTGTTTTCGTGCTGACTCTCACTTTGTGGCCAGAGGTAAAATGTTTTGTTGTTTCTAATGTGTAGAACAGGTCAGACACTTCCCCTCTCAGAGAGACGTGTGGGAATTAGCTTCCACTTCCAAAATATTTTAATATGCTGTCGTCCTTCATGGTTCAGGATGGACTTTAACCGTGTAGAGCTCTGCCTGTGGCTCAGCACAGACCACACCTTCCACATTGCTGTGAGCTTTATGCGTTTGAGTCATCAGAAAAAAGCTCACAAATTGGCAGGAGCTCACAGGGGAGCAAACCAAACAACTCAGGGACTGGCTGGAGGGGTTAAATTAATAGCACAAGATTAAAAGAGATAAATACAGGTAGTTTGGTGAAAGCTGTTCCCCTGGAGTTAATTATGCCATATTATTTGAAAGATGTAAATGGTGAAGGATTTGCTTAGTGCGCTCTGGAGAGGTAATTGGCAGAGGAAGGAGGATGCAAAAGGGAACTTCAAGTTGAATACCAAAGGATTTCCTGACAGTGGATGTCTTGCTCTGTCAAGCAGACTTGCAGGAAAGCACTGAAAGCCCCACTGTTAAAAACATAAAAGTCTCCTCAACAGAAGAGAAATCCTGAGCTGAGATAAAGATGAAACTCAGTAAGTTTTGTCTGTTCCAATTACTGTAATTTGAGAGATGATTGATACAGCAGTAATGCCCTGGAGCTCAAATCAGAGAGATGCTGTAGGAGCTCACAAACAAGCTTTCCCTCTCTGTCATAAAATCTGTAGAGTAACCTGCATCTAGACTGTCTCACAAGTCAGTCCTGAAGGGCCACAGCCCTGGATATTCCTCCCTTTTCTGTTCCTGTCTATCTTGGAGTATCCAAGAGTGGAATACAGCTGTTTAACTCATTCTCCTTGTATAGACTACAGTTCACAAACCCAAAAATGCTGTCCCAGGCTTTCAAGGTCCTTCTGTTCTGTAACTGTAAGAAAAGCTATTAGAAGCTACAGAGAAAAACTAATTTTCCTGGAGGCTTTCTACTTCAGTTAACTTCCCAGTTAATTCTGAACATCTTTCCCCCTTCTTAAATATTTTTGTTTCATTCAGATTCCAGGTGTTCCTATGGTGCAGCACACAGCAGAGCTGACCTGAATATTTGAGGAAGGACAGCTGGGGTGCCCTGGAGTTCCTTGCAGGCAGTTTTATCCTGGAGTCCTAGCAGGGCATATTAACCCATATTTAGTGCTGTGCTACTGCAATTACTGCACTCCCAGTGATTAACTTGTTTAGACTTATCACGAGCATCTCTGCAGTGCTCAGCAGTCAGCTGAGCCTTTTTTCTAGAAAACAGTATCAGCAAAAAATCGGTATTTCTGCCAGCTAAATAAGCTGCAGTCCTAAAATCAGACCACTCTGGGTGTTTTATTTAGACCAGGCAAATCCTGAGCTCTGTTCTGTAGAGTAAGGAAGAAGTCAGGCTAAACACTCACGGCTTTTAACTTGCCACACACTGGGTTTGATCTGAAAGCTGGATCAAATTGTCCTTTGTAAACAAAACAGCACATTGGAAACCACATGTGAGCAATGACAGCTATGAAGCTGTAATCATATTGCGTGGGAAATACTGAAGTGAGTTAACTAGGACCATTTAAATTTCTGGGGGAAAAAAGTCTGAAGGGTCAACACAAAATGAATTTTTTTACATCTGTGATAAGCACATGAGACCTGCCAAGCTCCATTCCCTGTGCTGATGAACAGAGCTGCCAGGGTTTTGTTCCCAACCTGTAATAGTCCAGGAATGGAATTTCAGTTCCATTCCCTTTCCGTGTCAGCAGTTCATGGCTTATGTACAGCTTTCTGCCAGACCAAGCCTCAGCCGTGGCAGAGCAATTCTTAACATTGTGGTCATGATTTGTAGTTAGCAGGATATTGTGTTTACAATATGAAACTTCAGGGTATCTCAGATGGAGGGTCTAAAATCCAGGGAGATGTGGGTGTGGGATTTCAGCCTTTTTTTAGGTTATTTTCTTAGGATACTTCTGTTAACTTGGAGGTGACTGGGTTTTTAGAAGCAGTCCTGGTGGAATGAAAACAGTGAGATTTAGTGTTGCTGAAACTCCAAGAATTCCCTGCTGTTCCTGTGCTGGGTAACTCCAACACAGGAACATGTACAGCAGCATTTTTATCATTTTTAGTGCTGCCAAGCACTTCACTGAATGTGGGAAAACTCGTGAGCTGGAGCTGAGTGTATTTGTTCTGTTCTTTCAAAATACAAATACACGTGCTTCCAGAGTACTGGTATAATTCTGGTTAACTTAAGAACCGAAAACTGAAAATTTGAAAAGCCTGTAGCATTTTGGGGTTTGTTCAACTCTTCACTTCACTCTTGCTCCTTCCCAGGGGGAAAAGTCTGGTGTGCAAATTAAAGCCAAGGTGACAATTCTATTCCCAGGCCCAGCTGTGGAAGTGGGAGCAGAGTGCCTGAGGCATCCAGGCTGTTCCCAGCCTCCCTTATCCTCTCCCTGCTGCCCGCACATCGGCCTGTGCGCCCTGCACCCCGTCACCGACACTGCTCCACAGAGAAATGCCCTGATAACCAAGGGCAGCTTGGCTGTCCCGTTGGCTCTGCGCTGTGGCGTGATGATAACATAAATTGAACTGGCTGAGGAAGTGCTCCGTGGGCAGGGTGCCAGCTCTGCCGGGGGTTCTGTGCGGCCGAGGCGGGGCTGAGATCGGAACCCCTCCTCTCACCGTGGGCACGGCTTTGGCGTCGCTTCCCGCCGGCTCCCGAAGGATGTGTACCGGCACACACAGGGCTGCCTGTGCCCTCTGCTGCTTGGGAGCACTGGGGGTTTTTCATCTGTCACAGCGGTGACAGCTGGAATGAGCTCCTCACAGAGGGAATTCCCTGCCTGGGTGACGCGTTCACCACGCTTTCCTCTCCTTTGCCTCCCAGGCTCTCTGCGTCCCTGGCCTTGGCTTGGGGTGGTCAGTGCCTCTGACCTCTGCTTGCTCCCTTCCCTTCTGCCCTCTTCATCTCTCTGGCAGGAGGGAAGTAAGAGGCAGGAAAACCTTTTCTGATGTCTTCTGAACATTGGCAAACCCGCTGCTAGCATTGTCCCTTTCCATTATTACTTCTGTGTGTTGTTCTCCATTCCTCCTCAGAAATTCTGCTGGGAAGTGCTGCTCTGCTTCAGATACAGAGCTCAGCCTTCCAGTGATGATCCCACTGCATCAAGTGAACACAGGATAAGCTACAATAGTTACTGTGCTCATGTTGTCATCAGGAGCTGGACTTTAATGATCCCCGTGGGTCCCTTCCAACTGGGGATATTCTAAGGGATAACTCCTCTGATCCATGTGAATGAGTGTGTGTGTGCATTACCAAAATCTGAATTCTTTCATTGTTTAGTCATTATTTTTATTCAGGGATGGATATATGTAGTGAGGGCCATTTCAATTATTTATTGCTTCAGCTAGTTAGAAGTTCTTGGCCTTAACTAATAAATCTCATGTAGAGGGAAAAAGTGTGTGTGTATATATAGCTAGACAGACAAGCAGTCTTTTTAGGAATCCTGTTTTATTCTGAACAGAAATATTCTCATTTTCTTCCTTCCTCTGTCAAATTTGGAGCTTCAGCAAACTGATTCTAACTACTAACATATGTCTCTGGGTGGGGAAAGTGATGCAGGAAGGAATACTCCGAGGAGTACAGTAGCATTTCTATATTCAGCAAGTTAGTCATCAGCTCCTTCAGTCGTAACACAAAAAATAAAATGAATGGTCTGTAAAGGAGCTGTAAATCTGGGAGAGCAAAGCTTACACTGTTCCTGAAATGATCACATAGCAGATCATAACTGTACCTACTGTTTTCTCTGTGAGGAGGAGCTCAAAGCACTTCAGTGCTTTGAAGTAACAGAGATGTTTATTGCCTCTACTTCACAAATGAAAACATGAAGTGCCAGACAAAGACAAAGCCAGATCCTGAATTTCTTGCTTCTCAAGGGCCATTTACTGTTTTCAGTGTGAGGTGCTGGATGGAGGGAGTTTTGACAATTCAGCAAGTTGTGATGGAGTGGGAGATGAAACCACGTCTGAGGTGGGGGGAAGACCAAGATCTCTTGCTTCTTAATCTGTTCTTTGAACCTTGGGATCATCTTAACTTTTGTCTTCCAAGTCAAGCTCCACCAGCAGCACTGACAGCTCTACCTGAGCAGGATCAGTCCTTGCCTGAACTTTTTGAAATCTCTCCTTTGAATCTGCCCCAGTGGTGATCCCTTTGAGCCAGAGTTTTTGTTGTAGTTTGGCCTTTTACTGGATAAATCATGGCCTGGGGGTTGTCTCACCACCTCATTTTCCTACCTGTGCCTTTTAGCACTTGACAGTGTTCTTTCTGTGCATCCACCCCTTCCAAAACAGATACTTTACCCCTTCTGTTTTAAATGACACACATCCCTGTACCTGGAAGTGTTCAGGACCAGGCTGGATTGGTCTCTGAGTAGCCTGGTATAGCAGAGGATATCCCTGCTCAAGGCAGGGGATGGAACTGTGGTGATATTTAAGGTTCCTTCCAACCAAACCATTCTAGAATTCTGTGATTCTATGGCATATGTCTCTTTACTTTTAGTCCTTAAGGATCAACAAATTGTGATTTAATTGCTGTCACCTGAGTATTTCTTGGTTAGGCAGAGAAAGGAAAGTGCTAATAGTTGGCCTTTAAATCAAATTACTTTAATGTATGCTATGTGTGTGGTCAGTATCTCCATTAATTTTTGGTCTCAACTACGAGTCGCCCATAAAACCTCTATGATGGGAGTGAGCCAAGAGAAGGAAAGGAGAGTTGTGGGGAGTAGAAGCACATCTTCCCCATAATTGCAATCACATTTGAGTCTGCTGGTGCTGCAGATTTAACCTTCTGCTTCTGTGCATTCCTTCACTATTATCACCTGGGGTTCAGCACTGGGCTGAGGCTTTTGCTTCAAGTCTCATCTTGAACACATGCTCTGCCTTTTTTCTTTTTCTTTTTTTTCCCTTCCCTTTGTGTTTGCTCAGACTCAAAACTCTGGCTGCAAATCTCAGTGGAGGAGTCCTTTGAGCCCAGCCAATTGTTTCTGGAAGCTAATTATTGTGTGTTAGTAAATGAACCAGGTAGAAAGAATGTTAAATATATCAGACTTGCAGCAACAAGTCTCCTGTCAAAAGGCAAAACACTCACCTCTCCCTAGCAGATGAGATAGCAGCAGTTGCAGCCACCAGCTGGTAGGAAGGTGAGGCACAGAATAAACCAGGAACAGGAATAGAATTGTGATATTACACAGTGAGCTGCTTCATGTAGAAAAGAGACTCTCTGAAAAGTGTTTCCTATAGCGCACACATGGTTGTGTGCTCCTGGCAGTGTAAGGAAAGTCTCTTGTCTCTTTTTTATTTCCTCTAGTCCTTTCCAGACTCAGTAAATGCTGCAGTGGAACAGGAATTTGACTGCTGACTCAGAGTATGTATCCCATCCTGGTTGGTTTGATTCCTGCTTTTCCAGCCATAGCAGGATTTCTCCAAATGAAGTTTCAGGCTCTGAAACGCATCCACTTCGCCCGGAGGGGAATAATGAAATCCAGAACACAGCAATTCAAACCATTCCTGATTCCAAACCAATCCCCTGAGTCACTTGGTTGAGGGGACACCATTGAGGAGTGAGCTTGGTTCAAAACAAACCTGCAGTTCATTATCGTTTTGGGCTGGTTTAATCCTGCAGCCCTTTCATTCTTACTCCTTTTGGGGACTGTCTGAGGTGAAAGTTGGATCTCCCACTGCAGAAAGTGCCTCACGTCAGTGCTGTGCAGCACAGCCTGCTCATGGCTGACTGACAAACTCCAGAACTTTGCAATCCAAAAAGGAAGCTCCTGCTAAAAGCAGGGCACAGTCAAAGAGTTTGCCACGAGTCTGTCAGCTCCTTGTGCCTTGCTGGTTTTACCCATAAAATACACGGGATCAACTCTGACGTGCTGCATTTTTTTTTAAATTAAATACACCCTTTCCCCCCCGTTTTTCCTGTGTCTGTACCGTGTCAGGGAGGGGGATCACTGTGTTCCAGCACACACTCTGCCAAGGTAGCAGATGCTGAGGCAGTATCAGGTGTCTCCAAAGTCCTCTCACAGAGTCTGGCCCTGGAAGAGCAGAGCTGGGAGTCGATCTCAGGTGTCGATGGCTGTGCTGCATAATTAATTATAACTTTATATGGCAGAGGGAGAAACAGCAGTGCTGCCTCTGGGTGCTGATGGTAATAAATGGATCTGGTTACCAAGGATCTGTATCACAGTTTAGGGGTTTTTTTAATCTTTCCACTGGTTTATCATTTCATCCAGACGTTACCATTAATTAATTATGTTGTAATTAATCCTTGTGGCTGTTCATATCTGTTCCATCTGAATAAATTTGTCTTAGCCAGTTGACTAAGAACAAAGGCATTTTTGAACTCCTGTCGGTGCAGAAAGTGACCCCAAGTAAACTGTTCTTTTAATCCTGTGGGTATCAGTCACTTCAGCTCCTCTAAAGTACATATATTTCTATTCTGTAATAGTGTGTCTTCACCTTTACACACGTGCTGTGAATTTCTTTTCAGTGCGTGCCTTATTGCAGCCTGTCCTGTGAATCCAGTGGTATTTGGGTTTGGTTGGCTGTCTCTGCTAGGACCTCTCTCCCTCTGCAGGCTGTGGAACATCCTCTAGATGAGCATTCCAAGCTCTTCTTGAATTGGGACAAGTGCTAAAACACAAAACTATTTCCCTTACAAGCTACACCTCTGCACGTTTCCCAGGTGTAACCTGAAGATGTCATTTAATCCTGACACTCTCCATCTGCACAGTAACCACGACAGCTCCAGTGAGCTTTATTTTCAATACACAGGAGATGTGGATGTATTATTCAGGATGCAAAGTGTAACACAGTGAACAGGTATTTGGGGTTTCATTCTTCAGGCCAGTTATTTGACTCTCAAAAAACCCAGCAAGTAATGGGTTGGGGTTTCCTCCCTCCTGCTGATTACACTTTATCCTCTTTCCTCATACTCTTCTTATCTGTTCTTAATTCTCTGTAGAAATGCTTCACTGAACATGTCACAGGTTTAATATTCTGGTGTTCCCTGCATGGGCTCAGGCATTTTAAGCAGTTGCTTTAGAAGACCTATAAAGTGATTTGCTAAATATGAATAATCTTATCTTAAATTGGTCTGCTTTAGAAAAAATAAAGAAACAGGAATTGCAGAGAGAAGTTCTTGGTTACAATGTAAGCATGAACCAAAAATTGCTTCTGAGGATATCTGAGTTTTGATTGTTTCTAGTGCAAATGCTGCACAGTCAGATTTTGATCTGATTTAAACCCTGGCAGGCCTTTGATGTCAGCAAGGTTATGCAAGGCTGGCTTTGCAAGCCTCTCACCATTTCCTCCCACGAATCCAGCCCAGACTCTCAGTCTCTGCAGGATGAGCAGATGGGTTTACTGGGAAATTCACTTGGTTTCACCGAGGTTTTCCCAAGTTTTCATGTGTAAGGGAGGCAGAAATGAACACAGGCCACTGAAAGCAAATCTGATGAATTGCCCTCAGAGCATAGCACTGGCTGAATGCCCAGTGGATGAAGGATCCTGTTGCTGAACTGGGAGGTGGGGGATTCTCCTGGTGTTGAGAGGAAAGGTTGCACTTTCAACCTTAACTCACCTTGCTTTTGTCTTGCCAGTGAAAATTCCCAAATTGCCTGGCACACTCTCACTGTTGTTTCTTTAAGGTAAGAGATCTGGAGGCTGCTGGAGCTTTAATAACCATGTCTGCAGATACTGGCGTGGCCTGCATAGCTCAGCTCTTGCCTGGGCTTTTTTGCAAAGCCTTTCATCTGCCAGAACAGTGCCTGAGTCTGAGTCTCCTCTTGCTCACACTGATTGTTGGCACATAAGTTGTGCAAGTCCCTGGCGTCACAGCATCCAAAGGAGAAATCTCTTTGTTACCTGTGGGAGCCTCCTCGGTGCTGGCTGGCAATTAATAGGCTACTTAAATATGTCCTGCTTCCATTTGGGGTAGTTTAGGCAGAATGTTTAATAGTCCAGTGTGTTCCATTGTTACAGTGGAGAAGGAATGTGAAGGAGTAGATGTGGCACTTGATGAAATGGTTCAGTGGGCACAGGGGTATTTCATCTTAATCATCTTGGAGGTCTTTTGCAACCCTGAGGATTCTGTGATTCTCTATATATGATGAGCTATTATGCACTCAAAGCAGAACCAGCCCATCATAAGCCTTCTCCCAGATCCAAAGCTCACCTCTGGGCACTGTTCCTGTATATCACTCACAGTGCAAGACTCTGGATTTTCTGTCTGAAAGAGCTTTCTGTCTGAGATGAACTCTGCTAAACAGCTGTGACAGCCATGGGAGAAGAAATATGTAAAAGAGATGGATGGAGATGGCCTAAGGAGAGGAGAAAGGGGCTGCATCTACAGAGAATTACGGAATTATGTTTTTTCAGTTCAGCAGAATCAACTGCTCTCCATAGAAATTGGTGCTGCCAGTTCCCTGAGAGCCTTGGCAGATGTGTATCCCTCAACCTGGGCAGTGTTTGTCCTGAGAAAGTGTGGTCAGTGCAGTGGATCCAACTCCAGTTTGTCCCACAACCTCTCCTAGGGAAAAGACAGGGTTGCTGTGAAGAGCGTAATTTGGGATTTGTTTGCTTTTGTAGCCTTCTGGACCTGCCTTTTCCTGTAGGTCTCCCATGACTGTTGAATGTAAAATAAGAGAGCCTGGGGCCCCAGGGGGCTGTGATCACACTGGCTTTACAGTGGAGGCTAACAGAGCTGGAGTGTGTCCCTGGTTTTGCTTGGAAAAAGAAGTGGAGCGTGTTTTTAAGGAGCGTATTTCCTTCCTACCTTCCCTCCCTGTGCACAGATGTTATTTCAGAGAAACTGCAGCTACACAGATTGGTAGAAACTGTAGACTATGCTGTTCCCTTCTCAGTCTCATGCATCTGTACAGTCTTGTAACTCAGAAGGGCTCTGTAACTCAGGAGTTCTTATCATTTCCACCACGAGATTTATTTTCTGGGCCTTACTGGAAACGTTACCAGAGAAAACTCGGAGCTAGTGATCCATCTATGTTGTGTTTTGCTGTCTGTTTTTTATTATGCCTGTGGTTTTCACTAGATTTGCCTCAGCTGTGATTTATTTTGGTCTCCTGCTCTGGCATTTGCTGGGTAAGCTTGCGTATTTTTTGCATTTTGTTGCGTTACTACTTTTCTCTTCTCTGAATTGTTATTTTTAGGTGACATTCAGGCCTTTGTCTTTCTCCTGAGTACTGGTTTTTCAGATCCTGGTCAGGGATGGATTCCAGGTTGGCTCAGCACCTCCTGCTTGACTCGGGAGTTCTTGCTGCCTTTTTTGTCTTGCTGAAAAATAGTTGGAAAACTATTTTAGTAATAGGTAGGTAATTTTAGTCTGAGTGTTCAGCAGTTTAATGTAGTAAATGGCAGTTTGGTGGTGCTCAAAAGCATCTGAGTATATTTTTTTTAATTTAATTCATTATTACAAAGTTCTGAGGCAAGTCTTCAACAGAGAGGAGTAGTGGAGTGAAGTAGGAGGCAGAGTTTTCTCTGTAGATTTGAGGTTCTTCAGTATGGGGACACAGATAAAGTGTGACCATTCCAGAGCCCAGGTTCTCTCACTTTTTTTTTTTTTTTTGCTGCTCAGAGTCTTGAGGGGACTTTTCCATCTCTCAGTCCATGAGCTCAGGGCTGCTGCCTACACAACCTGTAGCCCAACACTGTGTGCATTGTTTGGGCAGGAACTTCTCTGATTACCATATGATTCACAGCCCTGCTGTGCCACCAACTTATGTCATACGTGTCCTGCTCCCACACCCACAGTGCTCACAGAAATCCTCTGCTCTGCTTGTATTTATTTTGCTTCTTTTGTAATATAAAAGGGTGGCTGGAAACCTCAATTGTGGAAAGCAAGTGTGGTCAGCTCTGACAAGGTTTTTTTGGCTTTCCTTTTGCTTTTCCTCCATGTGTGTTTACACACAGAGCACAGCCTTGTCTTTCCTCCCCAAGCCAGGATCCAATTACACTCTATCCCTGTGCTGTTTCCACTTTTCCTCAGCTACTAACCCAAATCTAGTTGTTAATACAAGCCTCCTGCAGGTTGTGCACCTTCCTGCAGCCTTCTCTACACAGCCTGTGTGTGCCAGCTTCAAAAGCCACCAGGCTGGTGCTGGTGTGACATTAGTGACTTAAGCCTGGCTGCTCATTTGTACAGCCCTTGCTCCTCTCATCTCCAAGCTTCACAGTTTCATCCTCAGTCATTCCCATGCAGCAGGGAGGTGGTTTCTCACAGGAATTAAATGTGAAAGTTGCCTGCCACGGCCTCTTATCTTGGGGATTGAGCTCGTGTGCATCCCTGGGGGAATAGGATCTTGCTCCTTATCCTCAGTCAAGTGCCTGGGGTTCATCAGGACAGGTTCCAAATGGAGCCGTGGCCCTGAGGGTGGCATTGCACTGGATGCTCTTCCTGGAGATGCTCTGGGACATGGCCAGTGGTCCTTACCCAAGGGGTAATGTTATTATAATGTTATTATAATATTATTATAATATTATTATAATGCTGGTTATACTGTGCTGTATCCCACTGGATACCTGTGAGGGGACCCAGATCCAGGCATCTGCTTTGGGATAGAGCTAAAGCACAGATATTCTGGTGGCCCAGTGTGGATTCCCACTGGAATTTTATTGTTTCCAGTGAAACACTGCTTAGTCATTTAAGCCACTTCATTGTTTGCAAGGCTCTGTGCCTGAGGACAAGCACAGAGAATTCACTTGTAAACCACAAAAACTGGAAAAGAATTGAGTGTGAATAAGCCTTTTCCACCCCTTTCCATGAGGCTTCAGTTTGTGATCTAATGAGCCAAAGATACCAAGTGCTTTTTTGGTGTGAGGATTTTTCCCCCCGTTCTTTGTTGTCCATAATACTTTATTTTA
This sequence comes from Trochalopteron elliotii, assembly GCA_024734555.1. Classification (NCBI taxonomy): domain Eukaryota; kingdom Metazoa; phylum Chordata; class Aves; order Passeriformes; family Leiothrichidae; genus Trochalopteron; species Trochalopteron elliotii. The sequence goes on from JANPWX010000057.1 coordinate 228,072, forward strand.
GCCCTTTAACTTGGTATTGCAGACTCCCAGTTAGACTTTTGTTGCCTTAAACTGGAAGGGAACCACTGTTTTAATACAGTTTATTTTCAGAAGATGTAGAGAGATCCCCAAAAAACCTTTTCCACTTCTGGTTTCCGCCTTAGTGGTTCTGAACTATGCAAACCTGCACTCCTTAGTTGGTGAAATATTGTGTGAGAAGATGATTTGTATTTCCTGGGCCAGCACAAAGCAGAAAATGCTCCAGTGAAGGTGAAAGTGTAGAGATGACAGCAAGACCTGCCTCCTTGCAAATTCCTCAGCCCTTACTTCCAGTAGTATGAGCTACTGGTAGTACCTGGGTCTTCTGTTGTTTTCTTCTTGGCTTTGGGGTTTTTTTGCTTGTCTGTTAATTCATCTAGACTTTATACGTGGCAGGATAAGCTGCTTGCAATAATAGGCTGTAAAACATATCAGGAATAATAATAATAAAGTTATTTCAGTTATTTAGTTTGTGGTGTGATTTATGAACACTCCAAAATCACTCTGCTTCCAGAGTGCAGGATCAGATGATCTTAAATAATAAAATGAACAAGGAATGTTTATTGAAAAGAAAGAAAATACTGTGGAGCAGCAATTGCATTCTAGTTGGTGAGGAGAGTGTATGAATACAGCAAAGAGATTAAAGAGGCACGAGGGTGAGCCAAGATGTTACACTTTTTAAGAGATCAGGAAGGGGAAATTCATCCCTTTCACAGTCTGGCTGTGAGCCTGCCAGCCCTTGGTCATGACCTTGGGAAAAGCAGTAGAGAAGCTGAACTGACCATTTACTTGCCTTTTATTTTTGGAAGGGATTGGTCTGGAATTAAGGTAAAAATCAGTCTCTTGCATGATGAAATAAGCCACTTTTTTTGGCTCAGCCTGTCACAAGCTTGTCTGCAGTTCAGCCCCAAGGGATGGAGCAGCAGGTCCTCACAGGGACAATGTTATTAATGTCAGATGGAGCTGGAGCTGCTCAGGACCAGGCAGGAAATGTGGAAAACTGCAAGGAAAGAAATAACTTTTTTTTAAAGATGACAGCTGAAGAAGTCAGGAGTAAAAGTTAAGGGTGATAAGTACAATTTCAGCATGGATAGGTTCCATGCAAGAGGGTGATGCCCTGGAGCACGTGGGTTGAGGATAGCTGCTGGTACAGTCCAGCCAGGCTGGGCTGCAGGGAAAGAAAGGCCTTTTCCTCCTCTGGGAAGTTCCAGGGATCACATGCTGCAGATGGAAGCCGTGTGGGTTCATTACTCATTGCAGAATTATGGCAGACTGTCCTCTCTGCAGCCTCTGTGTCAATCTGAAACAGAAAAAGCCTTTGCTCAGAGAGAAGCTGTGCTGCAGAAATGAGCCTTGCCCATCAAGAATTGAAACCATGAATATTGAATAAAAATTCCCATGTTATTTCTCAGTTCCCAGGCATGGAAAAGGAGGCATGGAGTAAAATGTCCTGACTGGGGGATATAATCCCCAAAAAACAACATCCTTCTGTGCTCTACCTTGTGACAGACCAAGCCTCGTGCTCATCTCTTGCTCCAAGGCTCTGAGTTTCAGACAAAGTGAAGCTTTGTGTGAAGCTCAAAGTGAAGGTGGCTGGTGAAGCTGGGTGTCTTTTAGTCTCACCACAACGGATTGATCTTCTTTTTAAATTATTTTAATTGATTTTTTTTTCCCCCCCTCTCTGGTCAGACAGTGCCAATAAAGGGAATTTTCTGTGTGTGTGACTGGTGATCTTGAAGTCATTTGCCTGCTGCCACTGGCCTGCCCTGGCTTGCCTTTCATCTCCCTTCAGGCTTTTAAAGGCCGGGGAGAGAGCAGAGAGAGATTTAGCCTTATCTTATAATTTGTTGTAAAACAGCTTCTTTGCTGCGTAATTTGATTTGGAAATGTAAAAAAAAAAAATGCATTTTTATCAGGAGACAGATGTTGCCACAAATGCAGAGGCAATGAGCAGCCCCTTTGGTGGACCTGTACAGAACTCCTGGGTTCTTCCCCAGCTCTTCCTTGTCCCTACACTGGTTGAGAATTAAGGATTTAATTGCAAATACCAGAAATCTGTAATTGCAGCAACACCTGCCTTACCATAGGCAAGAAAGTGCTTGTTTTTCAGGTTAATACTTGTCTTGAAGCAGCTGCTGACTTTGTCATGGCTGTGTTCACTGAGTGTTGTCTTGCTCTGTGTTGGTCGCGTTTTATTTTTTTCCCCCAAGAGTTTCTTTGGAGGAAACCCAGAATTGTGAAGTTGCCTTGCTTTGAGGCTGCTATACACAGTATTATGTTTTATATAAAGCAGCAGACTGATGCTCAGCCTTTGGTCTCAGTGGATCAGGAGTTCAGTGCTCAGTTTAGAGCTTTTCCCCCGTGCAGACTGCGAGCTTTTGTCCTGCCCTGCCGTTTCCTTCCTCGGCATCTCGGAGCCTTTTCCAAGCATCTCTGAGGCATCGTCTGTGGGAAGCAGGATTGTTAACTGTTTAACAGATGAGAAGACCCAGGGAAATGCCTCAGTCACATGATTTAGTGGCAGGCTGGAATAAATTCAGTATTTCTGCTGCTGGCTCCCAGGAGCTGTGTACTAAACCTACTGTTGCCTTTCCAGCCTCCAAAGGCTTTCTTTTTCCCACTCCAGCCTCTGTTTCAGCACAGGCTTAGGGTTTTTAGTGCTGCCTCAAAATAGTTGTCCTTGTCTTCTGAGAATAGAGAAATTTTTCTTCAAAATACCTTCCCTCCTCCAGTTGTTCTTTTTTTAAAAATTTTTAATCATTCCCTGCTGAAAACCTCCACATCAATCTGATCTCAGCTTGTCCTTCCAGCAGGAGAGAGGGGTTTGCACAGGCTCCATCCAGAGCTGGGAATGTCAGCGCCTCTCTGGGTTATTTAAGATATGTCTGTGATGCAATAAATCTCTTCTTGTCATTCTAATGGTACAATAACTTGGAAATTAAAGAAGTCAGCTGGGGGAATATGTGTGTGCACTGGAAAAACCATCCAGAACGCTGTGCTGGAACAGAGCTTTGGATGTTGTTGTGGAAAAATCTTGGAAGCTGTTAGTCTGGTGCACAGGAGCAATGAAGCATAACAGGGGTGCTTGTTTAACAAAGGGAGAAAATAGGAGAGTGGCAGAATGAATGTGTCCATTCCTTCTGGACTCTTCCATTGTTTTTAAGTAGAGCTGCATGTCTTGTTGGCACTATCCCTCAGGAGAAAAGGGCACATAGAGAAAACAAGCCAGAGGGTAACCAAAACAATACTGAAGTAGACTAGCATGGAAATGATTTATTTTTTTTTCTTGTACCTCCCAGCTGAAGACACTGAGTAAACCATATCCATATGGAAATGCCTTGAGCTTTTAGGCTGTCAGGCAGGTTCCATGGAGGATATTGCATAAATCTGCTCGGGGAAGATGGATTTCACCTGGACGTGGCACCAGGTGCCCTGTGGTCACCAAAGATGTGCAAACAGGAAAGGAATTATTGATAACCCCTTCTGTTCTCCCACCCTTTTCCCTGACTTCCAAGGCACTGGCTTTCCTGGGGCTTTTGATGGCTGTGCCTCTGTTTCTCCTGCTGGAAAACAAAGGCAGTGATATGGATCTTTGCTTTATACCAGGTATTGTTTGAAACTTCAAACTGCTTTAAAAGGAGGAAGGGCCAAGGCGATTCAAATCCCTAGATCAGTGTTTCTGCAAAGAGTGGTTTGGGTCTATTCATTGCATCTCAGAAGAAAAGAGGAATTGTCAGTTTGTTTTTTCAGTCTGTTACATGAAAAGAAATTCAGAGACCTTTTCCTTCCTTCCTAAGAAATGCAGAGATGGAAATAGTTCCTAAAGGCTCCAGTTAGACCCAAACCTCAGCTTTTTAACCATGTTTGGAACAAGAGTGGTGGTGATGATGTCTTGAGTGAAGCCTAAATCTGAACCTAATTTTGACAAATACACTGTGTCTGTCTAGTGGGCCCAAATGCTCCTTCACAGCTTTTCATGATAGTTTGAAATCCACTCCTCAGGTTTCAGGCAGGTGTAAATAAAAACAAACAAATGAAAACCCTAAACAAATAACCTCCAACCCCCTGTGATTTTCCTCCTCAGTGCTTGGTGAGGAGAAGAGAAACGCTGATGTATCTAAAGTTCATTTCCTTTCATTACAAAATACAGAAAAGTGAAATTGGGAACGAAACCTGATGCAACAAATGCTCTTTTATTTGTGGAGAAGACATTTGGCAGCAGAAACGCAAATGACAACATAACCTCTTTGAAAGAGATGACCTCTGTTTGCCCTGTAAAATTTCCTGAGTTCTGCTTTTCATTAGCTATTTGCTTGTGTGGTTTATGTATTTTATAGATTAAAAAAAAATACATAAAATACGAACTATGGTATGATTTAGACCTGACATGGGCCTTATGGATGATGTGAGCAAGCTTATAAGAACTGAACTCTCTGTGGTTGGATGCAATGTGGTTCTTGCTCAAGTCAATGCTTAATTGGTATTTTTCCATCTGGGGGTGCCCATGGTATTCATGGAGGTTTTGAGTCAGGATATGCTGATAACTTGGAGCCTCTTCATCCTGGGATGATGTACTAAAAGCTTTAGCTCAGGCACTAAATGCTTTTGGTTCAGGGTTGTATGAACTTCCCCCAGCCCAAAAGGATTAAGGATGATTATATTTTTGCCCCAGTGTGTTAGCTCTGGTGAGAGATTAATAGGAGATTACTGGAGCTGTTAAAGAGGATTCACCATTGTAAGAACTGAATGTTCAGAAGCAGGACCTCATTTCAGACCTTTTTTCCTCAGAATGCTCCAGTGTGAGAGGAGAGAAGGGGAAGGGAGAGGAAGCCTCTTTCCAGGAAGCACTGCTGATGAACTACCTTGCTTAATGTATAAGAAAGTCCTTTTAGATGCTTCAAGATAAAAGGCATCCATAATGCTGCTTCAGAATTAATGATGTCATGCCAGCTCCATCAGAGAGTTTATGAGTCTTGGCTTCTTAAGACTCTCATAAAATAGGTAATTTATCAGAGCTGCTAAATGAGAGAAATCACCCTGCAGCTGCAGTGGGGAACACTCAGGCTTTGATTGCAGTGGGAGAGGAAGAGAACGTTGTTGGATGAGCTGTCATGTTGTAACTGCACAGTGCTGTGTTTTATTTTGGAGGGAAATTGTCTAAATATTGCAGAGGTGTTCTCTAATTACGATCTTTGAATTGCTGAAGTGTCAGCTGACCTCTTTGCATGTGCTGTGCTTTCCTTTTTTGACCGTGGCACCACAGAATTCCTTGGCTTCCTGGCACTGTACTTAATTCTAACTCATCATCAGCACCAGGGGCTTAGTGGCTTTTGGGTTGGAGTTACCTGGTAGTCATCCCTCTTTCAGTATGAACCAAGACACTCGTGTTGAGTACAGTGAGTTCTGGAAGTGTCACTAAGAGATGCTCACTGCCCTAAGAATCTTAATTTAAACATCTTTAAATGATATTTAAAAACGTTAAACATCATTTTCCCACCCCCACCAAAGCCAACCAACCAACCTCAGGAATAAAGAGAAGAAATCCTTTGTTTCTGGTCACAGGGAGTGGGTTTAGAAGCAGCCTTGCCCATCAGAGCAGTGGAGAGAACCCAGACCTCCTGCAAAACCATTTCTTCCCTGCCTGTGGTACCAGCAACTTGCTAATTTGAGAGCAATATTGTTCCAGTTCTCAGGCTATCTGGGCTGATGTAATATTCTTGGCTGCAGTCAGGTGGGTCATAATAAATTTTCTGGAACCACTTCCAGTTCTCTGTTTCTTTTCTTATAAACAACTTCTTGCACTTGGCAAATTCCATTTGCTTCAGAATGCCAAAACTGTGGGTAAGTTTTCTACTGACTTCTAAAAGTAAGTCTTTTACTGTTTTCTGTGAAAACAGGAGAGATTAAATTTAAGGGGTTTTACTTAATTTATGATTTTTTTCAGCATTTCAGCAGTTTCTGTTATTTCTACAAGATGTAGCACTGTCAGGGTGTGATTTTTGTGGCAGTTTAAACTGAACTAAATCGGGGGTGCTGCAGCCTCACCCATCCTTTTTTGCCCCCAAACATTTCCCCACTGCCCTCTTATGCCTGCACTTGCTTTGATGTGTTCATACAGTGCTTACAGTAAAGCAAGGAATTGATGTAACCTAAGCTGAGCCTGCTGAGGGAGAATATTCCCACTTTGACAAAAGCAGAAACACAAAGCTTGGGCCAGAGAGGAGCAGGGCTGCTCTCACTTAGGATGTAGCTCACTGGAAATTTAACACAATGTAGGTGGTAGGTAATGAGAGCACCTCCAGCTCATTTTTAATGCCCTGGGTCTCTGAGATACTGCCTCTTATCAGTGTAATGTAGAGACAGGAGGGTGGAATCCAGCCTGGAGCTCGTAATGTCGATGGTCTTTCATCAGAGAGGGTGAGGGGTGACTCAGTCTCCAGCAGGTTAAACAAGTGCCACTCACCTGTGGGATTTGAGCATCCCAGGCTGTCTGCACCTGGATCCAGAGTGAGGTGGGACAGCAGCCCAGGCACAGAACTTCTGTTTTTACAGAGCCAAGTGTCCAGGCTCACGTTACAAACACAGGACAAACGTTGCTCTTTTCTTGTTTTGGACAAGTCATACACAACTTTTGCATCTGGAAAATGCCAGTGGTGGAGGCTGCAGTAGCTGCAGGACTTGGGATGTGTTTGCTGCTCTCAAACCCTGCAGCTTTGCCACCAGTCAGTGGTGCAGTGCATTTTTACCACTATTTAATATAATGCAATACAGCTCCAGCTACTGCACACAGCCAGAACTGAGAGGCTTGGCCTTGACTCCCACTGAAGTTTTCTCTGTGTACACTAATTTTTTTTTTTCTCACATCTGTTTTTGGCAAAATTGCAGTTGCCACATTTGATCCAAACATCTGCTTTTTGCTGCTGGCTTTGTATAGTTTTGTACTTTGGCAACATCACCAGATACCAGGGAGAAGGCTTGGCATGATCTAACTGCAGCTTCCAGTACCTGGAGGGAGCTAAGAAAGATGGAGAGAGATTTTGGACTAGGGCTGGAAGTGACAGGACAGGGGGGAATGGATTCACACTGGCAGAGAGCAGGGGTTGGCTGGGATATTGGGAAGAAATCCTTCCCTGTGAGGGTGGGGAGGCCCTGGCACAGCTTGCCCAGAGAAGCTGTGGCTGCCCCATCCCTGGAATTTTTCCTGCCTGGGTTGGAGTGGGCTTGGAGCAACCTGGGCTAGTGGAAGGTGAGCATGGCAGGGGGTTGGAATGAGATGATTCCTTGAGATGGTCCCTTCCAACCCAGACCATTCTGTGAGGTACTGAGAAAGCTTTTCCATCGGGTCCTTGCCTAGGTACCATCTGTGACCTGCTGGTTTACTGGTAAGAATGGGATTACAGGCAGAAAGTCAGAATAGAAGAAATATTTTATACTCCAGGGATAGTTTTGGTGGGCACTGTAGTGACATTTCCCAAGGGGAGATGGAGGAGATGGATTGCTCACACCTGAGTGAGAGGAAAATGCAGACAGAGGAGCAGTGCAGCTGGAGATCAGGATTCCTCCTGGCTTCACACAGCACAGATTTCCACATTAGTTCCTGTCAGCATGGAGACCCCTTGACATTATTGGGTCAAAGAAAGGTGCTAATCCATCACAGAAAATGGCTTAGCACTTGATTTATATTCATTTATCTTTGCTCTGCACAAATGCTTTGTTCCTTACCCTGCTTTGAATCAGGCCAGCCTAATATATTGGCATCTCAATCATCATTTGGCTCCCACTGAGATGAAGAAGCAATGGTCGGGCCTGCAGGGCCCTAACAGTAAATCAGTGATTTATTAGGAAGAACGGGGCAGGAAGGTGAAGATCATCTTGAAAATAGGTAGTGAGGAGACTGCTGAATTTTTCTGTTTTTCTGATTATTCTGCCCTGAAGAAATATAGAACAGCAAAAAACCCCAAATCAAACCCAAGTAACTTCAGGTTTCAAAGCACCGTGTTAAAAAATGGAGTAATTTATTTTTTAATCTTATTATGGTGATCTTAGAATTAGCCAGGGAAGGGGCATTGGGAGCTGAATGACTTTGCCCACACAGCTACAGTGGGTATCAAGTTCCATCAGCACGGAGCTGAGGCATGTCCAGCCCTGCTCAATCACCCTTTGTTTGTTGTGCCACTTCTCAGGGAATGGGATGAGGGGAAGGGAGACAAATGATACTGGGAGCCAAAGGATAAGAGAGTGTTACACGTTCCTCAGGAATTTTTAGGAAAAGTAAAATATTTCCAAGGTAAAGGTGCAGAATTGGTCCTTATTTATGGGAGTGTTTCCCAGTGCTCTCCTGTTCTTTCACTGATTTCTTCCATCAGGGAATGTTTAGGGTTTGGGATTTTTTTTTCCTGTTCCTTTTCCCTGTCCTTCTTCCATGTATCTATTCCCAGCCTCTCTGAGTCTTCTGTGTGCTCCTTTCCCTTCCCTTCCCTGTTATTACTGTATTACTTTTGGGGAAAAAGATTGTTCTAAAGTGCAGTTTGAACTCCAAATAAGTTTCTATTTCAGATCCAAGTGATGTTCCCTATCTCCTGTTCCAGTCTGTTCCCCCCCATAAGTGGAGCTGCAGGGCAGCCCAGTTCTAGCCTTGACCAGCTTCTCCTTTTTTAACAGAACAGTCTCTTACTCGACCAGTCACTTCAATAATTTGGTGAAAAGAACAGAAAAGAGCATTCTTAGACAGTTGAGCTTCCCCAAATCTGCCCCTGCCACGGTTCTGCCTTTTGTTTAATTCCATGACAAATTTAAAAAGTCTTCTAAGACTTTTTTTTCCTTGGCAATGATGGAAGCTATTAATATTGCTGGGATGATATAGTGGTTGCAGACAGACAGCTAGATCCAAAAAGTGATTGCTTCTGTGGGATGGGATTATTTGTGTGGGATAGACCTTTTCTTTTCAAGTCCTTCCATGCTGTGCATCTCTGCCTTGCAGCAGTGGAGAGACTCCACGTTGCTCTCAGAGAGAAAAATCACAATTTAGAGCAACATAAAACCAACAAAATAGAAAATAGGGATTTTATTTTGTACCCTAATAACTACAGGAGTTTTATGGACAAAGGTAACGCTATGATTGTTCATTCAAATAAGGAAGTTTTTTCCAGCTTTGTAGTTTTTTGTCAATTAAGGGATCTTGGTCTAAAAAAATCTTTCATTTTGCTTCTGCTTTGAGGCAATTTTCCCTGGTTTTCCATCATTCTGCCTGAAATGATGGAAAAATTTTTTCCCCTTCGTTTCAGCTCTACAAATAATGATGTTCCAAGTGTCAGGAAAATAATTGCATGCTATGAAATTAGGTAGCTGGAAAGTCCCATGCAGGAAAGCCCTGAGACAACAGCATGCTGTCTAAATCAATTGGGCTGAATGCTTGAATCCATTATGGATCTGCTGCACAGGTGTGATAGAGATACCAAAGTGTATTTTTAAAATAAAATATGAGATTGGGATTCTAATTTTCATCCCCTGCACAGATGCAGTGTTAAAAACCCAGACCATGTGGTAGTGTTTCCAAATTCTTCAAAGAACCATGGCTGTCCTGAGAACTGCTGCTTTTTATGCTTGTGCAAAAAAAATTGCTGTTTTAAAATAAAAATACTGATTTTCTTCAGGCTTATAAAACAAGGCTGGGAATCCATTAATCAGAGTGGCTTCCTGACCAAGTATTCAGATCTTAATGTAAATGTCTATAAATAATATAGTGGCAGCAGCATTCTTTTGGAAACAAAATTCAAAGAGGTCCTGTTTGAGCAGCGAATACTTGCTCAGGGCAGTTATATTTAGGGCTCTAATGGAAGTGTACAAGTTATGCTTTTTATACAAACTATAAATGGCTACAACCAAGAGACTTAGACTTTGAAATGCACTTGGCACTTGTGCAATGAGAGAGAGAGGCCAGAGTCTTATAGTACAGTTGGGGTTTTTCTGTTTTTTTTTTTTGTTGTTGGGTTGTTTTTTGTGTTTTTTTGGTTTTGGGTTTTTTTTTTTTTTTTTTTTTGGGTGGGGGTTTTTTTGTAGTTTTTTTTTTTTTTTTTTTCTTTTTTTCCTGCGAGCTTTACAAATATTGCCAAATTCTTAGTGTTGCCACCCCTAAAGGGCACTTTCAAAAATAGATGTTGGATCTGCTCTCTTTTGGGACTGGTGTGGAGCCTTGAAAACGCTGAATGAACCCTGAATACAGGTGTGATGACAATGAAGAGGTGATGGGGGACAAGAAGGAGGAATTCAGATGCAGAAGCAGAGAGTAAAAGGTGCTGAAGCCAGAGCAAGACGTCATGGAGGGAAGCCAGGCGTGAATGTAGATGGTGTAAGATGGTCCTGGAGTACCACACACGATGCGAGAAATGGGCTGAAAGTGTTGCAAAGACCGAGGATAAAGCTGAGGGGTTGGTGAGTAAGTGGAATTCCTCAGCTTCACTTCTGAGTGTCTAAACAATTGGTCATTGTTGACAAGATCTCCAGGATGCTTTGATGAGAGGAAGCAGAAAGTTGCAAAATGCTGTCATTAGTAAGAGACTCATCAGCTGCATTGAGGGGGAAAACTGCCAAATACTTCCAAGTGTTTGTTTGAGGAAATGAAAATCGGGAGAGGCATAGCTCCTGTCCTGGGCTGGAATTGCTGCTGGTCTTTAGTGCTATCAAAATACTGCAGGAGAGCAAACCCTGCCTAATGGTGCTTGTCAAACACAAACACTGTTATCAGGACGGCGGAGCTTTGTGTTTGTCTTGTCCCAAAAGCTCGCACTAATATCGGGGCTGCGGGCAGAGCTGGGCTAAAAATGACAGAGCTTGTGATTCGTGAACTACTCATGCACGTAAACGCTGCTGTGAGCAATTTACTGTGCTGAAATAATACCGAAGATTAAACTGGAGGTATCAAATCTACAGTGGTGCTGTCTCGTTTCCCGTGGTGAGCTGCTCACGGGGCACCCGCCCCAAGTTTTGTGTTGTCTGGCCGGTGACTCAAAACCTGAATCATTTTCGTCTGCAGGCAGGGTAGGAATGTGCTCATCCTGCTGAGCCTCCAAGCCTTGCCCTCCTGAGGTCAGACTTCACGGTCTCAGCACTGCACTGTGTTCCTCTTAGATAAAATTTCAATTTTATGTTGAGTGACAGATGCATATTTCACCCTGACAAAACCCTAGCTTGCTGTTGCTGACAGCTAAAGGAGACAGTCCCTGGTTTGCCTAAAAAATTCCTTTAGGAGCAGTAAGTTGGTTACTGCTGAGTTCCTGTTTCCCCATGGCTTTTTAAAAATAAACTGAGAGTAATCAGCTCTCAGGACACTCTGGTATTTTAGGTCATCAACTGATGTAATTGTAGTCTTGATGTTTATTATTAAGTGACCGTGGTTTCTGAAATCTGATTTTAATGGCTTGCAACTAATAGCCAGGAGAGGCTAAGGAGGGTAGATTTTATCAGGCCGAGGGCTCACCTGTATAAAGAAGCTGCCGTGCAGGGATAATTTCTTCCCAGAAAATGCTCTGGAATATGTTAGAGGGGATTGCACTGGATTATTCTGGTCTGATTCTCCATCTTGACATTCCCTAAGAAAAGGAACTGGGAGTGACAGAGGATATAAATTTACTATCCTCTTTGTTTGGCAAGCATACAGATCATGGGATGTATAAATAGAAGAATTGAAGGCAAGTAAAGGGAGGTCATTATGGGATGTACAAAGAGCTTACTCAGAGCACATCTGGGGAACTGGGCATGATTCAAAGGCCAGATTACAGGAAGGACAGTGAACAATAAGGAATGGACTAGAAGAGGGTATTGTGGAGGGTATGGGGGCTCGAGCTGGTGCCTGCAGTTGCTGCAGTCCCACTGCTTATACCAAATGAAGCTAGTTTTACTGTAAAAGCACCTCAGTTGGAGACTTCTAAAGAATTCCAAGGGAATGGAGACAGAACCCTCTTCTTCCTAAGCTTTCTGGTCCCCACAGCAGTGCCCCTAAAGGATTCTTACCACTGCTTACCTGTCATACCTCTCTCTCTCTCTCTTTCAAAAACAAAGATTATTTTTTAGCTCGCTTATGTATATGTGTGGTTTCTTTATAATCTCTTATATTTCTGCTCTGTTTGTCAGAATAACTGTCCAATATTGTATCCACATCCAGATCTCTAAAGGGCTAAAATAATTTAACTTTCCTTAACCCTCTCACAGTTGGGTCTGTGTTCTCTTCTGATGTCATAAGCTCCACCGAGGTGCAATTAAATATTGTCACAATATCTGTCCTTTCATCTCAGAAGTAGCTGCGTTTTTGGGGAGCTTTGTTGAAGGTAAAAAGGGCTTTGTAAATGGAAAAAGGGCTGTTGGTAAGGGGTAAAAAATGTGCTGTTGACACATACGGGAATTGGGGACACTGCTAAATGTTGAGCAGCATGAAGGAGTAAGTTGAGGATGAGAAATGAAGCAAGAACACTGCTGCTGTCACCCTACCCTAACCAGGAATGAAGCAATATCCTCATTTCCCAGATAAGCAGACTGAGACACTGAGATTATTCAAACTGGTAGGGGTTTACACAAGTAGGGAATTCTAAGTCTTCAGCCTCTTGGACCACAGTCATTTTTTGGCAGAGGATTCTGGTTTTATATTTCTTTCACAGTGTTCGTAATCTATTTATATCAATCCTCATAAAACTTTGTTTTTTCATTGATATTTCTAACCCAGTATGGGGTTTTCTCTTCAGTGTGCCTTACTGAATCCTGAAAATATGAGTCCTGGAAGCATGGATTTATTGATAATTGCTGGATTTTTTAATACTGATATTACGGTGTTGTGCAGGTCTTTGCCTGCCCTTGGGCCCTGCATAGAAGAGCCAATGCCTGGAAAATCACATGTAGAAAATTCCAGAAGGATCAGCTGAGTTTTAGGGATGTACTTGTTGACATATGAACACACACACTCCTATTCAGAAGTAGTTGTAGGAAGTAATAATAGTAGGAAGCATTTACAGTTTATATTTACAGATTATATCCCCAAAGGCCTTTTATTGGGTCTTATAAAACAGGAAGCATAGTTCTACAAACCTAGACTTAAAGCCACATAGTTATTCCTTTCATGTCCAATCTCTGGATCTGGGCTGTGGGAGCAATGGCTCTGTGCTGCCCAGTTCCATACTGGGAATTTGAACTGGGAATTTTGAACAGGGAGCAATGGCTCCGTGCTGCCCAGTTCCATACAGGGAATTTGAACTGGGAATTTTGAACAGGGAGCAATGGCTCCGTGCTGCCCAGTTCCATACAGGGAATTTGAACTGGGAGGTTTGGGCTTTGCTGGTTCTGGTGCAGGAGTTTGGTGGTTGCTGCTCTCCTTTTGTCCATGTTTCTCCTTCTCAGAAATGGGAATGAGGACAGTCATTGTGCTGTGCTTTTTGGCAGTCATGACAATGCAAGCCCAGGATATGTTCCCTTGTGCTTATGTTCAATTAAGTGCTTGGGGCCAGGCCAGGTTAGTGGTTGTCCAGAAGACCACAGGGATATGGAAGTGGGATTAATGACTCAGTAAATTCTGACTCGGTATTAAACCAAGGCCTTTCTCCTGCATTTATAGTCATTTGCAGGCCCGTATATCACAGCTGGATCCAAATGGAATACACATACTCCCTACCTTTATCCAATTCCACCATTTTCATAGCAAAAGGGAGGCGGAATGTGTGGGATAAAGACAGGCACAGGGAGTTTTCTAGGGCTAGGAAGGCATTTGTAGTGATGGTCCATAGGCTCCTGCCCTTCCCCTGGCAGTGTTTCTGTGAGCTCTGTGGTTTTCCCTGCTTTTTAGACTTCTAGTGACCTGCACCCCAGGAGAAGGGGGTGGTGAATTTTGGGAGTGATTTATAACTCTCTCCTGGAGTATTTTGGTACTTTACTTAGGTAATGCCTGTTGATCCTGAGCTACAGGAGCATGACCACAGTGCATCTCTTGTAACAGTCCTGAAGTCCAGGAAAACTTTATTTTGTTAATTTGGAGAAGATATTGTCTCTCTGATCAGAATGACCAAGACCGAGGGCTTTGTGACTCTGGCGTGTCCAGAAGTGTCCCCTTAGGACATCAGCTCTTTGATGGAGGGATCCAGCATAGCACTTGCAGAAAATTTTAAAATCTCCTCCCTCCTCTGCTTCTCTTCCTGCTTCCAATTACAGAATTACTCTTTAATGTGAATGCAAATATAGGAAACTCTGTTTGATTTTTCTTACTGCTGACAAACTGGGAGAGATGCCTGCCAGCTTTCTAGCAGAAGCCCCACTCTTTTCCTGTAAGTGAGCAATTAGGTGCATTGTTCCCTGATCACAAGCCTCTCTCACCATCTACAGCGTGGCTGCAGTTGATTATAGAGCCTGATGTGTTTGGATTTTGAGGGAGCTCCATCAGGGACACTTTGGGTGCCGTTTTTCAGAGGGGCTTGTTTATGTTCTGCCAAAATGATCCTGTCTCATTTCATAAAACAAGGAGGGGTTGAGCTTTCCTAGCGGCGGTAGGTCAGTCAGCACGGAGAAAACAGAGCTCCAGGAATTGGCATTAATTCCTGCTGGTGCTCCACACTCAGAACTGATTGGCAAGAGGGAACTGCGGGGCATTGTGCTGCGTGGGAGAGCGAGGCACAGAAAACAAGGAGAGCCTTGAATGCTCCTGGCCATGAAGAATTGCAGGACTTTGTGCAAGGTGACAGCCATCCCCATGTCATGGCCACGTTCCAACGTGGGAACTGCACTTGCAGCTGGCTGAGGTTTTCCCCCAGCTCCCTTGGAATCGGTGGGATTTGGCAACTGCAGCGTGGTCAGGTCGTCACCGTCCCGCCTTCAGAACTGTGGCCTTCCAAAATCTCAGCTCACAGGGATCAGCCGTTGTTCCCACCCCCCCGGAATGTTTCTTGAGGAGTTTATCCCAAGCCAAACATTGCAAAAGCACGCTGGTGTAGGGGTTCTTGCTTGGTTTCCTAGTGCATTTTTCAAGCCTACTCACAGCACTCCTGGTTTCACACATGGGGCTTTTAGCAGCAATTTATAATGTACAGAGATAATTTTGAATTTTCCAAGGGCTTTCTGGTTGCTTTGGCCAAATAGGTGGGGGTTTTTTTCCTACTGTTCTGCTTTGCTTTATGGAAGTGTTTAGGTATAAATAGCACATTGTATTGTCCCATACACTTTGCTAGGTTTATTTTTTTAAAAAAAGCAGTTTCTCTGTGTCAGTAGTTCATGGTGTATATCCCTGTCCTAATTATATTCCTGATTCTTTGCCTAATCTGTCATGAGCAGAGCCAGTGTGTTTCTGAAATAAGGGAATCAGTACCCTGGGCAATTTCCATGAGGGATCCCAGACAGCAGAATTCAAGTGCTTTCCAGCCAAGACTCCTTGGCCCTTTGCCACTTGTGAGTGGCCCCATCTTAACCTCTAGACATCATATAAGTGTTTGAAGGCCATAAAATGGCTGATAAGTTAATCTCTAGGAAGTTGTCTGCCAACATCAAGGGTCCAGACTGGAGAAAGCCCAGAGAAAACCATTACAGCAAGGTAAAAATGAAGGCAAGTCCCTTTGCATGACCATGGCATGTGCAAATAGTGTGAGGTGTGAAGGGGCCATGCAAAGCCAGACATTCCAACCTCAGAGCAAAATTCAGGGAAAGGTCTGCATTTACCTGTACCTTGAAGTCAAAAGAACAGAACTTGATGCCAGCCTCTGAATTACAAGGACACTCAGAGATGGACCTGGGGTTCCTAAACAGGAATTGTCCTGATTGAGGAACTGGGTTGACTGTCCAGCTTGGGGAATCCTAGAATCAGGCAGTGGTTTGGCTTGGAAGGGACTTTTAAAGATAATTTATTTCCACCCCCCCTGCCATGGGCAGGGACACCTTGCCGTAGACCAGGTTGCTCTAAATCCTGTCGAACCTGGCCTTGAACACTGGGATGGGGCAGCCACAGCTTTTCTAGAAAACTGTGCCAGGGCCTCCCCACCCTTATAGTAAAAAATTCCTCCCCAATATCCCATCTAAACTCACCCTCCTTCAGTTTAAGGCCATTCCCCTTTATCCTGTCACTCCATGCCCTTGTCCAGAGCTCCTCTCCAGCTCTCTTGGAGCCCCATGGTTCTCCCTGGACCCTTCCCTTCTCCAGGTGGAACATTCCCAGCTCTCCCAGCCTGTCTCCAGAGCAGAGGTGTTCCAGCACGTGCTGGAAACCACACAAGAGCTTTGCCCAGCCCTGCTTGTGGGAGCCAAAATGTTACAGCCAAAGCTCTCCGCAGAGCTGCTGCACCTCTTAAAGCAGAAAGATGTCCAGGAGTGTGAACAGACTTTTCCCTGGATCTTGCTCAGGCTGGAAACACTTTCAGTTGCTATTAAAAAGCATCAGATTACGGACAACAATTTCAAACTCTTCAGGCAAGCAGAATAATTTGAGTTTAAGGAACTGCTTAACTGGAGTTCACCCAGTCGTGACTGCTTTTTAACAGTGCTGGCAGAAAGTGCTCGTGAACAGGTTTCGTGTTTAACTGAGGCAGAATAAATATGGCTTTATTTCCAGCTGCTGTTTCTAAGGCTGTGGAAAGATCAGGAACAAATTGTTAGCCAGCCATGCTTTAATTGAGAATCAGGCCATTCCAGAGGTGACTCCTGAGCTCCTGCTGCTCCTGAGGTTTTCAGCTAAGCCACACTTGAATTCACAGTCTCTCCTTAACTCCACCAGGGCTTGGATCCTGTACTTAAAAATCTTAATTTAAAAAAACCTGCCTGAGTGGTTAATTCCTGCACAATAACTATGTGCTGCTTCACGTTGTTTTGTGGGAAAAACACACTTTTGGAAAGTCAGGAAACAAAGGTGAATATCAAACAGAGAGTGTTTTGACGTAAATTGATTTATTTCAATTGCAGTTTTGCTTATCTTGCTAGTCATGACTAAAACCAGTGTTGCCACTAATATGAAAATGCAGGAATGTGAATGCCAGACAGAAACTGCCCCATGGTTTATACCATTGTAAGACCTTTGACTGAAAATTCCATGATTTGGGAAGCAGGGGAGCAAGAACCATAATTTGGGATACAAACAATCAGCGCAAGGCGGTTGCCTGTTATCAAAGAAAAAGGGTTTTTTTATTGGTATTAAAGATTAAGTCCTGTTCCTACTTACAACATCACTGGGAAAAGCGTGACTGCAGATGTCCTTGTGCCTGAGTTTCTGATCTGAGGAGCAACAACGATGCTTTTCCAGCTCTAGGGAGTTACTGGAAGTGGATCAGAGAGGAAATCCTGATTAGGGTGCTGCAAGATAGAACAGTTGTGGGGTACATTTCTATTCTGCTTCCCACTGCCTCAAAATCAGTGTTGGGAGGGGTGTCCTCATTCCCAGACCTGCTTGTATCTGTGGTTCCTGCCAGATGTGGGGAGCCTTTGAATCCTTATGTCATTCATCCCCCTCTCAGATCCCAGGGAAAATCCCCAGTGGCATCACTGGGCTTTGGTACATGGCCAAAGTCTTGGTGAATTCCTTATTCCTCTCTGGTGTGTCAAGGATGCTCCTCAGCTGTGCCAAGGCAGGTGATGGCATAAATCCTGTCCACAGCCATCTTGGATGAGTCATTTTTCCAAAGGTAAATAAATCAATCCTCCCTGTTTCCTCGTACCACCTGGCAAACTGGGAACTGGAAAACTGAGAAAATGTCGTTGCCTCTTGCAAGCCAAAGCGTTCTGCAGATCTTTATTTTTAATTCCTTGTTAGAAAACAGAACCAACTGAAAGTTGGCTGGCAGGGAAAATGTGCCCCATTTCTTTCCCTCAGCTGGGCTCAGCAGTGGAGCTGCCAGTTTCTGTTTTCGCCTCTGTAGAATTATGTGCCTCTATTTGAAAGTTTTGACAAATCAGGCTGTTTTCATTCTCCCTCTGCCATAAATTCAATCCATATGTCTCTAAAACATCCTTTCATAGCTTTGGCATGGAAAAGGAAGTGGCTTGGGCTCTGTATAGTGTATTTAAAGTAAAGCTCTCCTAGTTTGCATGCATGGCTTCTGGTAGCTCTTAAAGCCTCAACTTCCTAATTATTCAGGTTAAGAGGGCATTGGCAGAGCGTTCTCCATTAACTAACAGTGATGTACAGTGAAGAAGCACAACGGGATAAATCATTCCCTTATTCTCATCATGTCCAGGAAGTTTTTGATGCAGCCCTTGGCTTTGCCACAAAGCAGGATGCAAAGAGGATGTGAAAAGGGTAGGAGAAATCAATCCAGCATAAAATCTCAAAAGAAAACATCAAGACAAAGAAACAAAGGGTCTTGCACAATGAGCTGCAGGGTTTTGTTGGGCAACAATACACAGCACCTATGTGACAGGAGGGTCACTGCCACAGGAGTAAAGGATCTCCACATCCCAGCCTGACCCGGGGTCGGGAGGTGAGGGCGGAAGGAAACGTGGGTCTGAGCTGAAACTGTATTGCTGTGGATCAGAGATAAAAATCAGAAATACAGGATGCAGCAGGCTAAGAGCACTCAGGCAGCCGTGGCTGTTCTGAGTGGCCTTGTCTGGAATTAGGGAAAATTTGGGCCAGGAGATGCTGTTGGGATTGTGTGATGGATCTGTAATTAAAAATGGGGCAGTAGCGAGGGCACAGGAATAGTGGCTGAGTGACTGCAAGTGGTTTTTTGGAGCCCACCTGCCCTGTGGATGCAGTGGCACCAGATCTACCCCGGGGTGCCACTGGACAGGGCAGGTCACTCACTCTCCCAGCCCAGCCTCTTGTCACACACCCTGCTCCCTGCCTTACATCCACTCCAGAGATCACATTCCCCCTTTTCCCTGTTCCACATGGAGCAATCAGCTCCTGTGCATTTGTACTGATGGAGAGGAGATGTGTGTGGTAAACAGGTGTGTGCAGTGTAATTACCTTCCTAATCTCTCTCTCTCACACGGGGGTCATTTACAGAGATGAAGATACAGGCAACCTCAGAACTCCTGGGCGTCGCTTGGCGCATCCAGAGGTGTGCACATGCAGAAACCACAGTCTGAGCACCTGAAACTGCATGGCAGGTTCAAAGGGCTGGCACAGCCCGTGGTTTTGTTTGCAGGGCTGCAGGGATGAGGTGGACTCCAGGCTATATTCCACATCTCTCCAGATCAGGCCCTCCTATCTGGGGATCTGCATACAGCTGTTCAGCAGCAAGCTGTGTGTGCGTGGCCCAGTTGTTGTATAAACAAGAGCAGAGACTTAACCAAAGCTTTTCATGTAGTTTTATCTCAACTGCAATTTGTTTCCAGCTCTTACAGGCTGTAGGAGCATCCAGCCTTTCTCCCTGGAGCCTGTTTCAGCCATCCCAGCGGTGTTCACAGCGCTGTTCTATTTCCTTTGAACTGTTCAAAAATTCCCGGGGAGAGGTGCGAGTTCTGTATCCCTCCTGGAGGGATTTGCTTTCCCAACACGTGTAGGCTGGTGTGTAAGAGGTGTGCTGTGTGCTTTGCCCCAGGTGTGCTGTCCCTCCCTGCCTACTTCAGCCCTTACCACGACGGCTCCATGTGCAGTGACGGACGGGCTGACGCCTACGCCCAGCTGGAACTCCGGACCCTGGAGCAGTCCCTGCTGGCCACTTGTGTCGGGAGCATCTCGGAGCTGAGTAAGTTTGGGATGTAATCCACCATGGGATTCTTCCAGCAGAGCAGGAGAGCCCATCTCTGCACTGCTGGGGGGCAGCACGAGTGCTGCCACTGTTGGCGGTGTGAGCAATGTTTAATGTTGGGTGAAATTTAATTGTCTGGTGGTGCTGTTTATGAAAATCAGCTGGTTTCATTAGTCTGCTTTGTGTCTAATTCACCTGGAGAGGCGTAAGGTCTGCCTCTTTTTTTTTTTTTTTCTTTTTTTTCTTTTTTAGTAGTAGTAGTAGAGGTGTTACTGCCAGCTAAAGTTGGATGCTCTTTCCTATATGCCTCTGGAGGCTCTCCTCTGCCTTTGTGGAGCACAGCAAACCCCTCTCAGACAGCAAAGAGGATTCTCTTTGTTAATCCTTCTGCAGTGGAAATGTCTGGGATATTCAAGGAAAAGCTTTTTGGTTACTTAAAAAACAAAACGCAAAGGAAAAAGAAAATCTGAGAGCGCTCTGGTAGCAAAAACTTGTTCAACCCCCCTTTTTTTTAAGCTGACCAAATGAAATGTTCCATTCCTAGAGTACTCACAAAGCCCCTTTAAAATAAACAAAAATGATTTGTGTTTTCCTGGTCTACTTTCCCCCTTGCAACGTTTCTGCTGGCATCGCTTTCTTAGCCTGCACCATCTGAATGCTAATGAATGCCAGGGCCAGTAAGGAGTTTGTGTGTTTCACCATTTATTTTGCAACCTGCCTTAGTTTGAGGTTTTCAAATTCCTTCAACACACCTCTGTTTATCCTGGAACACAAGAGAACATTTGTAGCAAGGGCCTGAGATTGAATACAGCTTCCTCTCTCCCTCTTCCCCCATCCCTGCCTGGCCAACTTGGTCAGTACATCCAGTGAATGGCTCTCCTGATACAGTTGCCTATTTTTTTTATTTTTTTTTTTAAACATTGCTGCCCATTGCCAGAAAAATAGAGTGAGTGTGCAAAGCAGAAGGAACGTTACTCTGAGCTGAAAATTTGAATTCCAGATGCATTTCTGCTATAAACTGTGCAGACTTCTGTGTTAGCACCAGTGCTGGAGGATCCGTGATGCTCTCGTAAAACGTGCAGATCCTGGAGCTACTGAAGTGGAAAGGCAGAGTTGTTAGAAGGATTTTTTTATTATTCTGAAGTGGGTCCTTAAAGCTGAATGTGCTGTACAACAAAGGAGTGGCACAGCTTTAGACTGCAAGCTGAGATTTTTAATACCCCCTTGGTCTGAACCACTAAAAATGTCATGTTCAGACATACAGTAGCTTTGTGGGGCTTTCTCCCGTGTAACAGTAGAACCCCAGGGGTTCTGGCTGGCAAATTTCGTGTATTGCTTGTAGATATAAATGAACAAATAATAACTTCCCAAGAATTTCAGGGGGAGGTGTTGCTAATGCATATGTGGCAGCACTGAACTCAGGACGCTTTCCCAGGAGCCAGCTGTGTGATGGGGTGACTATTTTGGTTCCGTCCTTTCCCAGTATTGTAACTTTTGGACACAATAGAGCAATGTTTCCTGTGAGAGTTTGAGGGGACTGTAAAGCATAAAGCAGCAGAGATTCTCCCAAGGAAAAACAGATCCCAGCTATGTATAGTAATAATTCAGCTCACTGGTTGGTAGTCACACTACTCAAAGATGAAGCTTTTAAAGCTTTTCGGAGTGTGTAGTGCACCACAACACAAGGAGATTAAACAGTGTTGTGCCTAAAGCAAGGTTACTGCAAAAAGACCAGCTTTGGGGTCATTGCTCTGGGAACTTTTTAAAAATCTGCAGTCCTAAAATTCTGAGTGCAACTGTGTGATCCAGGTCACCTTGATCCAGGCCTCCATCCCAACACAGAGGCAGCTTGGCTTGAGTTCAAAAGCCAAGAGGAATGAAAAGCCCAGAAATGTCCTGGACTGAGCTTCTTATAATGCTGAGGGACAAATTTCTGGCACAGCTTGAGACAGCCAGCATGGTAAAGATTGGCTTTTTAATAAGAGACTCAGATCTTGCTGTTCTGGAGAAACCTGCAGCTAGGGTGAGAATGGGAGCAGCAGACCCCTCAGAGTAGGGGTTTCTGTCTTGAACATAATGTCACTAATTTGTCTCAAGTGCCTGGGCAGGAGGCTGGAACAGCATGACCCAGTTGGAAGAAATGGGAGCAGCCTCCTAACAAGAATGAGAGTGAAGGATTGGTGCTACTGACTTTGCCTTGTGAAACTGTCGCTCCCAGCTTGGGCAGAGGACATTTTACAAAGACATCGGTAGTTTCTGTAGGCTGGCAAAAAAAATTTGGTACTTGTGGGTGGAAAGAGGAGAAAACCAGCAGCAAACCAACAAACTCATTGTAAAGAACGTGTGGTAACTGAGAGATGTTTCATTTTTTGTTTTCTAACTGATAACTTGGTGTTTGAAAGAAAGCGCTGCCAAGTGGCAGCCTGAGGGACAGGACACCCTCTCCCTTTGTGGAGGAGGTTCTGTGCACACAGCAAACACTCCTCTGAGCTGTGAGAGCTTTGATTTGTTCCAAAAGCATGATTAAAAGCACTGTGGGTGACTAACAAGGAGACGATTTTGTGTTTTCTCTGTGTGTGTGCACGCAGGTGATCTGGTCTCGCGAGCCATGCACCACATGCAGTGCCTGAACACCGTCCGGCCCGGCATGAGCCCTGTCCGGCAAACCCGGCAGCAGCAGCCCATCTCCTGGTCCCCTGATGCCCTCCACACCCTCTACTACTTCCTACGGTGCCCCCAGATGGAGTCCATGGAGAATCCCAACCTGGACCCTCCCAGGATGACACTGAGCAATGAGCGGTAGGTCGGTGAGCCGGGAGCGGGGCCGGAGCAGGCTGAAAGGGCTCCTTCTGTTGGATTTCCAGGGCAGCTTTGTGGGATGCTACCTATGAGGCATCAGTTATTCCTGCAGCCAGGCCAGATTAGGTTGTCAGCCCTGCCAAGTTTGCACAGGCAGCCCTGGAATTGGAGCTGGAAAGCTGGAGCTGTTTTTTTCGTGCAGTCTTTCCGAGCGAGGCACAAGGGCTGTGTGCTGCCAGCAGGGCTTGTCTGGAGACCTTGCCAAAAGTATGTGTGGTTGCCTAAAGCAGGAAAGGCCTTCCCAAAGAAAATGTTACCTCCTGAATGGTGCCAATTAACAATTGTCATCGTTCTGGGAAAAAGCAACGCCGTTTGCTGCAGGGAGGGTTCGGGGGATTTATGCACATCCTACTTCAGGATTACTTCTGTTGGTGCTGTGTGTCTGGAGGAGAAAGAAATTTCTACAGGAAGCCAGGAGCTAACCAGGGAAGGCAGTGGGTCTCCCTGCCTTCTGCCAGCTCCGTGAGCAACTCTCAAAGTAGGGCCATTATTAGAGCAGTCAGAAATTTTCCAGTGGGATGTTTTTTCTCTTGGAAGCCTCCCTGGTTTCCTTCCTGCCCAGCTCCTTGGCAGGCTGCCTGACAGGCTGGTGGCACAGGAGAGCTGAGGAGCCCTCAGAGCTGAGTTCCTGGACAGGTCAGGCAGCTCCCACCCCCCAGCTGCATTCTGTAGGGAGACCCAGGCCACTCCAGACTTGTTTCCACACTTCCAAGTGCACATCCAAGTTTCTGTTCAATTAAAAAATCTTAAATGGGAAGTTCTGCTTTCTGGTTATCCATTATTTATTCTAGCTTGCTTTTTGGATGTCTTTTTAGCCTGCTGGACATCAGGCTGAGAGATGGCTATATCCTGGCCCTTCCCAAAAGCAGCCTGTGGTTGGGAAGTTTCCCAGTGTATTGATGTGTTGAGGCCATACTCATAAAACAGAAAAACAAAATGCTTGTTGGACAGGTGAGCAGGGAAAGGAGAACATCTCTGCAGTTTTGTAAACAACATGGTTTCTTCTTCCCACCTTGGCCTTTACTGTACTCAGCCCCAGCTTTTGAAATCTGGACAAAATCGTAGTAACACACAAATAATTAATTACAGAAGTAAAACCAGGTTGCCTTTGTATTTGGTCCTCCCCTGAAATCTTTTCAAAAAGAGCAGAACTCTACTAAGAGAGGGAAGTGATGTACAGGTATGAAGAATCAGGAGAAATTAAGTTGGATAAAATAGGAGTAGAAAGCAGCATGGCTGCACACCTCAGCCTGCTGGTGGCTCAGTTTTTTGGGCTCACTTAATCAAGGTTACCCCTGTCTAGTGCAAGGCTGTTTATTTTGCCCACTGTGCAAAAAAAAAAAGAGTTTTCCTGAGGCCAGATTGTGTAAAGTTGTGCCACTGGTTCCCACAGTGGTACAGCTGAGGCGGCTGAACAGCTCGTATCAGAAATGTAGATTAGGCTTTCTATTTTGTGTTCTTTTCAGTGCTCTCAGCTACTTGTTTTGTACACTGGAGATAATAAATGAGTTAAATCAGGAGAGCAGTTATCTCTCCAATTGCTCCCAAACAATGCTCTTCACATGGTTCACCGGAGTTTTTTTGGAATGCATTCTGCAGCTCTATTCTGTTTTGAAATCCGCACTAGATCCTGCAACAGCTGGGGTAAGGGAAATTTCTGCCATTTTTTTTCTGCCCAGTACTTAGCTGTAAAGGAAATTAAAGAGGATATATTAAAATGGAGCAAAAACTGACATTAAGAAAAAAAGAAAACAACCTGAGCACTTAAAGGACCGGCTTTGAAAAATTTATGGAGGCTGGAAATGAAAGTAATACTGCCCATCCAACCCTGTGTTTTGTTTGCTGCAGGATGTGTTTGTGCCTCGCTGTGCTGAGCTCTGGGCTCATAACTTAACACAGGCAGGGGGATGAATCCTGCTGGCAGCACTTTGCAGAGAAGGTACTTTGCTCTCTCTCTCCTGGCTGGAGAGGAGAGGCAGCCAGGGCTGCGTGCGAGATGCCGGACTCGTGGCGTGAGAGACGGGGACACTGATTCACCTGATGTGACTTGGCAAGGCTGTGCAGCCCAGTTCTTTTATTCTTCCCTGAGTTGTGCTAAATCAGCTGCAAACTGGGCACTGCTCTTTTGTGTGTCTGTGCTCACTTTCTGGAATACACGTGCTCCATGCTCTGCAATCCCAGCTTGGCTTTCTGCTGGAAAAATCCCGGTCACGAGCAAGGACAGTAACGCTGACCTGTTCTGCCTTTGCTTGTGCTTCAGTCCCCATGCTCCTGCCTGAATCTGTAAATCTATTGATCTGCAATTCAGCAAACAGAGGGATGGCTGTTACAGCTGCAGACTTGGTAAGTCCTGATTTTGGGGAAGATCCATGGGACACACTGATTCAGTGGAAGAAGCTGTAGTTGTTCATCCACAGACCTGATGACCTGCGGTTCATTTTGGCTTTCCGTGTGTCACACTGTGATGCAGAATGCTGTGAAAATCATAACCCTGTAGGGTCTGGAAGATCTTCACTTCAGCATGAAGGCAAGCCTAGGATTCAGTTCTGAGGCCATGCCTAGTGGATTCAGTTCTGAGGCCATGCCTAGTGGCCATGTGTCACGTGCCACAAAGGGCTTTTAAAAGCCTAGCTGAGCTTCTGCACTTACCCTGCAGCAAACTGCAGAAGGTATGAAAACAGACACACTTGCAGATTTGTGGCACCCCGGTGAACAGAGCCAGTTTCAACCCACACAAGTGGGTTTTTATCCATGCTAAACACCTTGGCAGAAGACCTAAGGGGAGGAAGCTGGAGAGGGCTGCAGCAGTGGGGTGGATGGAGTCATCTCTAGAGCTCTCTGGAGTGTGTGGATGGTTTGGAATACCCAATAGGCTGAAACTCTGCAGAGTTTGTGGGTTGGTGATCTTTGCTTCTGGCACCTTCAGGTGAAGGTGTTGAAGCAGGAGGAGGAGAGGAGGCAGAATTAGAAAGCACTCAGGTATCTTAGGCAAAACATGAAACATTTCCAAAGTGAATGCAGCTGCTTGCTGTGCAACCAAGCCATGGCCCACTTAGAACCCCAGAATGACCTTGTTTGCTGCACAGACAGCAAACCATCTGCTGTTTGGGGTCAAGCAGGACACCTGAGGAAGCGTTCTGCAAACACAGAGTGCCACTTGTGCAATATTCTGGCAAAGGAATTAGACCCTGAGGTGAGCACGAGCTCAGTGAGGATACACCTGGGTGCCCGGAGGCTTGGAGCTTTTCTGTGTCAGCAGAGTTCTGTCTCTGCTGCTGCTGCTGCAAAAAAGGGTTCTGCTGGGCAATAAGATACTTTTATTTTCTCTGAGATCCTAGTCTGTGTTGTGTCAGGGGTCAGACGATGTGGTTTTGGACCAGGCCCGTGGCACTCCTGCTTTCTTCACTCTGTTCCTGCTCTGGGATTTCTCCCATTGCTTATGTCAGGCAAACTGATCTTGGGAGCACTCCTGCAACGTGAGCTCATGTCCCAGAGCACGTTTGCTGGGATTGTTTGGGATACTGTGGCTTGAGAAGAGCCATTCAAAGGTAAACGAAGTTCCTTCCTCCTTTTTCACTTTTCCCCAAGTGGGATATAAAGCTTTTGTTTTATTTCTAATGGTGTGTCAAGGCAGGAATGCTCTTGCAGTGATGCTTATCTTGGGGAGTATTTGTCAGCTCCCACAGAGCCCAAATCGAGGTCAATATTTAGGCTCATTTTACTGCTGAATGGACTGCTCTGCCCTGGGTTAATTACTTGGCCAGCATAGTAGTCCAAATTTAAATTTGAGAATAGACACCACTGACTGCCCTCATCCTGTCTCTTTTTAGTTATCATCTGCCTGCAGCATTTATTGTTGGAAAATCAGCATGATCTAATACCTAAGAACAGGCAAAAAAAAGTTGGATTCTGCTTCCTTGTGTAGCTGATTGTCTGTGAGTTTGGGTAGGCTGGGCTTCCTCCCCTTCCAGCTGCCCTATTAAAAAACCTCTAAATTTTTGTGTGTTGTTGGTACTGTTGGTCTGTAGAACATTGTGCAGCTCATTCCAGCCTTGTCCATCAGTGCCTGTCCATCCAGCCCTGTCAGGCCTTTCCAAGCTGTCCCTGCTGCAGCAGTGCCAAGTTTTACATGTTGTCTGAGTTTGCTGCTGCATTATTTTATCCCAAACATCAGGGAGCATAAAACAATTTACATCTGCGGAAGCCCACAGACTGCACCCATCTTGAGCCTGTCAGTGGAAATCCAGCAAAATTCCAGAGCTGATGGAGGATTTGTCAGCTGCCAGCAGTGAAATTTGGGGGCTTGTCAATTTAAAGGAAATTCACAGCTCTTTAGCTGGAAAACTGCAAGAAGCCGACTGCAGGGGCCACCTCCTAAGAAAAGAGAAAGCTTTGTTCAATTTGCCATGTGCAGAGTCCAGATTTGCTGCTTGTAAACAAACTTGAGCTCACTCAGTTTCTCCCTTGTCACAGAAGATCCTTCAGGAAGGCTGCTGCTCCTCCTGCTTTCAGCTTAGTGGCTGCTCTTACTCACCAGGCTCAAAAGTGACCTGAATTTGTTTTCTGTATCCAACAGGAGTCTTCCCATTACATCTGTTGCCTCTCATGATCCAAAGCCAAAGGATAAACATGCAAACCATATTTCTTCAGGAGGGTGAGGCAGAAAAAAAGGATTCCTCTGTGCCACGTTAGCTGGGCAGAGGAGGAAGGAGCTGAGCTGCTTCCTTGGGTTTTCTCTGTGGAGTATTCCCAGCAATGCCTGCTCTGAGATGTTTTTTATTGGGAAAGGGTGAAAGCCACATCTGATTCTGAAGGAAGGTGTATCAATGCTACAGAAGGAAAGATTGTAGCCCTTTCCTGCTGTTTTTTGGTGCTGTTAGCTCAAATACTCTATTCTTCCAACATCTGAGTTATTGATTAAATCATCATTGGCTGGAACACTTGATACTTTATCTTGTTTGTAATCTAAACTTACTTTGGCTGGAACAGAAGCCAGAGTTGGGTCTGAATTAATTCTTGCTGGTAGAGTGTCAAAATCCTGTCCAAGAAGTATTGATTGATTGATTGATTTGCAGTGGTCAATGCAAATAAAGAGCCCCTGTGCCATGGCTGGTTTTTAATCCCTAGTGACCCTAGCTCTCCTCATCCTATTTCCTAAATTTCATGTTTTAAAAAGGCATGACTTTGATCTTACTTAGTTCCTTTTTACTTGATGATTTCTAGGTGCATCATTAGGAATAATTAGAGCCTGCAGCTCCTTCCCTTATGGTTCACTGGGTTCTTTCCCTGTGTTCAAAAAATGCCTGCCACAACTAAATGTTCCTTCTGGAATTGCTCGAGACAGGAGCGATTTGGTCACATGGATCACATTTATGCAAAGATACTAATTCAGATTAAAGAGAATATTTATAGCCCAGTTATTAATGGGAATTGTCTCCAAGAAGTCTTGCTTGGCATAGCATGGGCATCCAACTGGCAGGAAAGGAAGGAAAATCAGGAATAACCTGCAGAGCCTGCTGCTGAGGCCTGTGTTTGCTTGAGCTGCATCCTCAACATCACTGACAGGAATCCCAGCTCTCAGAGCTGGTTGAGGATTTCAGGACAAATCTCTTCTCCAGATGGATCTTTCCAGACTCTCACTGATCTGTCATGAGGCTTTTTTCACCTCTGCTCCTTTTAACTGCAGGTTTATGGAATTTTATTAAGTGCCATAGCTACATCATTGCCTGTCTTTTAGATTTATCTGTGGCCTAGTCTTTCCTAATTCCAATTTAATGTATTTATGTCTGAATTCTTTTATTTTACAGCCATACCCTATTGTTTCCATGCAGTATCAGAAGCAGAACTTGATACACTTAGCTCCTTTGAAAAGGTCTGCAATAAAACAAGTTCTGGGGTCTCTTGTCTGAGAGGTCTGAGTATCTTTCCATTCTGTCTGCAGCTGCCTCACCAGTCAAAAAGAGGTGGACAGGAATAATAAAAGCAGACCCTGATCCAGTCATTTGCCTTGAGAGAGCAAAATGCTGTGATCATGCAGAATTTAACAGTACTTAAATCCACTCAGAGTATCCCTGAAGTCAACAGAAAGATGTGTCCACACACTCCAGCCCCATCCCCATGCCACAGTCCATTGATTTTATTCTTTCCCCCAGAGCTGTTTTGATAGAGATGTGGTGATTAAATATAGGAAAAGAGGAGGAAGCCTTACAGTGAACTGTGCCATTAGGGCATTGCTTGTGCAAAGGGCACAAATAAGTTTGCCCACCTTTTAAAAGGAAAAAAAAAAAAAAGCTATTTGCTATCCATGAAAGCTTAGTCTGGTAGATTTATTGGAAGAATAAAAAGGTTATAAACAGATAAGATCAACTTTCTTCCCCAACACAGGGAGAGAGGCTGCTACCATACATTTTTCAGACTTTGACCAGTTAATGTCAGCCTTAATTGTGATTTTGAGGTACTCATTCACAAGGAGATGACATGAATAACCCTATTTCAGAAGCCAGTAAGCTGCAACCCACATGTATCTATTGACTGAAATTAACTGTTCAGTGGCAGTGTTGTTCCTGGCCTTAGGCTGGATCATTTGTTTGCTGAGCCCATACTAAATAGTTCCAAACGTTGAATATATTCCACAGTTTTGAGATCTGAGAACATCTATCATTTTAAAAAGAGCAGTGAGTAGCTTTCACCTTCCTGCTGTTTGTGGGACATCTCAGCACATATTCAGCAGTAACTTCTAGATAAAAATGACAAAAAAATGACATTTTGATGGAGTCAGAGCCCATGGAAGTGGGACTCGTGCATATATGCTCCTGGTATTTTAGCTGAAAGGCTGAAGAGGGACCCAGGATGAAGTGTTTATGGAATATTAAATGGAAGGCAATTAAAACAAGTCTGGCTAAAGTCAGTAGGTGACAGACACCAGTTATGCTTCCATTCCTGGAATAGTCCTGCCTGTGCCTGGCATCATCTCTTGAGGTATTTTTTTCATCTTGTCTTTTTATTTAAATTGTTCTTTTTTTTTTTATAGTTCAAAGATTGCAGAACTGGAATGTGAGAGATGGCCTTGGCAGTGGTGAAGGGAATTAATTGCAAACCCTGAGGATCAAATCCATCCAAGTGTAACTGCTGAAGCTGGCAGTGCACTCTACTCTCAATTAGATACTTTCCCCCCTCTCTTTTATGTTGTTTGTATAAACAAGCACTGCTCAGTTTTATTTTTTTTTTCTAACTCTACATATCTCACACCTGGGACAGACCAGCCTTTTTTCCACGTTGCTGGCTGTAAGCAATTTGTAGTGTTATTGTAGTGCTTCCAAAGGAGCCCCCCTGCATCTTCTGATCTTTTGGTTTCAGAGCAGGGGTGTGGTACAAACACAGATTATTTAAATTCTCTGCAAAGCTGGGAGGAGACTCTCCCTGTGTGTGAAATGGAGCAGCCCAGAGCAGACTGTGTGGAGAGTAAAGAGACAGGGGAAATATTACAGGTACAAAAGAGAGTACAGTGAAACAAAAATTGGATGGAAAAGGCTGTGTGTGAAGCCATGGGGGGGAAAGTCAGGTTTTTGGGCTGTCTTGAGACCTTGCTGCTGTTTTTTGTGTTCTGAGAAGTCTCAAATGTCACTGGTACAGGTGGGACAGGACACCTGAAGAATCACCCCTTTCATGTGGTCCTGGGCAGTGTGCTCAGCTGACCTGGTTTTGAGCAAGAGCTTTGGACTGAATGATCTCCAGAAGTGCCTTCCAACCCCAGCTGTCCTGTGCTGCTGTGGCTCTAATTTCAGTATTTGCCCTCAGAGTTAGCATCTCTCCACTTGGTGATTTCCCACTCGACAGGAATCAATACCTCGTTCCCTGGAACTGGTTCTTCAGCAGGCAGGGGTTGGTCCTCACCACTTACCTGGAGAAGTGTGAGGTGTCTGACAGTCTTTGTCCTGTCAGTTACAAAATTACATTTGTTTGAAAAGCACAATTTTCTGCTCTTAACAGTGGTTTCACCCCAGGGCTGGTTGGAAATCCCCAGAAAGGCCATCACTGACCAAAGCCAGTTCTGGTGAAAGTCCCTGTTTGTAAAAGTGCTGAAAAATGCAGAGATGATCTCTGGCTGTGTTGTTTAGCAGTGAAGAGATGACAGGCACTCTGTGTGTGTGTGTGTCTGTGTGTGTTCCCACCCTGCAATTACAGCTCCAGTAATTACTGTAACTACAGCAGAGATGCTCACGTTGAGTCCTTGGCTTCTGCTCTTGAGTTTCCATCTGCTCAGATAAAAATGAAGGTGCAAGGAGATGAGAGCCTGGCAGCTCAGCTGCCTGGAATCTCGGGGCTGGTGCATCCAGGAGTCTCCAGTGCCTGTGGGCAGCCTGGGTTGTGCATTGTTTGTTGTTTGCTCTTTGTCATCACCAGCAAACCAGCATTAACACTGGATGGAAAATAATCCCGGGAGACCTAAAACAAAGCTGTTAGAGTGTTAGAGAAATGCAGGGATGAGTCAGGCAAGGTCTTCTGGCTTCTTCTCCCACCTTTTAGAAAGTGCATGTGGAAATAATAGAGGACTGATGGAGAGTCTGCATCTCTCTGCTTGACTCTTGCAGGTTTGCTGTCGTTCCTGTCTCTGTCTTGCCTAGACACAGATCCTTAAGGATAGCCTGCTGATACCAGCATAGTGCTCTTATAACTAATACAGTGAAAAATCAGTAATTCTGGGAATGAAAAGTCCTGTGCACATTGCAAAGAACAGTGATGGTAACAGGCCAACAAATTTCTCCTTTTTCAGTAATTGCTGTTGCCAATTGAAGTTAATATTGTTTCCTATTGGACTAAATTGCAGCCCTTCCCTTGCAGAACTTGCCTGTTTCCTGAGGAAGGAGTTATCTGGTGCTTTAACAAAGGCCACACTAAATAAATACAGTCCTGAGCCTTTGCTGTGCAGCAGCCAGGGCTGGCAGGTTGTTGGGAGTTTTGCTGCTATTGTTCCTGACATCTTTGTAACACATTGCTGAGAGCAAAGCTCCACTGTAGAGTAAATATTTCTGGGTACAATTTGTGGTAATAGCAGCAATCTTTCTCTCTCTCTGACCTTGTGGAGATTAGACCTAAGCTTTCCCTGGGGTAATCCTAGGTTGGTGTGTCTCTGCTGGGTTTCCTTTTCCAAGGCAGTTTGCATTTCCCCATCCCATCCCCGTGCTGCCCTGACCTCGTGGTCACTTGCAGAGCTAAACTGCACCATTTTAATCACATGGTTTTTACAGCAGCTGCTGAACTGAGTGTTTTAAAAAGCACCTCTGCTCTGCAAGACAAACCCTATTCAAATGAGCTGCATGTCTGAGCTGATTCAGCCTTGGTTTTAGATTCTTCTGGGGCTGGAGCACCTGGTGTTGATCCCATGGGTGCTGGTCTAACGTGTTTGCTGAGAGAGGAGGGACCAGGCTGTGCTTTGCTGGTGATGCTGCTGGAAGGGGCATTTCCAGCCTGGAGTCAAACCACTGGCAACTCTAGTTCCACTGGAGAGTTTGTACCTGCAGGTCTCTCTTCCAAGGATTGGAAAGTCTGTCATAATGTCTAGAGAATGAAAGGGGCAGGCAGAAGCTGGAAGGTTTTATTCCTAGGCTTGCTGGAAAACTCTCTGCTGCTGGAAGGAATTCAGTTAACAATTCCTCACCCCTTTGGCTTTGTTCAGAAATGGAAAAGATCCTTCTAGAGAAACAGGGGGTTCTTCTTGGACAGGTGCTGCACAACTGGGGACACTTTCAGTTGTCTGAGTTGTCTGTGATGCAGTCCCAGAAGATGGTCTGAGAGGAATAGGTGAGAGGAACAGGAGGAGCATGTTATCATGAAATTATAACAGGGCTAACATAACCTGCTCAGAACTTGGCTGCTTGTAATTATCCCACTCCCAACAGCCAGACTGGGTGATTAAGAGTTCCCTCTGTCAGCTCTGCACTGTGCCAGGTAGCCAGTGCTCAGTTCCTTGTTGGGGCTGCCAAATTCTTCAGGAAGGATCTCTCTGAAGAGTTGGTGAAGTGGAACATCACAGAAACATATGTGTCTTAAGTGACTTTCCATCTGGGCATCCCTTTCTTCCTTGTACAAGAAGTTACAAGAGTTTAATTAACACACTTTGGGGCCACTTTTGGTCAGCTAAACTGTCTGTGCTCAGACACTCAAGATACCTAAAGATAAGTGGCCAAACTGGCTTAATCTGAGAGCACAGTTTGCCCCAGCATAGTGACAATGTTTGGGCTCTGCACAGCTTCATTCACAGTCAGGGCTCAGAGGTACCTGCTGCAAAGAAAATAAAATGAAAACCAGCTTATTTCTCAAATAATTTTGTTTCTTCATGGGTTCTTTTGAGGTAGAAACCCTGGGAAGAAAAGTGTGTCCCACGTCTTGTAAATATTTTATTGATTACTCTTTCTTTGTGCTTGAAACGCAGAGCATTGGATGCTGAGAGAACAGTTTATTAAAGCAACAGGTTCTGAAGTGTAGAGCAGAATTTTAAAATGCTGTTATTTTCCTCAACAAACTGAAAAAGAATAATTGTGCACATTGAATGCAGTGATGTTAGAATAGGCTGATGTTTAGCTTTGTCGTTTTTATCATATCAATCATTGATGTGTCTTTGGTTTGAGATTTGCTTTTTGGCAGCAGCATTTTAATGGGACTGAAAATAAATAAAAAAACCCTTGCCATTTGGCATTAGAAACAAAAATTACTGTTTTTTCATGCTGGTCATTAGCTGAGAGAGCAGCTGGAACTTGAAATTCCTCCGTGTTCCTGTAGGAACCACAGAGCTGCACCCTCTGCCATGGTCAGCATGAACCAGATTGGGCCTGTTGCAAGAATAGCTTTTATCTGAGCATAAGAAAACTTCATTCTCTTATCCCTAATAGAATGTTTATCTAATCTATTATTATGAGGCTATTCAAGTGTGGCTTTTTAGAGAGAGAGAGATGGGGCAGCAGATAACTCCATATGGAGACTTGAGTGACAGTTGGGTTTTTTCATCTACCTGTGCTGCAGGTGTCAGGGTGTAAACAAGTATTGCTGGTGCCTTACTCAGTCGTTTGCCATCTGGGCATAAAATCTGCAACTCTGTAGTTCATAGTCCATGAGAAAAAGATATAAAACCTTGGTAATCTGACAAGTTGCTTTGTAGGAGGGTATTGGTTACACCTCTGGCCTCCTGTTTGTGGTGGTATTTGACCACAGTGTCCTGAGGGTGTCAGGGTAAGAGCTTTTTTTCCCGTGTGTCCTGTCAGCATTGCTCTTGGTTAGGCTAAGCTTTGACCTGCTGAAGGATCTCCTGTGTCCATATATTGAGGTATTTGAATCATTTTAATTACTCTCATTTGAGATTCAGTAGAAGCTCATACACTATAGCAGGCAAAGCAAGTGGCTGCTCAGCAGCAGTGCTGGCACTAAAAGCAGACTTAATAGCTGGAATTTGTGGCATCTGCTGAGAAGCTCCAAATGTTGAAATGTAGCACATGTATGCTCTAAATTTAGGATATTTGAGAACTGAAATAATTTGAGCTTGGCCAGTTAAATCCACCTACCAGAATCCCAGAGTTAAGCTGTTGTGTCTGCCATTCCCAGTGCTGTTTAGGTTCAGTGATGATGCCCATTGGTAGGATCATAAAAATCCCAGGGATAGAACCATAAAAAGCATTTGAAATTAGGAGATTTCACAGTCTTAAACATAAAATAGAAGAACAAGATGATTTCTTGTCTGGCTAGAAAGACTTCATTGCAACAGTTGTTTTCTTTAAATTCAGGGCACTTCTGTTGCTGGATTTCTCATATCTATAACCTTACATGGCACTATTTATTCAGTTATTTAAGACAAAATGCAAACATGGAACTCTTTGTGCTTTCCAGTAAAAAGCAGAAACAAATTCACTCACCATTGAAACTTTCTCTTCATTCTGCACAGAAGCTATTCAATGTTTTAAGACAAGAACTGAGGAGCAGAGCAGAGGCTCCTTGAAGATTTAGGTGAAATGTGTTCATTGAGCAATTTGCCATTAGGACAGAGTGATGTCTTCCTGCAAAATAATAATTCAAAACCTTTTTAAATGCCACAATGGCATCTATTTGATCCAGCAGCAATGTTACTTCTCCTCCTGAACTTTGATTAATGGCATTGGCACTATTAGGAAAGTGCTGTCCATTCATCCACAAATGCTACACCCTGTGGGCTTTGAATGCCCTTTATTTAAGCAAATGGACTCTTAAATTACATTATTAGGTGGAGTAGGCACCTGATTTTAGAGCACACGTTGCATTATTTTACCTGAGAGAGCTCCAAACCTGCATGTGTTGGTGTGTTCTTAGTGCCTTCATGCTAAATTAATTCCTGGAACATCTCAGATTCCAGGAATGTGAAAAGCTGAATGATTCCTTGGATTTTCATGAAGAAAGCACTGACATCAGCAGCAGGGTGACTGACGACACGCAGTGTCCTGGCTCACAGGAGTTTGACATGGCACAGGAATGTTACATCAGTCAGATCAATAGAAAAACAGGAGTTTCATCAACGTTTTCTTAGTCCAGAAAGGGAAAGAATCATCTTAGAATCATCTTTTTAACCTTGAAATGTTTTCTCTCTAGATACCAGTATTGTGTGTTTTAAAATGTCTTATTTGAAACACTAATTAGGTTTTGGCTTGTGCTGGGATGTAAATGGGAAACCTTTCCCTGTTTATTGTGAAAACCCCTTCGCTTCGGTAAGAATTGTCTTTGTTTAACTGAGCAAACTTTTCCAGCTATAATTAATTGAACAGCTCTCAGTATTCCAGAACTGCAGAAAAAAACCACATTTCTCTTCCTGGCTCTTTGCTCACACAGCTTTAACTCGGGAGCTCCGGGCAGTTTTCATGAGCGTGGCAACGTTCCGTGTCAGGATTTTACAACTGGGCCCTGAAAACGAGTTCAGTGATTGAATCTGGCAGATTGGTTTTGGCTCCAGAGCCAGCATATGCTTTTAGCATATGCACATTGGCAAATAGATTGAAGTCATAACTAAAAGGGCTGCTATCTCAATCCTGCTCCTGCTGTTGGGAATTACGTGTAATGGGCAAAAGAAATTGGGGAAGGAGGAGGCTTGGCTGTGGGTGGTGAAGAACCAGCTGACCTGACTCCTGGCAAATCTGCTTGCAGATAGCATGGGATATTGTTTTGTGTTGTTTTATTGTTGCTAGTTTGCCAGTGTAGCTGCTGGAATGCTCTGTAGGAGTTACCTCTTGGTTTTTCTGCCCACAGGATCAAGGCTGATCCAAGAATAGCAGACACCCCACTCTGGCTCTCTGCCTGTGTTTATCTCTGACTATCACCCAACGTGCTGCTACAGGCTCATTCCTTTCAAGCATGTAAATTGTGCTCATGTCTTGCTCCAAAATGTACCAGTTTTTCCCTTTGCTGCTGGAATTGTTGGGCATGGCAAGACTTTCCTGGGTCAGATTCCTCAGGGTGGGTCCTGGGTACCAGGACTCCACATGTTGGACTGGTTGGATCCTGTCTGGAAAGTGTTTTGTGCTTGCAAGCCAGGGCAGTCACCTTTATGTAAGAGTTGAGAAAGGCTTGGATCTGATATAGATGGCCTGGCCAGAGCCATTGTTGGAATCATGGAATCAGGATAATGGAATGGTTTGGGTTAGAAGGGGCCTTAAAGGTGATCTTGTTCTACCACAAGATCATCTTGTTCTACCCTGCCATGGGCAGAGACACCTTCCACTATCCCAGGTTTCTCCAAGCCCTGTCCAACCTGGCCTTGGACACTTCCAAGGATGGGGCAGCCACAGCTTCTCTGGGAATGTGTTGCAGGGCCTCACCACCTTCACAGGGCAGAATTCCTCACCAATATTCCATCTAACCCCGTTCTCCGGCAGTGGGAAGCCATTCCCCCTTGTCCTGTCACTCCTTGTCCAAAGTGCCTCTCCAGCTCTCCTGGAGCCCCTTTAGGCTCTGGAAGGGACTCTGAGCTCTCTCCAAAGCCTTCTTTCCTCCAGACTGAGCAATCCCAGCTCTCCCAGCCTGGCTCCAGAGCTGACGTGTTCCAGACCTCGGAGCATCTCCGTGGCCTCCACTGGACTCACTCCATATTAATTGAGGTCAGGCCTGCAATTAGGTCCAGACACATGGAAGAATAGTTCATCCCCCAAATTGTTTGCAGTAGTTCTCACCTTACAGAGAGTTTTAGGGCACCAAGGAGTTGGGAGCAGCAGCAGGAGCAGGATTGGTGGTTTCCCTTCCTCTGTGTTTCCTCCAAGTCCATCAGCTGTGTGTGAGGCTGGAGGGACAGATGGAAATCTGTCACATCCTTGACCCCATAACTGTGACCATATTGTCATAGTTAAACTATCTTGTATATTTTTCTGCCTCTTATCAACAACTGTATACATTTCAAGCTGGTTTTCATTGTTTTCTGCCTCTCTAGAAACATTCCTCCTGCCTCAGCTTTGCAGATGTTACAAATATGTTTTTCTAATGGGACACATGGCATATTCCAGAGCATCACCAGGCTGTTTCCAGGCTGAAAATGAAATCTTTTCCCTGTTGGTAAAGTAAAGTTTGTAAAATGTGATTACAATAAATAAACCATAGATTTAAGAGCTCTTTTTGAGTTTCATAGTGAGTTCCCAGTGATAACTTTGTGTTATTTTTTTTAATGAGCTCAAATTTAGTTTTTCCTTTGATTTGTAGCAACATGAAGTAAAACCTGTCTGATGCTGCACCTTATTTTTAAGTGTGGTTTACAAAGGATGGAAAAGGTGTTATTTCTCTCTGTGGGAAGAAGGATCAGAGCTGCCAGGTCTAGATTTAAAACCGCTCTTGTACCATTTTATATTCTCTAAGCAGAGGAAACTCTGAAGGCAGATTCAGTGGGGAAAGG
Organism: Trochalopteron elliotii; assembly: GCA_024734555.1. Taxonomy (NCBI): domain Eukaryota; kingdom Metazoa; phylum Chordata; class Aves; order Passeriformes; family Leiothrichidae; genus Trochalopteron; species Trochalopteron elliotii. Next base: position 265,482 of record JANPWX010000057.1, read on the forward strand.
ATCCCAATAAATATAATATTATCCAGATGACTTTCATTCCATTAGTGTCTGACTGCAGGATAAGGCTCTAAACTCGTGGCATAGCCAAGCCAAGGCCTTAGTAACTTGATAACGATCCACTAAAATTTGAGAACTCTTATCTTCTGAGATGTGAGCCAGTCATTGTTTTAAGGGAAGTCAAAAGAGCGTTTTTTTGGGGTCAGTTGGATGTGATTTAAGTTTCTTCTTCCTTTTCTCTAAGGATCTTCACTGTCTGCCTTGAAATATGTTGCACATATTGAGATGATCCTTGAATAGGGCCCAGCATGGTAATTCCTATTTTTTCTGTTGTAAATGTGGGAAGTTCTTGAACTTTGTGAAGTAATTTTGAATCTGTGAGGAATAGCTCCAGTCTGAAGCTGGTTGTATTTTGGAGCAACAATTCTGTGTTTCTTCTAAATCAACATCTCTGTTGTTATTTTATTCACATATAATTACATACTCTGAGATATATTTTTTCTCCCTGCTGCTTGAAGAGGGGTTTTAGTCCAAATTGTCAATATGCCACTATTTTCCACATCAGCGTGCCATGATTTGAGTTTTGGATACTCTGTTTACCTTCAGAATCTTTTGCCTTCTCCAAGCAATGAGACTTCACTCTGATTTCTTTTCGGCTCTGTTGCCATCCTTGGGATTTTTCCATCTTAGTGACTTTGAGCCATCGAGTTTGATTCCAGCAATAAATTTAAACGTCAGCTCACTGCACTAAAAATCTTTCCTTTTTATTTTTTAGTCCTTTGCAAAACCCCACACTGATCTTTAAAATTTGGGATTCTTCTCTGCAGGAGCCTCTGTATAGTTCCTGTAAGTCAAGTATGGGGAGTTACCCTGCTCTACCCCACTCTGACCATAAATATTGTGATATTTCCATGTGCTTTAGTTCACTCAGACCATTTCAAAGGCCTGGGGACAGGCAGGATGGGAGACAGTGCCTCAGGTCTCAGCAGGTCTCAGGCCCTGCTCAGGCTGCCAGGAGGGAGGTGAATTTTGCCATTCCCACCTGCTTCCATTAGGAGAGGATTTTCTTTCCGACTTTAGAAGAAGGAGAGCCTTGTTTAGAAGAACAAGGTTTTTCTTTCTTGCTGTTGCTGTCACTGTTGGCACCCGCTTTGTTTTGCTGTAGCAGAACAGAAGGCAACAAAAAATAGCAGAGAAGAGGTAAGTCAGCAGGGAAAATGTTTTATTCCTCCTTTTTCCCTCCAGGTTGGAGGGGGCTTTGAGCAACCTGGGCTAGTGGAAGGTGTCCCCTGACCATGGCAGGGGGGTTGGAACAAGATGGGGTTTTTTTCCGTGCCAAACCATTCTATGACTCTGATTTTTCAGCAGTCTTGTCACTAGATCCTCCTGAGTACACAGGAGGAGGAAGGAATGTGATAACATGGCTGGTTTTTGTGGGAAACACCACTGTCTTCACCTGAGTTAGCAGGTGCTCAAAGCAGAAGAAGGATGTTGTGATTTTCTATCTGCTCTGGAGTGCTCTCCTTTCTTTATACAGTTAACTTCCCTTTGCCAAAAATATCTTGATCCCAGTGTTCTTAGAAATCCCCAGAAGAGCCCACTTTGGGGAATGATTTCTTTGTGATGGATATCCCTGAAAATCTGTGATCCCACAGCTTCTCCTGGAGATGCTGCATGTGCTCTCCACATGCCACTCATGTCCAAAGCCATTCTAATGCAAGTACCTTTTCCAGGAAAAAGTTACCCTAAAACTTGCTGTAAATTCTCTGCCAAGTGCTGCTTGGCCTCCTAGGCTATGTCTAAATAAAACAACGTGGTTTAGCTCAAAGGAAGGGGGAAAGCCCATAATAAAGTCTGTTCTTTCTCAGAGCTCACCCAGCTCCAAGGTGATCCCCTCAGGAATGGAAGTGGCTGTCAATTCCAGATGGAGAGAATTTCAGAGAACTTAGGGGTGGAATATTGACAGCACATGACAGTATCAGACATCAGTGTGATGCTTCCCAAGGTGTACAGAAGAGGAGCAGTTCCCATTCCACTTCCCAGTCCTGTGCACGTTCCCAGTTAACGTTGGCATCACTCCAAAACAACTTCATGGCAAAAAACTGGGAAAAGCACAGTGGCATTGCATTTCTGAGAAAACTGAGGGTCTGTGTCCCCAGAGAGCTGCTGCTGGAATATGACAGTTTCCCAAGGCTGGATCACTTCATGTGTGGAATTTAATGAGCTGCCAAACGCTTCTAAATGTCAGAAAGACCAGAGGAAAATGGCACCGTGCAGAACATGGCACAGGCAGGAGCACAGAGACAGAAATTAATTCTTTAGCTTGCAGCATCTCCCAGTTAATTTTCCATGAAGGTTTCTCCCCTTCCCCTCCTGCAGTGTTTTCCAGACTGTGAAATGATCAGTGATTCCTTGGAGGCAGGTGGATGCCCAGGTTAAGGGCCACAGGGTTGAGAACTGCATTTTATTTTCTAGGAAATGAGTAATTTCATTTATTTTCTTAGTGCAACGTGACCTAGTGCTGGTGTTTCATTTCAGCTTCAGTCCTGGGATAAATGCTGCTTATCTGGTGCAGTGTCAGTTTGGTTCCTTTGTCAGGGCAAAGGAAGATAATGCTGTTCTCAGAGCATGATCAAGTTGGGAGAAAGGAAATAGTTGAATAAAAGCAGGGGGAAAAAAGTAAAAAGCCCATCCTCAAGCTAGAAATTTTGCAGAGAAACAAGGTTTTTTCAGCAAAATAGCAATTGAAGTGATTATAGTGACCCTTGATAGAATAAGGAATAATTTGTCCGATTTGCACAGCAGTGAGAGTTGGTGGGGTTTGGAAAATCAGGACAGCAGGATGAGAACATCCTTCCTGACACTGCTTTTTGCATTCCAGAGTCTGCTCCCCTTTGGACACAAGGGGAACCAGGCAGTCTGAGCTGTCACTGTTAAAGCCTTTGGAAAAATCTGTCGAGATTAAAAAAAGAAACAGAAGAGGGGGAAAAAAAGTCTCTCTCCTTGCCATTCCTCCCAAAGCAAGTTTTCCACATCCAAGGTCTGCTTGTGTGGAAGCCATTTATAACCCTGGCACATGTGGATTTTTTGCAGAGTGGAAATTTCTTCGGGATAGGTGTTATTTCTGGTGCAGACTCCGTGGCATTTGCTGCTGGCTGACCACAGGCTCTGGCTGCCCAGGGCCTTGAGTCAGTCACACCAGGGATTGATCAGGGACATGGTTCCATGCCCAGCAGTGTTCCCACCATGGGAGTGTCAGGGAAGCTGGGATGTGGCTTAAATCTTTATTTACCACAAAAGGTGGCAGATAGAATCTCTTGTAAGATGAGCTTTTCCAGCGCTCCCGAGTGTTCCCAATCTAAATATAATTTAATTCTGTGTTTAATTTTTGTGCTTTTAGCCTCCCTGGCCTGCCTCTCTGCCCTCATCACCTCTGTGAAACTTTGAATCCCATGCTAGAGGTTCTGCAGAGGACATAGAAAAGATAAATAATTAATTTTGGCTCTTAAGTACCTGCATTCAAAAAGTGTGAATGGCTCTTTTCCAGGCCTAAAAGTTGAAGTTCTCTGGAGCAGAGAATTTGCTGAAAGGCATTTCCCAAATGCGTGTTGACAATTCCTGCCCTTCCCTGAGGGAAGTCAATCAGCTCTGAATTGGATGAGCTGGAATGATTCATCCCATCCCTTTCAGAAAGTCTTCGGAAGGATGAGCTGCTGGGTGATTTTCAAAGTGGTGATTGTAGCAACCCTGATACTATTCTTTGACAGAGAAGTAAACTGGTAACAGGAGAAAGTCAATTAATGTCCTGTTAGAAACACCCTGGCCCTGGCAATGCAGGGTGGATGCGGTACTTAAAACACCTCTGGTTTTGCAGATGCTCTTTCACAACCCAGAAGAAAAGGAAGAGAAGGGGAAGAGGGAAAAATAGTGGGTGTGTTTGTAGAGTGATAATGGCAGCGTTTCAGGGTGTACCTTGCAACTGGGAAAATGAGAACAGCACATATATTTACAGAGTGGAGTTACGCCGGCCTGAAGGGTGTTCAGAGTCGTGATAAAGGGAGTTCTGCTTGCAAATCCCATTATGAATAAATGGTTTCTGACGGGATTGGTGCAGCTCACTCTTCCTGCCCTCGCACATGTACACAGGCACAGCTTTGAAAATGCCTTTCATGGCTTCAGCTGCTTTCATTATTGCTCAGATCAGTTCATGTTCCCTCATATATATCTTTTTCTCTCTGAACTTCGTAAAGGAATTGATCCTTTCTCCTCTTAGTTCTTTTCTTTTGAATGGTTAAATGGAAAAGGCTTTTTTTTTCCACAGCGCTAATGAAGTCGTTACTGGGAATGGCTGAGGTGTTTTCATTACAGCTGGCACTTGCAAGCCTTCCACTGGGGTGACAGGTATCCTTGGGGAAAAATCAAGCAAAATAGATCAGTCTGGCTGTATATTGAGAGGGTGGATGAGATATGTTGTGTATGAGAGTATTATGGTAACTATACATTAATGTGTAATCTCAGTGCTGCGTTCATTCTTACAGCAGGAGTAAGGGGGGCTAATCACGAGCTGGTGCTGCTGTTGCTACCTTATTTATATTCCTTTATTGCCTTGCAGCCCTTCATATTGTGTAAAACCTCATTGTTCCACCAGTTCTGTGGTCTGGAGGCTCAGGGGAGGCAAAACTGAGGGTCAGGTGGGCAAAACTGAGATCTGCATAAGAAAGGCAAAACGCAAAAATCCGTGGAGATAGTAGTAATGTAAAGAACTAGGTTTGAAGCTGCAAACAGTCAAGGATATATTTAGTGTTCCTAGCAGAGGAGCATAAAAACAATAATAAATAATAAGTAATCTTGTGCCTATGGATTGTTTAGAATAACAGACATTACATAAACCGTTCCGGTGACCGAGGCTGAGCAGCTCCTTCCTGTGTGACCTTCTAGTCCAGTTCCCTTCCCCTCGGGTGGGGTTTATCCATGCCCTTGCACGCCCAGGAAACCCACACGGTGTCCTGCAGCCTCAGCCCTTGTTCCATGATGGATTTCTCCCCTCCCTCCACAGCCCCTTCATGCTGCTGCCGCCGCTGATGGAGTGGATGCGGGTGGCCATCACCTACGCCGAGCACCGGCGCAGCCTGACCGTGGACAGCGACGACATCAGGCAGACAGCCAGGCTGCTCCTCCCGGGGCTGGACTGCGAGCCACGCCAGCTCAAGTACGTGGGATAAGCTTTGGAAAGCTCCTCCAGCTCCTCCTAAAGTCCTCCAGTCCTTTAGGGCTTCCTGAAATGTGCTTTTACTGCGTTTCCCAGGAGCCAGATCTCACTGTGCCGTAACGGGCGATACACGTTTAACCTTCTGGTGCTTCCAGAGATAAAGGAGCTTTGGCCAAATGCTGCAGCTGGGGCAGAAAGGTTTTGTCTTTCTGAAAGTTAAACATGAAATATGACTATCTGGACTATATGACTAAATTTTCTGTCCTTCAGACTTAATTGCAAGATTATTCCTTGCTTTATAAGATAGCTTGAATGAAAGATCTAAACTAGCGAAAAAAAAGTTGATTGAAGATCGCATAATTTGATCCTTTAAAGCAGTCATTTTGTATCCAGCACATTCAGAGGGAAAGAAGGTCTTGAAACTGTTTTGTTTGTTTGTTTTTTGTTTGTTTGTTTGTTTATTCCTGGCTTGCCGTGGGATAGGAACAATTGTGCAAAGGCAAATTCCATCCCTTCAAAAAAACCTCTGTTTTTCTGAGGTTTGCTGGATTTCAAGTGGAGTCATTTTACTTCACTTTTTTTTCTTTACAGAAATCTTCTTTTTCTCTTTCTTCTTACTCTTATATATTACATCTTATTCTGGGTGATACTGTAGATTGTGATACCAGTTAGAACAAGATTATGGTAGGGTTTTATATGGGATTCATCCTGGATCTCCTGTGTGAGGTGATGAGTGCTCTGCTCCTCTGGCAGGCTGTCCAGGCTCTCCAGAGGAGGATGGCTGTGCTGAAAGCATCTCATTTATCAGAGGAACTTGGCAGACTGATATCTCACTCACTGAGAGTTTGCTCAAGGGCCTGTGCTGGAAACCAGGCGGGTACTGTGGAAGGCATTCACCCCAAAATAACATCAAAGGGCTGAGCCTGCCAGTGCCAGCCTCCAGTTGGGAAGTGATCCTTCAGTGAAGGAGACACACTTCCAGGTCTGGAATTCAGAAGAGTCTGAGCAGACAGACAGAGGATTTACAGTAATCCCTGGGCTCCTTCCAGATGACATAGAAGTTGTTCTGATAGTCATCTAAAGGATAAGGATTTAGTAGATCTTCATAGAAATGTTAAAGTGCTTCATTTAATTGAGTTGCTGGAAAAGTGTTTTGGGTGTTCCCCTGCCTAATTTTGATTTTTTTAATATTATACTTTCAAAAAAAATCGGTATTTTTTGCCCAGAAAAGACAAAGGATCCATATATTTTTTTTATGGTATGGGCACCATCCAGGAGTTCTTCTGTCTTTCACAGACCTGAATGCTGCTTCAGTTCCTTCCGGAGACTGGATGCTAAAGCTGCTACTGAGAAATTCCAGCAGGATCTGGGCTTCCGGATGCTGAACTGTGGGAGGACAGATCTGATCAACCAAGCCATCGATGCACTGGGCCCTGAGGGGGTGAACACCATGGATGATCAGGTGTGCCACAGAACAAACCCTCACAACCCCAAAATTCCCTGCATCAGCAGCTCGCTCCTTCCTTTCCACGTGGCAAATCAATATCGGGTCGTGTTTGTTGCCTCTCCAAGGGTTTTCTAATTCCAGCTCGTGTTTTAGGCTGAAAATGCATCCCTTAAAACACAGAAAAATACTTCCCTGCTCTCATGCCACCCCACGAAAAAAAAGTCCCATTAGAGCCCGGGGTGGATTGTTTATCAGCTGGAATGTCTGTTCCTTGGATGGGCTGTCTCAGGCACTGATGGCAGGCAGATTAACACAGGGGCAGTGAATGGAAAGTCTGATACGTGCTGAGAGGATGTCAAAGCAAAGTGGTTTCTTTTCCAGTGACACTCCCCTCTGGCTCAACAGCCCAAATCCTGGCTGGGTCAGTGAGGAGTGACCAAAAGGTGTTTTTGTTTCATGGCTTTCAGGCTCAGAGCAGTTTGGAATATAAGAAACAGCGCTGAGAACCCCACCCCAGTGGCCTGGTGTCAGTCAGTGTTGGATTTGCTCACAGTCCATCATGCTGATGTGTCTGTTTATCCATTTTTAACTGTTCCCTGCTCAGCTACACTGAACCATAGGGACTTGGTAGTCCTGGGAGTTTCTGGCTGCTTCTGCTCGTGCTGTCAGTCCCATCAAGTAACAGCAGAGTCTGTCCTCTGGGGCATCATTCAATGCATGGAATTAGCTTTTAATTTAAAAAAGGAGGGGGGTAAAAAGCCACCTCTCCTAAATAAACACTCGTTATAGCTGTCACAGTGAGGAGAATGAGCTGTCACATCTCTGGAACAAGAGGCTATTGAGCAGTGGGAAGGGTTTATGTTCAGGTGGAGAGCTTTTCTCACAGCCAGCATTTTACTGCAGTAGCATTTCAGTCCCAGCTCTGAACCTGGCACATCTTCCATGGCTCTTCCCACCATCCTACAGTTTTAAAGGAAGTGTGGATGTATACACAAATAGTAGAAACTGCTCCTGGACATATCTGGGTCTGTAGTTGCCTTATTTACAAATCCAGTACCAGGAGCTTTGTGATCACTGGGGTGGGTATCTCATCATAGATACTCACTTCAGTAAAGTGACTGAGGTGACAGACTTTTATTATGAAGGTTTCCCACTTCTTCTTTATATTTTTTTAAGTTAAGTTTTTGCAGTTCCTGCTCCTGTAGCCCAGAGACCTCTCATTCTCTCAAAGATTTTATCGTGGTTTGCATTATGAGCCACTGTGCCCCAAGACCACAGACACTGGTGCCAGGACTGTCACTTCTCGCTGCAGGATGTTCCCTAGCTCTCATCCAGCCAGCAGACTGGGAGCTGTCTGGCTTTTGTCAGCTGTGGGCAGCTCCTTGGGAAGTTTGGGGAGTTTCTGGTGTCACTCGTTGACGTCCTATCCTGTGGGTGGGATCCTCTTGCCAGCCCTGTTGTGAGCGGGGCAGCCCTGTCGTCTTTGCCCCTCAGAGAGTGTTTTGGCACCAACAAAAAGGGCAGGACAGGCCCCCTCTGGAGACATTGTTGCTTGGAAATTCTCCACTTGACTCTGGAGCAGCTCAGCTTTGTGTCCAAGCAAGTGCCTGCATGGCACTGCCAACTCCAGGCAGAGTTAAATCCAAGTTCTGGGAATGAACTCTGCCATAGCTGGAGTAGGAAACCAAAGCTGGACTTTGCCACCAGCTTGATTTCCTGCTTTTGGAAAAGAGTAAGACAAAGCCAGATGCCCAAACTTGGGAAAACTGACTTAGGCACGACAGAACTACTGAATAATTGAATGCAAAAGCTTTAGATCCAGGTTTGGATTTTGACCACTCCCAGGGTGTGAGCATGTCCAGGGTGTTCAGACCCACTTGTCCATCTGTGTGCATGGAAATCTGTGGAAAAAAACCTCAGAATGTCCCCTCAAAAGTTGAGTTTGGAGCAGGACCCTGTGTTCAGTTCTGATGGGGACCAAGAAGCACGCTGGTTTCATGGGATTGGAGATGTTCAGGAAAACAATCTCTTCTTCCTTTTGCAAGGAGCAAAGCAGAGAGTGCAAAACTAATGTTAAAAATTTTGAAAAGGACAACATAAGTTTATACAGGTTTTAGAACCCTGACTGGGGGTTTGTGCCTGCAGACCTGCATTTTGAATTCCCAGTTTATTTGTCTATAATGAGTGTGGAGCCTCCCAAGCCCCACAACAGCCAAAATACCTCACCCAGAGAGAATCTCACCCAGAAATATCTTCGTGAATAGAAGTGCCCCAGAGCAGGAAGCTGGGAATTGTGGCTGCTTTGAAAAGACACCTTTGCAGAGGCAAGAGCAGGACTCCTGTGCGAGAGATGTAATTCCGTTTTACAGTACAGCTCCCATTAAGGATGAAGCTCTGTTATTGCCCACTGAGCAGCAGAGATGCTGCCTGTAAAAAATTCAAATGCTTGTAATAATTAAGGGGAGGGGGCAGGAAAGCTGTGGGATGTGAGCAGGAATGGATTTTACCAGGCCATTTCCTTTCTGTCCTTGGCTACTTCAGGAATGAACTCCATAAGTAAGGCTCATTTTTCTCATAATTCATCTCTGAGCCGTCATGGTTTACTGGTTAAGTAGAGGGAGGGAGATTTATGGGATTGAAATGCTGAAATATTGAGGCAAATAGGATTTTAGCAATGGGGAGAAGTTGCCAAATAAATTCATCTTCTGTATTTTTGTGTTGCTTTCTGCCTTCAGTTCATTTGGCTACAAATGAGCCAAGAAATGGCATTTCTTTGTTGGCAGCCTTGGGAAAGCTGGAGAATTGTGGACAATACAGGGCTAGGATTTTCAGTGATCCTTTTTGTGTTCTTTCAGCCTTGTCCAGTGATCTTTTGTCCAGGTCATTTTCCAATCTCAGTTGTGCCTACTCTGCATAGAAATCAAAAAATGCTTTATAAACATATGTATGCTGTCCCTGTACACACTTTGTACATTAAGATTCAAACTCACTGTGCCCATGACTTTGTCACTGTTGATAGGGATAAAAATATAACTTTGTTTTTATATTTTGTTTCCTTTCTGAAGGGGATGACCCCCCTCATGTACGCCTGTGCTGCTGGAGATGAAGCCATGGTCCAAATGCTTATAGATGCTGGAGCAAACTTAGATATACCAGTGAGTAACCCTCTGCCCATAATTACCCATCTGTAAACTAACAGGAGGAGTTCTGAAATCTCTCCTAGCAACTGAAGGCTTCAGTCCTGGAAGCTTCAAGCAAGTCATTTCTCTCAGGAACCATCGCTTCAGGGATTTGGGAGGGAGGAGAAAACCTTCAGAACCTCTTGGAGCACTCAGTGGCTCCAATTAAGATTGGTACTGGCAAGTCTAATGGGCACAGGGAGGGAAGGAGCTGCCACAGGGAGAAACCAGCGAGCCCATTAAGAAGTCCCAGGGGATGGGGCAGAGCGAGTGGTGGTGGCAGTGTTCTCTGAGTGGCCCAAGTCCCCATCCCCTGGGCTTGTCACTCTGGGAGGAAGGAGCCAGTTCTGTCCAAGGCAGGGGATGAGGGCAGGAAGGCTGCAGTGGGTAAGGAGTGCCTGCTTCCCTTCTCCAGGTGCCCAGTGCCTCCCCACGATTCCCCTCGGTGCATCCCGACAGCCGCCACTGGACTGCCCTCACCTTTGCCGTGCTGCACGGACACATCTCCGTGGTGCAGGTAGGATTCCAGCTGGGAGTCCTTCCAGGGGACACAGGGGACTGAAATGCAGCACTGTCAGCCTTCCTGAGCCTCCTAAAAACCAGTGAAAAAGCTGTGTGTTGTTTCAGACAATGAGAAGGAAAATGGTGGTGTAACTCCTAGCAAGGCCTTGATAATAAAACTCAGCGTGTTTCCATATTTTTCTTTGGTTTCAGTATTGCTCCAAGGCTCACTGGTTCCAAAACAGTGCTGCACAATCATTTCTTTAAATAAACTAGTGCTTCACAAGGAGTGGTTGCAGGTTGGCTGGCTGATCAGGAGCTTTATAACATTGGCTGTTAATTGGTTAATAAATTTACATGTGCAAAAATCCAGTATGTGCTGCTTTCTGCTCTAATGGCAGCAAATCTTCTATAACTTCCTTCATAATCCTTGAGAATTGCATGAGGAAGACTTAAGCTGTTGTGGGATTTGAGCCTGTGGCATCCTCCCTACTCCCTTTTCTGTGGAGTTATCACAGGGGGTAGCAGGATGGGGTGGAGCCCCAGAAATGCTACCCAAACTTCCAGGGGAATGAAAAACTGATCATAACAGACAATCAGTTGCTGTTGAATTTAATTTACCTTCTGCTCAAAGGGAAGGAATAATAATAAAAAAAAGATGTAAGTAAATGGAGGCTGCACACACTCATCTTTTGTTTGTGTACATTTGTACATAATTATAAAGATTAGATTGCACCTGGCAAACTGCCCAGGCAGCCTTTGGTATTCCAGAGGTTGGACAGCCTTAATTTATGTGTAAGATACAAGTTTGATTCTCCCAGGAGATGAAGCCAAGTGTATCAGAACTCCTGTTGTGTACTGCAGTGCCCACAATTGTGGAAGCATGGAATATCCTGGTGGATACACACACACACACAGGGCTGATCCTCCCTGCCTGCCCCCGCCAGTGCTGCTCTGGGTGCTCCAGAGCCTTCTGCCAGCCCCACCTGGCCATAAAACATCCCCATCACTCTGTAACCTTCTCCCCTTCACCTGGGAGGGGGCTCCTTCCCTCACAGCAGTTCAGTGAAAGCAGGTTCTGTGTGACAAATCCCTGCAGCTCCCTACACAGGCTCCACAAGGTATGACCAGCCTGGTAGTTCCCTGGGGGAGCAGCCCTGCTTCCTGTGCACAGCATGGAGCTAAGATGGACTTCTGTGATTGCAGAGCCCTTTGGAGTTGGGAGATTCCAATTGCACAGCCACGACTATAAAGGAGATTAAAAAAGGAGGTTGTGCTCTCTTTGTGTGTGTGCCCTCCTCACTCTGAACCCACTGGTTCTCCTTTCTGACACCCAGCCCTGGCTGTTTTGTCCTTCTGGATTGCTCTTTTCCCACCTGCCTGTCTCTGCTGTGCCCCTTGCAGCTGCTCCTGGATGCTGGTGCCCACGTGGAGGGCTCTGCCGTGAACACTGGGGAGGACAACTATGCCGAGACCCCGCTCCAGCTGGCCTCAGCTGCAGGTGAGCTCCCCGTGGCCTCAGCACTCTCCATCTCTTCCTGCCACCAGCCTGATGGGCCCCAAGTATCTGTTTTCCAACTTGTCCCATGCTTGACTCCTCCCCAGAGCCCCCACAGCAGAGCTGATGGCACCAACTCCTTCACAAAGCACCGTCAAGGAACATAAACCAGCCCCTGTCTAGTCTGAGCATGTCTGTGGGCCTAAGCAGCACCCAGATGTGAAAAATTAACAAGTTTCCATTCAGCCTGGGGAAAAATAACTGTCATATAAAGAAATTTGGTTTATTAATGTATTAAATGCAGGTAAAAAATTCTGCATTTCTTCTAGCAGGCTGTCAGGAGTTGAGCATTCTGCGAATGAGTCTCTGCTGGCCTTGTTTGTCGACACTTTTCACCTCAAAGTGGCTTTAGATTTTTTTTCTTTTGTTTCTTTCTCTGTTATTTTTGTGCTTTTATGAAGATGAGTAGCTGGCTTGCTCTGCTCCAAGCTTTATGGGAGGGATAAAAAGGCCTCCTCCCCTCCCAGTGGCACCCAGTGCTGGATCTCCTGCCACCACTCCCTACTCTATCTAATGGGATTGGAGCCAGAGAGTCCTGCCTGCAGCCAGTCCTGTGTTTTATCCTTTTATGCTCCAGAGAGGGACCATCCTGATGTCTCTGTCCTTTTTTCCCCAGGGAATTACGAGCTGGTCAGCTTGCTGCTCAGCAGGGGTGCTGATCCACTCCTGAGCATGCTGGAAGTCAACGGGATGTCATCGTCACTCCACGAGGACATGAACTGCTTCAGTCACTCAGCAGCACATGGCCACAGGTAATGAATGCTCTGTTCCTGCTCAGAACAGGGTTTTTTCACACTCCTAAGTATTGCTGTGTGTCCTGTGTGGGTTTGTGACCCAAACCCTGTGTATGCAGTTCAGCAGATGGGGTTAAGACTCTCCTGACAACAAAGAACTTTGTTTGCTGTTTTTTATTCTTACCCTTGCTGGTCTGGCTCTGCAGCACTGAGAGTGAGCTGGTTTTAGGCCCTACGTCAGCAGACCAAGTCCCACCTAAGGGTAGATTATGAGATCCTAGTTCATCTTCTGAGATGGAATCTAATCAAGTTGAGGTGGCAGAAATGACCTACAGCAGTGTCTGGGTGTCTGCATCTCTGTTTTTTGGATGGCCAACCAAGGGGTGAATCATTAAACCAGCCAGCCTGGGCTCCCCAACCCTGTTTTCAGGGTAGTTCTTCAGAAATAAGAACCTGCAAGCTGCAAGTTTCTTACCTGCAAGCTCCTCGAGAAATCTCTGTGTTCCCAGAAAAAATGTTACTGAAATTCAAGGCTTGTTCTGCCATAGGATAGGATTGGGGTGATCCTAAAGCTGTGTCCTTAGATAAGCTGGATTTAGCCCCAGGGAGTGGTGTGGGTGCAAGGAGAGCACTGGCTGGTGGCAATGCAGCAGCACAGTGAGTGTTGGGTGGCCCTGCTGGGCTGGGAAATGCGTGGAGCAGCTGTCCCCAGCTGGCTGAGGGACACCAGTGATGCAAACTCCCCAAACAAGACACAAACAAGAAAGTCTCTTTCTCGCATCTGCCGTGTGAAATTCCAAACAAACCCACCATGTGAGGAGCACAGGCCGTGTTTTTTGCCCTTGCTGTGGGGCGCCAGTTTCCAGGCTTTGGGGTAGAGAAGGATGAGTGGTTTCTGTGCTGCTCCACAGCGCCAGCTGCCTTTGGGAGGGAAATTATTGTTTGCTGAGCTGGATCCCTAACCCCAAATCCCCACAGTGCTGTGTGAGTTGTTGAAATTTTGCTTGTTGGTGAGTGAAACCTCTCGTCCCTGCCCAGGAACGTCCTGCGCAAGCTGCTGACCCAGCCCCAGCAGGTGAAGGGGGACGTGCTGTCCCTGGAGGAGATTCTGGCTGAGGGGGTGGAGAGTGACACCTCCAGCCAGGGCAGCTCCAGCGAGGGGCAGGTCCGGCTGTGCAAGACACGGATGAAGGCTCTGCAGGAGGCCATGTACTACAGCGCCGAGCACGGATACGTGGACATCACCATGGAGCTCAGGGCCCTGGGTGAGCCCTTCCTCCTCAGCACTGTGCACATCAGGCATAAAAACCTTCCTTTCCTCCCCCTGTCACTGAGAAGAGCGACAACTCCCACTGCAGAGCTATCTAATCTAAATTTTGAAAGTGTTTGAGGCTCCCCATGAGTTTGGTTTTGTTTTGTTTTTTTGTTTTTTTTTTTTTCAAATTCCTGCTGTTCTGAGTTGTCCCTCACTCTTGGTTGGATCCTCTGTTCCCACGTATCAGAAGTAAGGGGCATCTCTCCCTGTCAAATACTGACAGCTAAAATTCAGTGTTTGTAAATGATTTCAGGTGAAGGAGCAATCCTTCTCAAGGCAGGAGAGAGAAAAGCTTTGAAGCTTCTGTGTAACCAGGAGAAAAGACCTCACAACACAGTTGTGTGGCATTACGTGTCTTTACAACTTCAGTTGGAATTTATTTTGTGGTTCTGACACACTAACCATGAAGCTCAGAACAAAACAGGGAGTCTCTGATCCTTGAAAATCAGCAGAAATTTCCAATTTATGATCCTGGTGCAAATCCTTTGTCACTTGATCTGTCAGTGACCCAGTTCAGTCACCTTTAATATCAAGATAAAAACCTGTCCGCTGCTAGGATGTAGGTAGAGCTACTTCAGTGCTGCCAAGTGTTAGTAATGGGAGCAGGATAATCTCCTCACTTCAAGAAATCATCTTTCACTGTCCTTTTTTCCTGTGGCTGCAGGAGTGCCCTGGAAGCTCCACGTGTGGATCGAGTCCCTACGGACAACCTTCTCCCAGTCCCGCTACTCGGTGGTGCAGACCCTGCTGAGGGAGTTTGTTACCATCAAAGAGGAGGATTACAACGAGGAGCTGGTCACTGAGGGGCTGCAGCTCATGTTTGACATCCTCAAAACCAGCAAAGTGAGTCAGAGTTCTGTAACTGTGTCAGAGCTGACTCTTCTGGGGTTTTGTTGTTGCTGTGCACAACAGGAACGAGGGAATGGCTGGGCAAAGTCCCTAGGGGTTATGGCATGCAAATGGCCCTGGGAGCATTTAACTAAATTCATAAACAGCCCCCAGACAGTCCTCAAACACACACCTGGGGGAAACTCTACAGCTCTTTATACCTCCATAACTCCACAGATATTGTAGTTCAGCCGTCATTTAAAGCTTTTGGGGGGGTTACTCCTGTAGGGTGCAGTTGCTGTAAGCCCCAAGTGAGCCCTTACAGCACATTTGGAATCTGCTCAGTGTCCAGTTGCTGATCCCTGTTCCATCCTCCTCACAGAACGAGTCCATCAACCAGCAGCTCGCATCCATCTTCACCCACTGCTATGGCAGCAGCCCCATTCCCAGCATTCCTGAACTCCGAAAGACTCTGCCAGCTCGGCTGGGTAAGGTGCTCACCTGGGCACTGAGCTTCTTCTGATTGCTGCTGGGTTGTTTTTTTTTTTTTCTTTTTGTTTTATTATTTGTTTGTTTGGATTTTTTTTCTGAAAAGCGTGCGCAGTTAAAAAAAAAAAGTCACTTTTTTTTTGTCCCTTTACCCAACAGATCCTCACTTTCTGAACAATAAAGAAATGTCTGATGTAACTTTCTTAGTGGAAGGAAAGCTCTTTTATGCACACAAAGTCCTGCTGGTTACTGCATCTAACAGGTGAGTCACTAACCAGGGGCACAATGAATCCAGCCATGATTATCCCTGCAATCATGTGGGGTAGTTGGAGTGTATATATCCAGCCATTCCCTGCCTTCCCATTCCTTCTCCCAGAGTTTGCAGAGAGAGCTGCACTTGCTCCAGCTTTCCTGGAATCTCACACTGGCCTGGTGCACTTGCCTTTAACAGTCTCTTTCTCTGTTCTTGGCATAGTGACAGGGTTTTCCACATATCACAGGGTGGGATTAGATCAGATCCAGGCAATTTACAGTTTTAAATTGTCCCTGAACTAATCATCATTAAGTTGAAGGAAATGTTTTACTTTTCAGTGTGTAAAGAACTAGGAGGGATCTTTACTTTCCCCTTGCTGTTTGTGATGAGTGTGTGACACACTAATACAGTTAAATTACATATTTTCAATTAAATCTCTTTGAAACCATTCCCAGGTTCAAGACACTAATGACCAATAAAACAGAGCACGATGGCCACGGCAGCAAGACTGTTGAAATCAGTGATATGAAGTACAACATTTTCAAGGTATGGGACTTGATTCCACTTCTTCTTTATTCTTTTTCATCTTCTCAACTACTTGGAAGGTAAGACAAACCCAAGTAGTAGTATCATAAGTAGATAATAAGTAATACCATAATTAGATAATCTTACAAGTAGAAATGGAGTACCTTTCAACAGATCTGAATTTCAGGAGATTTTTGAAATACCCTTTTTCCAAAGTTCCTGCCTCAAAACAGAATCCTCCAGTCTATATTCTGACTTTCTTCCTAGGCAGCTGACTCCTCCATAAAGCAGGAGAAACTAGTCTTCTACTGAAAAGTAGTTTTATACTTCTAACACACTGTTTTTATACTGTTTATAGTACCATTTTCACGCTTTGCTAAGCAAAAAGTAACTTATTTGCAGTAGGTGTATTGCCAGGCTTCATATTAATTCAAATCAGATGATGAGAACTCAGTGGTATCCCTGGATGAGAACTCAATGGTATCCCTGTCAGGAATGGCTCAGAACTGAGAATTCTGCTTTGCTTTTATGACATTTCCATTTTTAGTGGAGGAACAGGGAGATGTGAAGTGCAGAATAGGTCACGTAGCTGTTTCACTAAAGGGTTGAGGCTTGCTTTTTCTCTTTTTTTAAGCAAACAAACCTGGTCTGTTGGTCAGCAGTGCTGTTATCTCACTAGAGGGAAGTAAGCTGACCATGAGAGCATCTTTGTTCTGCTTGTAAGGAGCTGCACAAGTTTTGTGTTGGATAGGTGACATCCAAATTTTGCACCTCAAGCCACAACAGAGAAGAAAATTTACCTGAGTATTGAAGCAAGCTTCCTTAACAGCATTTGTACATCACAAGGTTTCTAGAGATTAAACTTGTTGTTAAGTGGAGAGAGACAAATCAGAAAGAATTGAAACAGTGAAGTATTTGACAATTTGATGGTAAAATACAGTCAGATGGGTTAAGGAGAGGCAGGCTCAGGTAGAGTGGAGGATGCTGAGCCACCAGAGATGTGTGTCCTGCTCAGGGCTCTGCTGGGAAGAGCTTTGCTTTCAGGTAACTCTGTTATACAAATAAGGCAGTCTTTCAAGGAGCAGTTTTAAGGCAATCTTAGAAGGAGTTAGTTTTGTTCCCAGCCCTGTTAGCAGTGGCAGGCAGAGCTTGCAAGCCCCACACAGCACCCAGGACACTTCTGTTCCAGCACCAGATCCATCCCCTCCCCTGACACTGCTTGGGCTGGGGGTGGGCGCATGCAGATCAAAGAGCAGGAGCTGCCTCTTGCTCTCCCTGCAAACAATTAATGCCTTTTCCTCCGGGCCTGGTGAGGGGCTGGAAGCTGATTAGAAGCCCAGCAGGGAAGGCAAGTGGCTGGGAGGTCCCCGGGACACTCAGGCTGGGCTTGCTGGCGGCTCTGCGCGTGACCGGCCTGCCAGGCTTCACCAGCCCGGATCCCAGACAAGGACAGTGGTGTTGCTCAGAGACACACTGTCACCCTCAGCCCAAAGCCCCCAGCAGGGCCCTTTTCAGGGCCCAAGAGAGAAAGGGACTGTTAGAAAGCAGCAGATTTGCCACGCTAGGGAGTGAAAGAAAAGCCACCAGTGGAGGTGAGAGCCGGCACAGGACACGATTCCCGTCTGCTCAGGAAGGGGAGCACAGCCATCAACAAACAGCCCCTTGTGACTGCAGTGATAACTTCATGCCTGGCCTTCTTCCCATTCCAGATGCTGATGCAGTATTTATACTATGGAGGGACAGAATCCATGGAAATTCCCACCACTGATATCTTAGAGGTGAGAGAGCTTTTTCTTCCAAGTCTTGCCAAGTGCGCTGGGGCATAAAACAGAGTTGAAAGGCAGAATCCAGGAGCTAACAGCAGGCTTCCATTCAGTCCAGGAGCATACTTAATGCTTGGAAATGAGCTTAAAAGTCTCAAAACATCACTGCTTGGTGTTTCTGTGTGGTGGTGATGGAAAGGAGAGCAAATGTGCTTGTGGGAGGGGCTTTTGCTAGGAGGGGAAATGTGTCAGTCTGTCACTTCAGCACGGAACAGCCTTTTTGTTGTTTCCTGAGGACTTGGCCATTAAAACAGGGAGTCAGAGACTCTTCAGAGGGGAAATCATCCATCCTATTTGCCTTGCCCAGGCCTTTGAAGCCTCATGATCTCAAATAGCCTCTCTCTTGTCCCCATAGTTGCTGTCAGCTGCCAGCCTGTTCCAGCTGGACGGCCTCCAGAGACACTGTGAAATCCTCTGTGCCCAGACCATCAGCATGGACAACTCTGTCAACATCTATAAATATGCAAAGGTAGATCCAACCCCCCTGGTTTGAGAATCCCAGTGAGCAGCCTGTGTGCTCCTGATGGTAACTAAAAGCCCCACGTGGGCACCCTCCCTGCAGGTAACTCCCACCCAGCCACAACACCAGTGAGATGATTCTCAGCTCCAGGCTGGAAAGTCCTGCACAGCCCCGATGTGTTTTCTTGTTTGAAGCAATCATGGATGAAATGCATGGGGGATCCCTGCAGAGCAGGGGAGAGCTGCCTTAGCAGGCTGATACAGCAACATCAGTAAATCCTGAGGGATTCAGATCCTGGGAGCAGCGGGGGCAAGTGATCACAGCACAGCAACTACCAAATAAACCCTTTCCTAGCACCCCTGCTGCTAGAAAACACTCTTTTCAGCTCCAAAAGGAGCATAAAGTCTGTTGTGTGACAGATCTGCACCTCTGCAGCAATACTCTGCAGAGAAATACTCTGCCCTTCCTGGAATTTTGCAGGATCAGATCCCTTAACAAGGAAAAAACTGCACAGAGGGCTGGCAGTGGTTTTTTTTTTTTACTGTGTCTGTTGTGTCCCACTGATGCTTTTCAATTTCTCTCACATTGGGCTGGTTTCTTTCAGACCTAAAATTTAACAGTGTGCAGTGGTAAAATGGGGAAACAGCATTCCCTACTGGCCATTATGTGCTTTTCCTTAAATTACTATTTGCACAAAATTCCCAGGAAGAGGCTGTGTTTGCACAGAGCTTTTTAATATTAAACTTGAGTTGTTCTCGTTACTGATCCTGAAGGGAAAGGAGGCAAATCCCAGCCAGAAATCCCCTCATGGTGGTTCAGGAGAGCAGCATCTCTGTTCTCCTGCATTCAGCCCCTCGTTGTGGGGATGAGGCTCCCGTCCTGTGACCCGTGTCCTGATTGCCCCGAGCCCTGCTCACCATCTGCCAGCACAGCAGCCTTGTTGTGTGTTGTGGCTCAGCCAAACAGGTACCTTGGCCACCTCATCAGCCAGCTGCTCTGCTGCAGGAAGGGAAAGGGGCTGGGAGTGCAGGCCAGCAGCCCTGCCAACAGCAGGCCAGCAGGGGAAGGAATTAAAAGAGCCTGGATGCCTCCCTGCTCAAGCCTGTGCCTGCAAAAAGCACTGGGAGAAATGATCAAAGTCCTGCCTTCAGTGCTTTTCCACTGTTACTCCTGTCTTTTAATGTTTTCTAAGAGACAAAAAGGAGAAGAGCGTTAGGAATGAGATGCTCAGGGTGTGTGACAATGCAGAAGGGGTTAACAATCCTGCTGTCTTCCTCAGATTCACAATGCACCAGAACTGGCCTCATTCTGCGAGGGCTTCTTCCTCAAGCACATGAGCTCCCTGCTGGAGCAGGACTCGTTCAAGCAGCTCATCTATGGCAGGAACAGCAAAGTGCAGGGCCTGGACCCTCTGAGGGACCTGCAGGCAGCCCTGGCTGGCCGCCTGCACTCCGTGTACGTCACCTCCAGGGTGTGAGGCAGGACCGGCGCTGGCAAACCGTGGTGGAGGCGTCGCTGGGGCTGTTTGCCTTCTGCATCTTCCTCAAAGTGCCCTGGGACAGGCACCCCCTGGTGCTGAGGGAGGGGGAGCTGGCTTCTCTGTGCTGCTGCTGCTGCTGCTGCCACAGGAACAACACTGTCACACCAACAACACTGCCACGGCCCCAACGCCAGCTGAAGGTGTGAGGGGAGAGCCCCAACTGCAGAGATGGGCGCCGGGCTGTGGAGAAAGAGGCAATTGAACTCAGTCCAGCACTAATACAGGGGCTTAAGTTCATCCACACAGATGTTTTCCCTGTAAAAAGGCTGCCTAGAAGGAGTTTTCCTGATCCTAAAGCCCATCCCACGAGCCATCTGTCTGCACACAAAGTACTTCCCCCTCAGTAGTACCAGCGTCTGTGCTTCGCAACAGACTGACAGAAACTTCCCCCAAAACTGTTTGCACCTTGAGAGAGAGGTTTTGTATGTGCAAAGCTGAGTAGAAACTAATACTAACACTGATGTTACTCACTCTTTAAGCTTAATATGAAGAGCTGAGCCGGGGCAGGGAGGGGAGAGTTGGGGGTTTGAGTGTTTTTAAATGCAGTTTCACTGTGCCAGTTGTTAATCTGGATCTGTTTTGAGGAGAAAGAAAAAGAGTGTCTGCTCTTTTGCTATTGAGCTTTGATAGCATCAGTCATTCACTTTCACCTTGAAAGCCTTTTTCTGAATAATACCTGTGAGACCTGACATCACAAAAGATACTTTGTAGAAGGCTCAGGTGTAGCAGGAGGATGGCACTAGGCTGAAAAACTGCCCAGTTGCAAAAACAGCAATAAAAGCCTCCCCTGGCCTCCAAAGAACATCCAGCTCAGTGGTTTGTTCTCTCTCTGGAATTGGTTGGGATTAAGTAAAGACCTCCAGCTATTCCCACTGAGCTTTGCTAAGCACCCACCAAGTATCATTTGCCAGGACACTTCCTTCCATTTGTTGTAGATGGGTGAACAAGAGGAAACCCAAGTTTTCAGTGGAGAGCTATTTATTCCTTATTAGAAATTCAACAATTTATTCCCATTGTATCTGAACACAGTGGAAGGAGGAGGCCCAGCTGGGCCCAGGCTCCAAAGCACAACATGGGCACAGTTTGGATAAAGGGATGGAGAAGGAATCACCAGCATCTCCCAGCAAATCCATCAAAATCTGACATGGCCTTGTTCCTAAAGGATTTACACAGAGGCAAATTGCATGCATGGATAAGGATTTTTAGTCAGCTGACAGACAGGTTGGTCAGGGCACACTCCCTTTGTGCTTTAGGTACACATCTGCTGAACATCACCAGCTCCAATAACCCTATTTATTACAGAAAGCCATACAGGGGGGTCAAAATTATCACTGAGAAATGCCACAGAAGGCTTTATTTTGGAAAGTATTTTCAAGTAGCTGCACCAGCTATCTGTACAAATATGTAGGTTCTCTTTTGTTGCTGTAATATTACAATGCTTTGTTGAATTGTACATTAATGTTGTCATTTATGTAAATGTACCAGGATTTTATTAACAACGTAATTTTAAAATACACAGGTGCTGTTATTTATTCTGTTCCTCTAACAGTAACAAAAAGAAACTGATTTAAAGACATTTACGTGGAAAAGGCTGTTGCAGTTGAAGCATCTTAAATTGGTTTTGGTGTAAATATACCTAATTTTAGGGATACAGAGGCATTCATTTCCCCTTCCTGGGAGCGGTCATTTTTGTGAAATTAAAACGTTTAACTTGCATTTTTCCCTAGCTGGAATAAGATTACCTGCTTTTCTGGCAGAAAGCAGCAAATGGGAGTGTCCAAAAAAACCCTAATTCCAGGATTCTTCTCTGTAGCAGGAAAAACAGTGAGGGTTAAAGCAACTCTTATGCCAGAGGTATTAAAAAAAAAAAAAAAAAGCAGGTGATCCTTCCCTTCCGTGTCACCTCAGGATCCCAAAGGCTGGAAGGGCTCTGAGTGGTGCTCTGTGGGAGGATTGATGTCAGAGCACAGGACTCATCCAAGAGGTAAGAAGTCTAAAAGCTTAAGAGCAAGAATTTGACCCAGAAGTATCTTTTTTTCCTCCTTATTTGGAAACCTGCCAGCATAAACAGTGACTTGTTCTCAAGAACCTTGGAATATAAACACCTCAAATTCCCTTTGGAGCACTTTAATAAGTAGGCTAAACAGAAATTCCTTGTGAAACCAGTTGTACACTGCCTGTGTTTTATAGAGTGCTGTCTGGGGAGCCTGAGAAAGTACCAGAGCAGTTTGCCCAGCTTTGGGGAAGGCACAGAACTTTGCTGGCCATAGTGACATCATTCCAGGGAGCTGAGGAAATGAACATCTGCCTGAACAGGCTCGATGACTTCCAGCCTGAAATAAAGCCTTTTTTTTTCTCTCTAATAAGGCTTTGCACAGCAGGCAGGCCCTGGCTAATGCAGCACCAGCACTCATAGGCCCTTTGCCCTCACCAAATGCTGCCCAGGCAGGCAGACCCTGCTCCCTGCACCTGCCACAGGGACACAGCCAGGGGGGACATGCAGGGGGAAGGCAGGAAACTCCCCTGAGGAAAGGACAGCAGGCTGCTGTCACACTGCTTGTGGCACAGGAGAGGGCTCCAAAGCTGGATCTGCCTCCCCAAAGGGCAGGGTTGGAACCTGAGGGATCCATTAATCCACACTTGGTGTTACTTGCTCAAGGAAAAGAAGGGCAGAAAAAAGGTGTCTTGTGATAATGATGAAAAATCACAGCAGAGCAAGGAAAAAGGAGCAGCACAACTCAGAGCTGGAGTCATCTCAGTGCTGTCCCTATTCCTGCTGCTCCAGACACAGGATTTCAGCTGGTGCTCCTCTCTCCATGCTTTGCTCAGGCAGGAGGACGTTTCCCGTGTCCTTTTCTGCCTCTCTCCATCCACAGCCCTCACACCCACACGAGGCCCTGCCCAGAAACCACACACCAGGGCCCTCACCAGGACAGGCCTGTGACTCCCAGGTGCACAGGCCAACAAAAATCCAGCTCTGGAGGTCAAAAACTCCCAAGGGAGTATCACCAGGGCCAAAGGAAAGGACAGCCCTTCCTCCTGCCCCTTACCCCGTGCTTCCCATTCAGCTCCCTTCTCCCTCAGGCTGCTCTGGGATGTGAGACCTCTCCCTGCAGCGCTTCCAGCTCACAGCAGCCTCAGCTTCCCTGGCTCTGCTTCCTCCCAGGACATGGCAGGGATCAGCTGGCTCCAGCTGTCAGAAGAGCTCAGGGCTCTCTGAGCAGGCGGGATGATTCCAGTGACAAGTAGGTCACATCTCGCCGCCACCTGCCGGGAGCTGCTCAGCCAGACGTGGCCGCCACATTTGCCTCCAATTAGCCACAGGCCCCCATCCATCACCGCGGGCAAATTCTGGCCACGGGAGAGGAGGGAGAGATCCTGCTGCAACGGGATCAGCGATCTGGAATGGGCAGACACCGGCCTGGAGGGTGTGGGACAGGCGGGGGACTGATGCACCTGGGTGCTGGGATGTGCAGAGACCTGTCCTGTCCCCCGCGCTGGGACAGGCTCTCACGGCTGAGCTGGCTTAGCCCGGGATTAAAGGCACGCTCTGCAATTAGAGGCACACCCGGCTCCTTCCGGCATTCCCAGCCCCATCTGTGGAGGGTTTGGAGAGAGGGAATTGTGAGGGTGTTCATCCCTAGTATCCAAGGCTATCTCTGCTTGTTATTCCTGGGAGTAACAAAAAAACCCACAAAAAAATACAAAAAAAAACCCCAAAACAAAACAGAAAAATCCCTTCCCTAATGCATCACGATGTTTCCATCCCTTTTTGGGGGAGGGAAAATACACCTACAAATTGTGGGATCATAAGGATTCTCAGGAAGGCAAAACAAGGATGAGGGAATGGGTTTCCAATTAATGATGATATGATGGACATAGGAATGATTCTTGTATGTTTTACAACTCCCCTTTTTATTCCGGGAATAATTTTAGATTTTTTTTTTTCCTTTAACAATCATCTAAATTTGAGAGGGGTAGAATGCAAAATGAATGCAGGGAGAGATCACAGAATCATCATGGAATGGTTTGGGTTGGAATGGTTTGGGTTGGAAGCCTCATCTCTGAGCCTGTCCTGGGCTGGTTCCTGTCCATCAGCCACTTGTTGCAGCTGGACACGGAAGTGATGGAGATGCTCAGGGAATGCTGGTTGGTTTTCCCTGCATCTGGCAATCTGGTCATTAAAAAGACTAACTGGCCTCTTCCAGCAGGGAAACATTTAAACAAGAGGTGCCAAAAAGAAGTGGAGCTTCTGCACAATGAAATCTGCAAGAATCCAACCTAAATCCCCCCTGGATTGTCACCGGTCCAACTTCCATGCACGGTCACCTTGGCCAGGAGTGTCCAGTCCTGCTGGAAATGCACTGGACCAGGATGTCATTTTCATTTTATAAAGGTAAAGACCTTCTAGGTGACCCCCAGCCACTGGAAGGACTGGACTGGGCTCCCAGGGCACTAATTCCAGGTGTTCTGTTTTTGGGAATAGCACGGGAGCCTTTCCCTTGCACAGAGGAGCAGCCGGTGTTTCCCTGTCTGGGACAGAGGAGGTGGAAAACACGCTGGGTCAGTGCGAGGCCTTGCAGGGAGAGGGGCATCCATGGGGATGGGTGACTTCCCGCTATAGTTCCCGTCTCCCTGCAGGCACGGACAGGTGATGCCGAGCCAGGACAAAGCGATGCTCCCGGCGGCGGGGCGGGGCCGAGGGGATTTAAACCCCCGGGAAGCGCCTCCGCCTCCTCTGCTCCTTCAGCGCTCGATGCCGGTGGCAGCGGCCGGGCCGAGATCCTCCGGAGGGGCCCAGGAGAGGCACGGGGGCCTCGGGGTCCCATCCTGTGCTTCCCTCTACCCCTCCTTCCTCCTGCCCTTATTCCCTCTTTCCTGCCCCCCCGCGCCTCTTTCTCCCTCTCCTCTTCATTCTCCCCTATTCACCCCCTCTCCCTCTTTTCCCCGCAGCCGCGGGGCTCGGGGCGCCGGAGAATAAAGCCCCGAGGGCCGGAGCCCGGCGTCCCCCGCCCTGGCTGGAGCCCCACACACGGGAGGCTCGGCGGGTCCCCCCGTGCAGTTCACAAACACCGCCCGACACCGCCGGGGCTCCGGCTTCCCCCACATCACACTGGGAGCTCCCCGGGGCGGGGTCAGGGCAAGTTCTGCGGGTCCGAGCTCAGAAATAAAACCCGAGGGTTTTTTTCTGGTACGAAATTCAGGAACTCCGTGGCGGAGCCCGGGGAGCGGCGGGGCCTGGCCGGGGGCACCGGGGGCGGCTGCGCCGGGCACTAGGTGAGCGGGGAACGGGACAGCCCCGGCGGGCGGCGGGGACCGCGGAGGATGGATGTCCCAGCACGGGGATGGGTGTCCAGGGGCACAGCGATGGGTGTCCCGGGGCACAGGGATCGCTCTCCCGGCACGAGGATCGCTCTCCCGGCACAGGGATGGGTGTCCCGGGGCACAGGGATGGGTGTCCCGGCACAGGGATGGGTGTCCCGGGGCACAGGGATGGGTGTCCCGGCACGGGGATCGCTGTCCCGGAGCACTGGGATGGATGTCCCGGGGCACAGGGATGGGTGTCCCGGGGCACGGGGATGGGTGTCCCGGGGCACAGGGATCGCTGTCCCGGGGCACAGGGATGGATGTCCCGGCACAGGGATGGATGTCCCGGCACAGGGATCGCTGTCCCGTCCCGGAGCACGGAGCGGGACGAGGCAGCAGCGGGAGCTGCGGGCACGGGACACCGGAGCTGCCTCGGCCGAGCGGGGCCCGGGGCGCCGCTCTGGGGCGGATTCTCTACGGGCCAAAATGAACATTTTGGGGTAAAATCTGAATGAATGTGCAGGGGAGAGAATGCGCAGTTTGGGGTAAGAATGAGGTGATCGGTGCTCACCGGAGAGACCAGCCCGGGCTGGCTCTGTGTTACCGGGGATAATTTGCTGTGTGGAACGAGACCCCTGAGACTGCCGCGGGAATCCAGGGCTGGAGCCGGGACGGAAACCTGGTCTGGCTGCGGGAATGGGAGTGGGGGGATCAGGCGGGGCTGACTGGACACTGGAGCCGCCGCCGTGAAGGGGGCATGCAACGATGTACATAGCGAGATGTGAGGGACATACGGATCGTAGGATTACCTGTAACGATACAAAACGATTCTATAGGATGATCGTATAACGAGGTAGAGATAAAAAACCCTCCGTAGTCATCCTTCTCCCAGCCCCGCTGCGTTTTCAGGATCTTTGGGGAAGAGTTTGGGTCTGGCCAAGGCTCTTGGGCACCGGGCAGAATTCTTGGGGTGTCCCGTGCGGGGCCAGGATTTGGAGTCCATGTGGGTCGCTTCCGGCTCAGGATATGCTGCGATCCTGTGCCTGTGAGGGTGAAATAAAGGGAATCAGGGGGATTTCTGCCCATGGGGTCACGCCCCGCCGGCTCTGGGCGGGTCAAAGCCTCGGGCGGCCCCGGGACACCGGGACCGGCCGGGGCTGCGAGCGCCCGGTGCTGCCGCCCCGTGGGGAGCGCCCGAACTGCAGCCCGAACGGCGGGATCGGCGTGGAGCGACATCCCGGGAATGATGGGACACCCCGGGAATGCCGAGACACCCCGGGAATGCCGAGACATCCCGGGAATGCTGAGGCATCCCGGCAAAGCTGAGACATCGCGGGAATGATGGGACATGCCAGGGAATGCTGAAACATCCCGGGAAAGCTGAGACACCAAGGGAATGATGGGACATCCCAGGGAATGCTGAGACATCCCATGGAATGCTGGGGCACAGGAGCCTTTCCCTTGCCCAGAGGAGCAGCCAGTGCCTCCCTTAGTTCACAAATCTCCAGGATGGAACACAAAGAAAATAAGAGGAATATGGAAATAAGAGGAATATGGAAATAAGAGGAATATGGAAATCTCCCCCACTGGGAGTTCATGGTGGTCTGGATTACATTTTGGATTTATAATGTTAAAGGAGGGGGGGTGTGGAGGAGTTTTTCTCTCTCTCCTGTTCATTATTGTACTTGTTGCTCTCACTGTTACTTGTTATGTGTTGTCATTAATATTAAACGATTGTATTTGTCTTGGTTTCCATTATTAAACTGTTCAGAGCTGGATTTTTGTCTCTGGTCTCTTCCCCATGCCATGGGGGGTGAGGAGCAGCTGCTGGTGCCCAGCTGGGGTCTGGCCATGGCCGGGGACACTTCTGGGGGCTCCGAACCCGACAGACTGGAGCAGTTTTGGGGCTCACAAAGAGAGAGCCCGTGCTGCCTTTTGGGGGTGCTAGATCAGGCTCCGAG